>BPLS01000195.1:253855-346800 GCA_019656275.1 Rhododendron kiyosumense | reverse complement strand
TCTCTTGGATAGTAGGTAGTACGGAGTAGTATTTTGGATCTCCGATCCAATTGTAGGAGTTGTTTGGTTTGGTTTGGTTTGGTTTGGTTGTTAAGGGAGGACGTCGGGAATGGGAATTGCCGGGGAAGGTGGAAGTGAAGTTAATGATAATGGTAAGTAAGCAGGCGAATGAAAAGTAAACCACGTTTTCTGTTACGTTTACAACGCAACTCCTCTTTGGATGTACTACAGGAAACTTGCACTTGTGGAAATCCAGAAATTTTGGGTGTTGAGCGGGTACCACGTAATGCTTGACCAATGTATATGGACTGTCCATTTTAGTTTTGAATGACTCGAATTTGAAGAGAGAAAGAAGATAGAAGATTTTAATATGAATCGTTCAACATATTTTTAAACAATCCAAATAAACTATTAGGATATTACGTGAGCACGGCTACATACTACCTTGCCCTTCACCCATAAATTTCTCGTGGAAATCGGGATCTGCTTGGCTGGATTATCTTCTTACACGCTATAGATATTTTCCTAATTGTAAGGCCAACTATTTGGATTTATTTGGCCCGTCATTGTCTTTGCTTATTTATTTACGCAATCCAAGATTATTAAACTCATATCATTATTGCCTTTATTTATTTTTTAAACAGAATAAGCATGTCCATTTAAACAAGTTCTGTGACATCTACAAATTAGCACCAAATACAAATCAGGTCATATGACAATTACAAATTTTTATCTAAATACAAAAACACATGCTAATGAAAAGAGACGAGCAAGAGTCCTCGCTTATTCCACACCGTAATCAACAAGGATTGGTTTAGGTGAAGCTAGTACTCAGATATTAGATGCCTCAGGATGCTGGAGCTCCATATCAAAGATAGCATACAAACAGATGAAAACCAGTCACCAGATCTGGAGAAACCAGACTGGAACAAAACCCCGGGAGAAAACCCGTTGGGACAGAAACCAGACCCAACATTCGGACAGAAACCGGCCTAAACATCCGGACAAAACAACCAAAAACTAGATTAAAAATAACAAAGAAAAAACATAAAAGAATCCTCCGGTCTTATAGATGTCGTCAAACAAACACAGCCACGTAAACTGGAGACTTATTCGCCAAAGAGAGCCAAGTCATCCTAGCTTCATCTCACCGTCAAATCTAGCTCAAAACAAACCAGAAGGAGAGGGGGGAGTGGAGGAGGAGCGATGGAGGTGACGGGAAGGGGGCGGTAGAGATGGTGAAGAGTGGATCTGGTTGGAGATAGGTATTGATGGGCGGAGAGGTGACGGAGGGTGACCGGCCAGAAAGAGGGGGGCGGAGTAAGAGGGCAGCAGCCCCACCCCATGGGAGAACCCTAACTGTTGGAAGTTGCTAAGGAGGAGTCGGGAGAGAGGCGGCTTTGGAGATGTTCACGTGGATTTCAATTTTCATATCATTGCTTAATCAAGTGATATTATATTATACTTTCTAAATTATATGAAAAGGTTGTTTCCGGCAGGTAATAAGTTTTGAGAAAGAACTTGTTGACAAATTGTTAGTTGTTTCCATTAACCAATAAGTTGTTGACAAACCGTTAGTAGTTTTCACTAACTAATAAGTTATTGAAAAATATCAAGTTATTTCCACTGCTTTACAACTTGTCCAAAATTGTTATTGAAAACGCGGCCGGCTCTTTACAATTTACATAATGCGTGTGATTGCGATATGTTAAAGATGCACTTATCCTAAGTTAGGTTAAGATGAAGGGTCAAATAAAACGTTCGTTTCTTGCAATAGATGAATTACTGAAAAAACTACTCCTTGAGGGGTGAAAAATTGTTACCTGCTGATTAACGGTCCACAACATAAAAAAATGACACCAACTAATTGGCCTAAGAGACGAGTGGAACAGTTTGGTTTCCATATTTATATGTTCTGAAAAAATGCAAAGGAAAAAACAAACATCAAATGGCTCTCTGATCGAAATCCAACATTAGATCAGAAAGACGTTTGAAAAGAACCACGCCGCAATTTACAGTTGGTAAATGATTGAGCTGTCCGGTTTCTTCTCCAAGAACTCCCTATAGAATGGCTTATTTTTACTATACTGGAGAAAACAATAGAATCACCCCCATTTACCCGTGCTGTACTTGACCCCATATCAAATTGTCACTTTACACTATTTCACATAAACATGAAGCATTGGGTGTAGTCTTGGTTAAATTAGTGGAACACATTGCAAGATGAGCGTATTCAGACGCTCATCAGATCAAAAGCGTCTTCCATAAGCTTGTATAGTCTCCTCAGCTCACATTTATATCCTAAGGCGGCACGCACTCTTTGTTTCACTCAATGAGAAAACAATGTCCCTGGCACTCAACCCTCGCTCCATCGTTGCCATTTGCCATGACCATCTGTGCATTGGGGCATGATTTTGTCACTAAAACCTGAGTATTTTCAAAGGAAAAACAATAAACTCAGTGAGTACAGAGAGAATGCAGATGTGACGGGGTGAGTATCCATGCTTGGTTCTGTCATAAGCAGTAAGTTCAAATTTCAGTAAAATGTTATCAACTAGATTCACATAAATCATTGATGGATTGACAGAGAAATATATTTATCTTCCATCTGCAAAGAGAATTTTGAAGAATTTCCTAGCCTTGACAAAATTGAGGACTTTCAGTGTGCTGTCCAATAACACACTGCCTGCTATTCTATGAATGATACTTAATCTAGGAACATAGCATATAGAGAGTTCTGTAAATCAAGAACAGTGGACTCACACTGCAACATAATCAATTTATATGAGTTCAAAGTGGTCAAATACCAATCTTGAAAACTCAAAAGTCAAAACTAATGGTTTTTGCTATTGACCCCAACATTTCGTACAGATTTCTTACGCAATATCCCTATGTAGCAGTCACAGAGACGAGGGTGGCCAGATAAAGGTTTTCAAGAATGTTTTACCAAAAGATTGACCTACAAAAAGTTTGGAAGACAAATTCAATCCCCCTGGTGACCGTAAGGAGTGAAATATTTTCGTAGTCCAGCTCTCTGCACACTCAACAGCATTCAATGAAAACATCTAAATATCTTAGTCATCCCAGTGGAATTAGCTCTTGTTTTTACTTGGACTAATCTTGAATTTCCTAATCAAGGTGCTTATTTGGTTTGAGTTAATAGTAGACTTAGTAGTACTCATCTCAATACCAAATCAAACCTGTTTGTGATCAATTATGTTTAACAATGATCATGTATTAAGAAATGAAGAAGGCGTCACCCAGACTATTGATTGGAAAAGTAGGGCGCTTAGATTTTTTCCAAACAACGGAAGGTGAGCCTAAAAAGAAAACTCACCTCATGTATGGCATCTAGTGTTTAATATTGTATCCTGTTGTACACTGAGATCTAGCAAGCAGGTAGAGGTTCTTCCTTAAGCACTCCACCAATTTCCATCTTCCATGACCGATCAACTAGAGGGGTCAGCTCCCTGTTGGAACATAGCATCTCCACCGTAAGAATTATATACTGCATATGTACATCCAGTTATCAATAAAGGGGAAACAAGAGTAGCAGACTGTACAGTGTGTGGGCACGCGCCCCGAAAAATCGCCCGATTTTGGTTTGCGGCCCTCTTTGGAAAATACGGCGCGGCGAAACGCTTCGATTCAGAGTCGCCACTCGGGTTTTAGCGGTGAGGCACCCAAGGAACCGAACTCGAGAACGCTCGCTGCGTTTTGATTTGATTTGAAAAAGGGTTTGATTTGATTTGAAAAGGCATAGACTGGTCCGTCATCACCTTCGATATCTGAGGTTCGGGAGCCAGGTTACGAGAGGGGAAGGGTTTTATGGCACCCCCTCTCGCCCAATCCGGAGATCGGTCTCTACTCGGGCATTTTGTAAAACGTTTGCATTTTTCTCTCATTTGATCATTTTTTAGCCAGTTAGGGCGGGGGAACAGTTAATGAGGGTTAATACTGTAACAGCTTGCAGTTATGTGACAAAATGCTTTATGGATGATGATTTGCTTGAAATGAAATTAAAATGTAAGAACATAGATTGAGAACAAGCAGTGTAAAGAGTTCGGCAAGATGATGTACGCTGCTCTTTGGACGCGTGAGCAGGTGACATGCTGGCACGCCATGGCAGAACCACTGCACGCCAACAGACCCTGCGCACGCCACCTAAGAGCTGGCGTACACTACCCTCTTGTTTGTTTACAGTCTTTGTTCTTAACCCTCTGGGCTCTGGAATGGACCAGCGCACACCCAGGACAAACCACGCAGTTTATAAGACAGTTTATGTACATATTACAGACAGGCAAATGTAAGAAATGGCTAAGAGCCAGGAAAACAGACAAGCAACCCCATAAACAGTGTGGGGGAACAACAAGAGGCTAGGATTGAACTGTGATGCAAGGGCCAGGCACTGGACCCTAGCAGACATGCCGTACGCCACTCTTGAGAGCCCGTACGCCATGCTTGCATGTTGCCCAGTGTTTGGCTTTACATCATCTGGGTTCTGGAACATGACCAGAAACACCCCAGAGGCCTTTTAAAGCAAAAGAAAGCAAGTATTGAAATGCTACATGTATACAGTTCTAAATACAGAAAGCTGGAAATTGGTTGTTAGCATGCAATAAGGTGATGAATAAATAAGAAATAAAGCACAAAACAAGGATCTGGACCCCATTTCGCAACTGGAGTACGCCAGTTTCGGAGGGCTCGGACCTTCGGTACGCCAACTAAAAGGTGGCGTACGCAGGGTCCAACCAGATCCCAGACAGACCAAATTTTAAAACTGTACGTACTGTCACGGACCGGCGTACGCGGGCCTATGATTGGCGCACGCCGATTCTTGTTAGCAACGATTTTTTTGGTTTTTGAAACTTTGATAGCTTTAGGGCCAGGACTAGTATTGATTACCAGCCTTGACCCTGTTAGCTCCCCCTCAGGGATCAGAACAGAAAAACAGTACCAAAGATGTATACCTTTGGTTTTGAGATTTTAGAGATGTTTGAGCTTTGAACTTTGAACTTGAGGGTTGGATGATGGACGGTGGTGGATGCTTGACTGTGAGAGGTGTATGGAGGGTTCTCTTGCTTACTCTTTCAATGCATGAAAGAAGAGAAAACAAGAGAAACAAAGAAGAGAGAAAGGAATAGGCTTGAAGATTGGGGAGCCAACCCTTTGTTAGACAATGAAGGGGGTATATATAGGGAAGAGGGAGAGAGAGGGGCTGAGGCCAGGCAAAAGGGACTGGAGCCTTAGCCCTTAAGCATTCCTTCTCATTGGATGAGAGGAGAAAGGTGATGGGATGGGTGTAAGAAATGTCCCCCCGGCCGAGATTGATTTTTCAATTGATTGGAAGGTTCCCATGTATTGTAGACCCTTACCCATGGCTTCTGCATGCTTAAAAACACAAGTTTGACCGAAAGTTGACCTGGCGTACGCCACTAAATACCTTCGGTACGCCAGGTCAAATCTGGTCAACTCTGGTCAAAGGTCAAAGTTGACCGATGACTGACACGTGGCAAGGGACAAGCGCACGCCAATTGAGTATTAGCGTACGCAAGTAGGGTTTTGTTGAGGCCTTTTGGTTCTAGTTTAGAGAGTTTGAAAGGGATTTGAAAGGGTTTTTGGAATGCTCAAAGCTCAAACACACTAACATTTCTGAGGTGTTCTTGATCCGTTTCATCATCGGGGAATCGAAGACCATAAGTAAACTAATTTGGAAAGTTCAAAATAGGGTGTCTACACAGTGCCACAATTCTTCTTTAAAAAGGCGTGAGTTTCATTTGACCACAATACATATTTAAAAAAAATTAAACATACTGCTTACAGTTACACAGGCAATGAAACACCAACACCAATCGAATGGACTTTGGTGCTTTAGAAGCCATTGCACTAGCTAGGTACTCATGAGTCCCTAAGACATGAATGAGCCAAAGCCAATAACTGCACTTTAGAATAACTTTTTTGTGAGCCAATAACTACACTTTAAGAATTTCAAGACTAAGATTCTTTTATGATAATGAGCGCGTCTCAAAATATGTGATTCGGGTGTCAAAAGGCCATGTAAACCACATTGGACTGATCCAATTTCCACCAGAAAGTTCTCAATGTTGACGTCCTTGCCAACAGTAGAAAGTGTGAATCGTAGCCCCTAATGTCACCAGGTAACAGTCCCATAACAAATAGACCATTATAATGAACAGAGGTCAGGTCTAAGAATAGGTAAGGAAAACCAAACTTACTTGAGGTCATGGCTGACAACAAGTAAAGTTAGCTCTTTCTTTAAATGCTTCAGCAACTTTACAACATCTGCACGTGCTTTCCAATCTGATTTTCAGAATAGCACAAAACAATACATTGGTGTTTGCAAAAGGCAACTCAAAGAATTAAGCTGGAGAGCAGATTGAGATATTGGAAACTGAAAGGGGAAAAAAGTTTGAGCCCCATGTTCCTCACTATGATATGAAAATAAACAAGCAAGAATATCTTTAGAAATGCAACAAATTTTGAACCTTTAGACTATAAGAAAAGATTGATTTCCTTACAACCCCAATTAAGATTCTAAGAAAAATTTCGGCCGATGTGTAGCCAGACAAGCACAATGAATGTTGAATTCAGAAGCAAGAGGCCACAGTCAAACAATGACATAGTTGTTCCAGAAGTGAGAGAGGATTAAACAGTATAGCCTAACTTTTTCTTCACTTGAAGAAATGACAAAAATAAACAGACCAAGACTTTCTTGTACAAGGCATCTTAGTTCAAGAGAGTTGCAATTTGCAAACAGTTAAATAATTGCATGCACAACTCATTAAGTTGGGATGTGCAAATACGGGAGTGAAGATAATAAAGGCACATTCATACCAAGACCGGCAAGAGGTTCATCCAATATCAATAAGTCGGGAATCTGTACCTGCACAAAGTCAACAAAACTCGAGTATTCATTTTAGTGCCACCAATAAAATGTATGCAAAAATCACTGGGGCAGGAGCAGTGACAGATTTACTAATTGAATTGCTAGGGCCAGCCGCCGTTTGTATCCACCACTTAGAGAGTGAGGGTCTTTATCCAAGGGGATTCCTTGCATACCAACCTAAGGGATTAATTTAATCAGTTATTGTGTCAAATGTCACAAATACACCTAATCTGGCAACAATGCTAAGAAATCAGTAGAGCAGATCCTACAAGTAAAGAGTAATATTAGAAGAAATTCATGAATCCGAGAAGGGTATATTTACTGAAATAATAGCTTTCTGGAGTTTTGAAGCAAGAAGCTCTTTCAATTGAAGGCCACCCCTTTGCCTTGGCCATCCAAATATAACCTCTTCAAGGACACTGTCTGCCACAAAATACCTACCCACAATACACCATCTAGAGACTTAGAAGAAAACAAATGTTTTCCCTATAAAAAACAAAGTAGAACGAGTTTCAAGTTAACAAAAGTTGCAGCTTTTTAAAAACGCAAATGAAACCAAAGGGAAGGAGAATGATGCTTAAACCCAAAGATATACAAGTCAAAGAATGTGTGAAAGTAAAAATCCTTAAGCAAAAGAAGACTAGAGTTCAACTCCCACAACAGGCCAGGAAAAAATGGCAGGAGTTATCCAACAAACTGGTATTGCTTTGCATTTGAAAATCCCAGATGAAAGCTAGATGAGAAAGAGAAGGGTTATAGACTGCTGCTGGACAGGCTTGAAATAGAGAAACAAAAGCACAAACATGTTCATCCAAAAGTCACTCTAACGTCAAGACACTAGGGAAGCAAGAAGAAAAAAGCACTGATTAAATTGACAAAGTGTCTCCAAAGACCAGTTTGTCATGTGAATATAGCCAAACATTGAAAACCACACCAAAAAAAAAGGGGGCAAGGTATAGCTACTTAAATTCTAGTTTATGTGATGAAGCCTGTACTTCACCATATACAAATGATGCCAAAGCATATATTAGTAGCAATAGAAGATAAAAAAAAAAAAAACTAACAATTCATTTGGTTTCCCAATTACCTTTCAGGAAACTGAAAAACTATACCAACTTTTTCCGGAGTTAATTCTTCAGAAGATTGAAGTGCCTTGCCATCATTACCATATCTCTGAATGTAAATGGAGCCTGATGTTGGTTTGCTTAGCCCTGCAATAAGCTGTAAGATAGGGATAAGGTGCAAATAGTATACAAGATAAAAGCAACTAAAGGGAACAGCAATTAGATAGACTTGAGATATGCATCAAATGACAAAGCCGAAAAGAAAAGAGTTAGACCTGCAAGAGAGTAGTTTTCCCACTTCCACTCCGTCCAAAAATCAAGCCAAAACTGCAGCAAGACAAGATAACAACAATCATATGAATGCAAAGCCTCTCTCAAAAATAAATCAGAGCCCCTGTGAGGTACATATTGAGGAGGGCTGGCAAGTAGCACCTATGTTACTTGGGACTCGTGTTAAGTGCACATTTATGTCTAATTGTCGAATTCATCCAACTTCCAATTCAAGGATATAGGTCGTTGAGTACACGCCAAAATATTCATATCCCTTATTCTTTTATTGTCTCACATAAAGGGTGTTTACAATGGACTTTTTAACATGTTGTGACTAATATAGGAGTCTTATGCATTGTTTATGGTAAATTGAAAAGTACACATTCCAAAATATTCATATCCCTTATTCTTTTATTGTCTCATATAAAGGGTGTTTACAATGGACTTTTTAACATGTTGTGACTAATATAGGAGTCTTATGCATTGTTTATGGTAAATTGAAATCCAGACATACTTGTTCGCATACCATCATCCTGTGTCCGGCATGGGCACTTCATACATATTTAAACGAGTCCACGTAACATAGCCACATAGGGCTGTACCGTTGTACATGAGGGTGATTTAATTTTGAGAATTAGAGAGAATACACAGTTAAGTTACTCTTGTTAAAGTATCCAACTAAATAGGAATTGAAAATGAGTGGAGAGGCTGGTTAGACTCATATGCTACTCCTGGAGCTCTTATTCAAGTGATAGGGAACAAGCCCTTGACATCTCCAACCTCATAGTATTCAAACATTGTCCCAATTCGATTTTAAGCCATTAAATCTAGCACATTTCCGATGAATTATGACAACATTATGGTCCATGGAAGATGGTCCACAACAGGGATGTTTATGGATGAGATGCTGACAATCAATTCATTCTACTTACATGCTTTTGATGGCATTTACTTGCAATAAATCATCATACAAGCAACTAACCTTTTTTCAGGAAGAGAGATGTTCACTCCATTCAAAAGATTGATCTGGGTCCCCGGGGGGCGGTAGCTAACATCCTTTACCTGAAAACCAATAAAATTTTGAGCGACTTCCAACACTTCTGCATTATTTGCCATTTTTAACTAGAAAGCTATGTGTACTCACAAGCAGCACATATAGCAAAATTGACTGAAAGTTTGTAAGATCATAAGCAAGAATTAATGATCTTAATGCAAATGTGAGTAAATAATGCAAATGTGAGTAAGGGTAGAATGTTAAAGCATGCTTGAGACAATGTGCAATGTTAATGAGTTCCTTTTCTTAAAGTAATAGCCAATCAATCAGTATTCTATTTAAAACCAACAGATACAGGGCATCTCAGAATACTCTTAAAACGAGCTACAGGTCACAGTGCAAACAACATCACAGAGAGTGGTTTCTCCTGCCATGATTGAGTCAGAGTGTGTCAGGATATCTCAAAAGAAATTCCAGTATTCAGGCTCTGAGAAAATGAGGTCCTAAAATTTATATTTTCCAACATGATGGATATTAGCAACTTAAACTGAAGTTTTCTCGTAAGTAGCCTAAGCTGCTCTCAGTGCGCGCGCGCGCGAAGCTCTTGCATCATTAATCTTCCTTAAAAAGTGTGCAACTATTAGCAACATATGCAATTGCTTTAGCCTTCATGTTTCTAAGTAGACTTCTCTACATCCTCTATTTTTTCTTGTTTGACTACTCAAGCTCATCTAGAGTCGTGAATTATGCTACCACTCCTCATTTCTCAGTATCATGTGTAATTTGCACAAACCACGTTCACGACAGTGCATTCTTTCTCTCCAGCATGTAGTTGCTCCTCAAATTATGATCAGATGCATTCGAATTCAAGTTTCCTACTAAATCTTCACATAATCTCAGTGTGAAAACTTATCCAAGGATGCAAATTTACTCGTGAACATTCCTTTGGTGACATTAAAACTTTTCCATCCTTTTGCTAAGCAACAAAAGCCTCCATTCCAGACAATGTACATTCCAATTCAACAAATATATCTTGATTTCTTTGAAGGTCCTTCATGTAAATGTCCTTTGATATTTGTTCAGTTGACCAAATGAGGGATTTAATGAGACAGTTGCTTTGAAACTTCCTAGAGCTACCATCGCATTCCCAGTGACAAAACACTGGAAATCCACAAATATTCTTGTTTTAGTCAAGTTATGCATGAATCATCGCGAAGAATGAAAGACAAGGGTGAAAGGCGTGTGAATATGAAAATGAAAGGAAACAGGAAAGGAAAAGGGAGGGAATTTACTTGGAAGCAGGAGTGGTCGCAGGAGACTTTGAATGTTGGATTGCTCCTGCAAAATCCAAAAACAACTCAATTGAATCAAACGAAGGAACAAAGATGACATGGATTCTATTGGAACCAATCCCGACAAAGTCTTCTGTCAAAGTCGTATAATTCAAAGTCTTTTCAGTCAAACATGAGAATTTCCGAAATGGAAAACATGAACGAAGAAGGAAGTGGAAGTACCGCCTAAAGAATGATTTAGCAGTTGCAATTCTTGTGGAACCGAACACGGCCACCGGGGATACGATTAAGGGACTGCTCGCCATCTCTCTCACCGGCCGGCCGGAGGGATAATTTAGGGTGTGAACAAAAACATTAACGATCCAGGAATGAATTCGGGTCTCTATGAGACCGCCCCGTTATACGATCCAAATAAGTTAGCCCAGAGGTCTAGTAGGGTAGATTGTTTTTGAGACAGGCTTAGGCCCGTCCCAGTTTCTTGGAAAAAATAATTTTGAAAAGAAAGTTAATTTTAAGTTAAAAAATTATGTATTTACATAAATATTTTTTTTATCAATAGGGATCTTATTTAATAGATTTTATTAAGATATTTTAAACGGTACAAAAAAATCAAAAAGTTATTTTCTATTTTTATTATATTTGAGTTTAAAATTATCTTTTTCGAAAAAGAAGATTCAAAAAGAAAACGGCCCCTGGCCTTAGGCTTAGGCTTAGCCCAGTGGTCTGCCTTGGTATAGGTTCTAGGCCCCGTTTGTTAACCCTCTTAGCACTTGGGATTGGACTACCAATTCCAAGGGACTACCAATACTTTGTTTGGTAACCCAAAATGAGTGCGGACTATGAATCCAATGGACTAGCAATCCGGAGATTAGGGGGTATTAGTAATACCCTGGGGGAGATGATATTAACAGTCCAATCCCAACCCATTCACATTACCAATCTCTTTCTCATTCTCAATTCCTTCTATCAATCCAATCCCATCTCAAACAAACATAATATTAATAATCTCATCGTCCAATCCCATCTCAAACAAACATACTCATTACTAATCCCTTCTCATTACCAATCCCTACTCATTATCAATCCCAATCCCAATCCTAATCTCATCTCCTTACGAATCTCACCCATCTATCACTTTTATCAAACGGGACCTAAAGTATGAAGTTTTAAGTCATGGGTAGAAGGTTCCAAGTATAAAGTCATGGGTCTGACCGTCTGAGTATGAATAGCGGCCTTTCGTGGTAATCTAACTCATCACCATTAATGCTGTTGCGAAACTATGACAACAAACATGGGTAGAAACCTAATCGAATGGTTGTTGAAATAAATGAGAAGTCAATAATCGTAATTGTAACCGCTTGAGAATGTTTTATATATCGAGTGTTTTTATCTATTCAAATTTAAGTGAATAGCATTTTCAAAATATTTTCGATATTTGTGCCATTTAAATTTGTAAATGAATAATATCTTTAAAAAAATCTTACATTTCAAACCTTTGGGCTGTTAGAGATTTGCTCGGTCGTTAGCTTCAGATCTCCAAGATTAATTGAGATGGTCGCAAACTGACTTGAACACCTAATTATAAAAAAGAGGTTTCAACGATATTTAAAGAGTATTTGATCATTAATCTTAGGACCGGCTATTAGCGAATATGCTCACAGCAACAAGGATCAAAAGAGAACTTTTTAAAAAATTATTACTCCTATAAGCTTATTTCAAAGAGAAATTGCGCACATATATTTACACGATCAATGAGAAAAGACAGGGAAAGAAAAATTAATAAAACAAATTTTGTGCCCGGAATGCCCCCATGGATTTGGTAACAAAATGTCACTCCCTACGAACGCTCTAAAAACAGACTTGCGAGTGCGATGTCGAATGTCATACAAGACTTAATTGAAACCCTTCCTACTACCAATTGATTTTAGGAGAGATGGTGGAAAAATAGTCCGACCGACAACAAATTATAAGGCCGAAATAAGTAAATTGGAATTAATTAAAGCCTTCTGAGTACCCGTGATCCACGCACTACGTGTAACATGGGTGATCTATATTTGTCGTGATTCTTGCAAGAATTAGGGCGATTAGATTATGACTCAAGCTCGTCTAGCATGGGGTAATCCACGTGCATGACCCCTCATTGGTGCTAGGCATTAATTATATCAATCTTTGTTAGTATTCATGAACTATTTTTGGCACTGCTGGCCGGGTTGAGCTTGAATTGGATTGGTTACACAGCTACTATACTAAGAAAACAATTAAACTACTCAAAACGTGTATAATCTCTACTTTAGTTAATACTACTAGTAAAATGCTAAACATTGAATACACGTTGAAGTTTGGTACGTACACGTTTTGTGACAAAGTTGGATCAATTCATTGCTAAAGTTGGATTTAATAAGTCGTTTAGAAAATGAAGTGCAGGATTGGTTTGTGAAATACGAGTCCTCTTCCTATACCAACCAAATGTGAAAAAGGAACCCCACCGGCCCCAATGAGATGCTGCTTCTAAAAACCATTTCTTCCTAACCACTCACCTTTTGTCCTTCACTATCACAATACTCGAAACAAAACACATGATTCCCACCCGCGCAGTATTTAACATTAGGTATATAATAGTAGAAAGTATTGAGTATATAATAGTAGAAAGTATTGCAAAGATTAATGCCTTGTTCTTTTCATAATTCAAAAAGAAGTTTTAAAAAATTCCTCCTAAATTCCCGTATATAATAGTAGAAAGTATTGCAAAGATTGCAGTGATCAAAACCTAGCTAAACAACCTACTAAATAACCCACGTGTTGGGTTGGGTTGGTCTTGGGGTTGAGACTTAGCAATTTGCACTCATCTAAAGTCTCATAGCCGATTATTCTTGTTAATGATTCTTTGAGTCATGAGACCTCATTCTTTACGCGTGTAAAAAGGGCTGTGGAAGAAACTTTAAGAATTAATTTAAGGTACACGCAAACTAGCATGCGGTTGAAATAAATATTCTGCATTACCCACAAAAAAAAAAAAAAAAAAAAAACAGTGACAATGGGAGGGAACCCCGTCCCCCCACCAAGCCCAGCTAGCAGACGAGTGATAAATGAATGATGATATATAGGAACTAGTACAAGGCGACAAATCTTGCCACAGATGATCATAAAAAATACTGCAAATAAATAAATCTTGCTGGATGAATTGGAAAGTGACGTGACAGAAGGGCATGGACGAATAACACTCCTAGTTTATTTATTTCCAAAAAAAAAAAAAGATTTTTAAGAGTTAAAAGATGCTTTTAGTATCCTCAAATTTTTAAGGACAGATCGAGCGGATGAATTCGGACGACCACCCTATTAGATAAACAAGGGTTAATGGATAATATTTTTACTATTTATATAGTTATCTTGCTTTTTAAAATAGATAGAGATGCAATATATGCAGTTATAATTATAGATGACAATATCTTAGCAATTGAATAGGTTGATTGGATAGTAATTTTAGTTGGCAGTATTTTACGCTATTTGTATTGGAAAAATTAAAAGCGCCTTTTTTTTCCACTATGGAATTAGCCTAAGGAGTTTAGCGGCTATTGTTATAGTTGGATGCAATTATTGAAATATGCGGCTACGGATGATCAATGGTTATTGAAAATCACTATACTTAGGCTTAAGATATATAGGACGAACAACCCCTCCTTTTTTGTTCTGCGGCTACTATGTAGATAGGGGATCACATGTCATGTATAGCTACATACCCAACTCTAAGAACTGAAATCAAAGGCTATTATAGTATCTAAGGTAGCCTATTTTATAAGGCTTGATGACAATCTACCTCTTCTTTTGCCTATCCAACACTATTATCTTCAAAATGTATAGATATTGGGAGTTGTTATTTTTAACTCACTTAATTTTATTGAAAGAGTAGTAATCCCAGCTATCTATTGCCCAATAAGGTTATAATAGTACCGACCCATTTTTCATGACTTGATTCTTCTTTTTTAAATTAGGTTGCTATTTGTATTGGAAAAATTAAAAACGCCTTTTTTGCCCACTATGGAATTAGCCTAATGAGTTTAGCAGCTATTGTTATTATGTTATAGTTGGATGCAATTATTAAAATATGCGGCTACGGATGATTAATGGATATTGAAAATTACTATGGTTAGGCTTAAGGTACATAGTACGAACGGTTCTCCTTTTTTGTTCTGTAGCTACTATATATAGATAGAGGATCACATGTCATATATATCTACATACCCAATTCTAAGAACTGAAATCAAAGGATATTATAGTATCTAAGATATAGCCTATTTTATAAGGCTTGATGACAATCTACCTTTTTTTTTTATCCAACGCTATTACCTTCAAAATGTATAGATATCGGGAGCTGTTACCTTCAACTCACTTAATATTATTGAAAGAATAGTAATCTCAACTATATATTACCCAATAAGGCTATAATAGTACCGGTCCATTTTCCATTACCCAATTCTTCTTTTTTAAATTAGGTTTGATGGATATCTAGGATATAGGAAAATCGAGACATTAATATAGAGTTTCCATGACATTTTATGTTTCTATATTTTGGTGGGTTTTTTTTATGCATTTTTTGGTATATTATTAGGTACATGGGTTGGGTTAAGTTTGTTTTTTTCGATGGAGCTATTTTATATATTAATATTTTTTTCCCATGAGTGGGTCTTTACATGGCCCTCCTTGCCCCTTCTGACATTTTCCACTTGCCTCTGTGTCCTCTATGATTCTGACCCGCCTCTTCTGACCCCTGGCATAAACACGTGAAAATAGACATTTGAAATGCCAGCCTGTGAAAGAGATATACGAGTAATCAATAATCGATACGGATCCGGAGGAGACAATCTTCGTCTAGACCGTTCATTGATAAATTGGCTCGAATTTTTTCATAAACTCCTTCGGTAAGAGTAAGAGTTTAAAAATACATTCAAACCATTAATTATAACAAATGAGCAATCCCAAGCAAGACTATCTCTTTCGGTCTAAAACATGGACCAGAGCCGGGTCCATATTTATTGGTGGGCAAATGAGGGGGTGTTGAAGGCGTTGTGACGTTTGACCACTGACCACCACCACATGCAGCAATGAGAGTGGAGACAAGACTCAACCAAACACCTAATTTTAGTTCAGACTTTGGTTTATTTTCTATTGCTCGTAATTAGTTCTATTCAAAATTGCATTTTTCCTTTTTGTCATTTTCATTGTCTCCACAGAACAACTTTTATCATCCCACGTTTGTGGAATGTGAAAATTTTCGGTTCTGTAATTCTGTTTATACGAACTTATCAAAAAGTGCAAATATATGTATAGGCTTTTGTATATCAGAGTACTTTTATAAATACAATAGAACTCACACAAATGCGTATGGTGATAAATGGTAATGAGTATAATTTAACCAAGCGGAGTACCTTGTTGGTCTTGAGATAAATGCTACTATTCAAGTGTGAGTTGCGAAAACTTAAATGTCATTTTATTGCGACATGAATCAAAATAAGAATATTTGAAACCTTTCGAAGATGAGTTTTACCTTGAGAATGTACATTAACGTACAAGTTGAAATGAAAAGTTCGAAACAAACAATAAAAAATTGTTTTACCAGCTTCCTCAATAAGGAAAATTTTCTAATTCTTGAATTTTCCTTTGCAAGAATGAATCTGAAAAAATGAATTAATGTCAGAACCCCCAACTATTCGTAAGGAACCCTCTCGAAAAATAATAAAGAACAAAATGATGTACCAAATTAATGTAAAACCTTCATAAAGATACCCATGAAAAGAGACTTAGCAAAAAATCTCTCATATTTATATTTTTTGAGTTCAAGAATAAGCACATTTTGCAATCAAACATAAGACAAATGTGCCTATAAAAGTGCCTAAAATTCTAGAGTATTCTATATATGAATGTGCCTAAAATCTTAGGGTACCCTATGAAAGCACCTAAAACACTAAAATCCTATAATAGGAAAGTACATCCTAAAATTTTATGAAAGCACCTAAATATGTTTTGGTCTTATGACTAAAAGACTAAAAAAGTAGAAGGACCTCTACTAAAAACTATTTTACAGACGTCTTTCCCTTGAATAAAAACTAGATGATTTTTTGCATAGTTGTAACTCATGGACCGAGAGTTATATGGGCTCCGATCAGACACTTAATGATATCCAATTAAACTGATTTTTTGCATAGTTGTTCTACTCGACGAGCTCTAAAAAGTGAACGTTTCCGATTATCGAAGCGAAATCTAAGTGGGCCCGAAAACCCGGGACAGCAGCCCCCGGCCTCCCCTTCCTTCCCTTGAATAAAAACTATTTTATCATTCTTATGTAGGTCATGAAAAGACCGGCAAATTTGTTGAACTTCAATGACAATCACTTCAAATTGTACTATTACTTTAATCCCCTCACAAGCAGGTGCAGGTTCCTATATATTACAAGGGCAAGTCGTCTTTATACTACTCCCTCCGTCCCATAATATTTGTCCGTTTCGCAAAACGAGAACGTAAAAATAATATAATTTTTGCAAGAAAAATTAAATTTTTTTTCAACAATTCACTAGATATCGATGAGTTCTATTAATTTATGAAAAATGTTTGAATTTTTTCTTGAAAGAAATGCATTATTTTTGAGTTCTCGTTTTGCGAAATGGCCAAACATTTAGGGACGGAGGTAGTAATATTTTTATGGAGTACTACTATACAACCAACTAATAAGAGCAATTCTAGATATTTCGAAAAATATATCTCGAAATTACCTCAAGCAGATATACCCATGAATACGTGACCTCTAATTTTGGGGTCTATATTTTTTGGGATACCCAAATCTTTTTTGAACTATTAATTGAAGGAAGTGCGAAACCTTACCCCTCCATCTATATCTACACTCTATAAATACGTCTTAACCGTTGAGCTTTCCTTCTGCAATCAAGTGGAGTACTAAGTTGCGAAAAATGGAAAATCCTGGAAAGAAGGTTTTGCTCACTTCCAGTGGGGATGAGATTTCTCTCAACATTGCCCGCCATCTAGCAAATCGTGGTTGCAGGTCTCTCTCTCTCTCTCTCTCTCTCTCTCTCTCTCTCTCTCTCTCTCTCTCTCCATACATATCAACATGTATACTCTAGTTTATTTTCTCCTTCTCCCTTTATCTCATCTCTCTTTAAAAACTCACGTATATACATGAATTTGGGTTCCTGTGTCACACCGAGTTTTTAAGGTAGAGAGCAGTCTGCGTAATCTTGAAAACAGTCCGTATCGTCTTGACCTTCCAAAACTCTTATTCGTTGTTCAGATTTATTAAATTGCTCTGACCGGTTAGAGTCTATTTCTAACCCGTCGGAGTCTCACTACAATTCCGGATTTGAATAGCACGGTGGTGGGGTGGGTGTGTGTGCCCGGCCGCCGGTGGTGTCTAATCTCTATCTGTGCGATTGATTAGGTTGGTTCTTATGGGGAACGAGAGCAGTATAAGGAGAGCCGCTGAGAAGATTATGGACTCCACGAACGGTGTCGTCCTTGGGGTGGAAGTGGTTGGATTGGACATGGAAGAGGACAAAGAGGCTGTCTATGATGAAGCGGTTGATAGAGCGTTCAAGATTCTCGGGAATATCGACGCTCTTATCCATTGCTATGCTTACGAAGGTGAGAGCATGTACACCAAGGATATAAATTTTAGCTATTCAATAGTGCACAATTTTTTATTTTATCTATTTAAATTTCTTTCAACCTCACTCAAATTCTCTCTATTATGATCTCTATCCTTATAAAATAGTATTAAATATTACCCATTTCTCTCACTCATGCTCACTCACACAAATTGAGAGGAGAGAGAAACGTGTATGAGTGAAACATATTAATAAATTATTGTTTACCTAGTGCACAATTATTCGGTAGATCTACCGAAGTGTAATCCATCAAGCAATAATTTTTACCTTTTATCGGGACTGGTGCACAACTATTTTTTAAGAAGATACACACTCTTATAAATATATTACAAAAATGACATCAAAAGGTGAGTAGTGTTTTAGGCACGTGCAAGCACTAATAGTAATAAATATGTCCCTTAAAAAAAGTTTAAAGTCCAAAAATAGATGAACAATTGGAATGGAGAGAGTAGTAATTCATAGAGTTTGGACACTTGTGAAATTGAAAAAAATTTAATGGCGCAAGTAAAGGGAAACATTTGGAAGAATGAGCCGGGAAATTCCGTCATTGAATTGAGAAAGAGGTGGGCAATTACTTGCAAGAGGAAACGGACTTGGATGATGATACAGTGAGTAGCTAGGATTATTCCCTCGAGGGCTTGTTTGATTTGGTCAAATAGGCATATTACTATTTGCAAGTGGTTGGCTGCTTCAGTGGTGAGGCTTTTGATTTCCGTAAGCCACATTTCTCTTCCCCAAATTTTCTATAGGATAACACGGATTAGATTTAACGAATGATTAAAAAAAAGATTAAGAAGACATACTACTATTCGATTTGGGTCGGTAGATATTTATATCTGTTGTAGAATCCTCTCAACCGTTTGATTAGTTTTATTACAGTAGGAAGCAGTTATTTATTAGTACTTGTTAGTTATATCGTTTCATTTTACAAATAGGCAGTGATTGTTCCTTAGCACAACAGTAATATGAAACTCACGGTGGTGTAGGGTCCACATGCAATTTGAGGCTGTGATATAAAATGGGCCATCTTACTTCTTACGTGCTGTCCTTACATTTAAGAGTGGGAGGTGGGCAGTTGTAAGTGGGCTCTATGCCATGCCATATAACCTTTTCACACACAAACAACTCTTCCATAGTCAAAATCCTACGATTAGTAAAAAAGTGTCAAAACTTTTTTGAGGAATAGTTAGTGTTAACTTTCGTTGGTGAATTTTAACCTGCCAAATTGTTTGGATCCCTTTTTTTTTTTTTTCCACTTTTCAAAAAACCTTCTCAATTCTTTTTTCACAAAGTGTTCCAGCCTTGGCCCCACTTCTCAAAAGAAAAAAACAACCAGGTCCCTCAAAAACGCACCTAGAGAGAGAGAGAGAGAATGGCCCCTCCACGGCGACCACACCGGCAAGGCCTAAACCAACAACCACCGCTGAGGCCTACACCAACCACACCGGTGAGGTTGAGATGGGAAGGAAATGGGACAAACAGATTCAGAGAGAGAGAGAGAGCGAGCTCTGTAGGAGAGAGAGAGCGAGCTCTGTAGGTGTAGGTGAGATTTGCAGAGAGAGAGAAAAGTAGAGAGGGTTGTTTTACGGTTGTTTTTCCGGTATGTAGAAGGGAGACGACGATGAGACAGGGTTAGATGAATAAGAGTAAATTTAAAAGTTATTAGGAGAGGTGAATGTTGGAAACTACTGGGGAAAGGGGGATCGAAAACTGGGGATGGACATAGTGTCGTGTCGTGTTCGTGTCAGAATTCTCTTAACCCTAACCTGACCTGTTTAGCTTTTCACATCATAGTGTCATGTCATATTCGTGGTCCGTGTCAGAAGTAGCCAACCTTAACCCGCTAACTTCGTGTCCGATTTGTGTCGTGTTATTGTGTCCTTTCATAAATTTCCACCTTATATCATGTCGTGTTCGTATCAGAATTCTCTCAACCCTAACCCGACCTGTTTAGCTTTTCATGTTATTGCGTTGTGTCATAGTCATGTTCCGTGTCAGAAATAGCTGACCCTAACCCGCTTATTTTGTGTCGGGTTCGTGTCGTATCGGAAATTCTCACCCCTATCGAAAATGGTATTTTCTTTTAAATATCGGCAATGCTGTCTCATTTTCAATGACATTCGCTGTTTATTGTATACAAACCAAACCAAACCACACCAAATTGAGCCTTGTGCCCCAATCAATTGGGGTCGGCTATATGAATCCTATTGAAAATGTACAGCGCTGCAGTGTGAAAAGGAAAAGACGTGAGATAAACTACATATAAGAACAACTCTTATGGCATCTGTTTCCACAATAAGGCAACAATTTACCTGAATTCATGATGATGCTCTTAAGGAACAAAATACAAATCACTTCCCTCAGCCATTTATTTTATGTCATATTTTAGCTGACTTATGTTGGATATTTGTGTTGGGATTTCGCGGAAGTTTGATGATACCCACAACACACACCTATTGAGATCCAATACTAAATAAGTATTATCACAAAGAAAAACAAAACTGACACGAGAGATTTACTTGGTTTGGCTAAAACCGACTTACTCTATAGGAGACATCTGTTCTTTCACTGTATGAGAATAACAAGTATAAGAAAAACACACTGGGCTAAATCACATAACCCAAACCCCTTGTATGCTCACTCTCACCACCCAAAGAACAATTTACAATAGGATTATACCCACCCTATTATCTCTCACGAGCATACAAATCTTGTAATTTTTTTTCTCCTTACAATTTCTCTCTCTTCTCTCCAATACACTCCACCTTCAGTATACAACATACACATGCATATATAGGCAGCACTAGGAAATAAGAAACAAAAAACATTCAATTCCTAAACCATGCATATGAGCTTCTCAAATTAGGCATGAGAAAAAAAACTAGCACCCCAAATCTTTGGCTGCTCAAAACTGCCACGTTGGTGGCTCATGTTGAAAGGGAGGTCCCATGGTGGGCCTCTCTCTTTACTGGTAAAAATCCAACAATGTGTAGTGTAGAGGGACGTGAGCTGATCTCTTGGTTACTTTTTTGAAACAGGAAAGATGCAGGATCCTCTGCAGCTTGCTGAAGATGAGTTCAAAAAGATAGTTAAAATAAATTTCATGGCTGCATGGTATTTATTGAAGGCTGTTGGCAGAAGAATGCGTGATCACAAATCCAGGGGATCCATTGTATTTTTGAACTCACTAATTGGCGCTGAGAGAGGGTTGTATCAAGGAGCTGCTGCATATGGTTCATGTTTGGCAGGAGTACAACAATTAGTTAGAGTAAGTCAACTTCCAATTTACATACTTTAACGTGTCCTCCTTTTACAACCTTTTTCAGAACTCGGTGCTCACATACATATTTCATAAGGGAGCTTAAGGATGGGACATGTATTGACAACTGACGTTAATATGCTATGATTTCTTGAATTTTGGGATTTATGAGCCGTGGGACTTCAATTTGGAAATACTTGACCTTTTCCTTGTTATGCTGCTTGTGTTTTGTAATCGGGTTAATGACTTGGCTCTTACAGTCGGAAGCCCATCTACAAGAAATGCTCGGTGGGTTCAGTGAGGGATGCCTCCTTTGCATATATAACATTGTAAATTAGCTTTCCACTCCGCCTATGTCCTGATTAATGTACATATATCTGGTTTTGAGATGTTTTGCATATATTCGGTCACCGAAACATTGAAGCAGTTTAGAGTGTGAATTACTGAGTTAAAATTGTGGTTATTTTTCTTTTCTGATGTATATTTTATTTTCAGCTATCTGCTCTGGATATGGGGAAACACCAAATCAGGGTTAATGCCATTGCTCGTGGCTTGCACCTAAATGATGAGTATCCATTGTCAGTGGGGAAGGAAAGGGCAGAAAAGTTGGTAAAGGAAGCAGCTCCACTCAACAGGTGGCTTGACGTAAGAAATGACCTGGCTTCGACTGTTATCTATCTAGTAAGTGACGGTTCACGCTACATGACTGGAACCACAATATTTGTTGATGGAGCTCAGTCAATCGTGAGGCCTCGGATGCGAGCTTACATGTAATTATAGGTCGTTTACTCAATTTCTGAATATCGAAATAGGAGTCGAATCTTTAGACCCCCAGTAGTTGGGATAAGTCTTGCTGAGATCACCATAAAACAACTAGTTTGTTCATTTGTTCAGATTCACAATAAAGCTGAAGTCACTTTTTACTCTGTTGTTTCCTTGACTTCTCTGCGCCAGCATCCGTTGCAGTCATATTTTTGAATTCCAATGAAAGTTAAAATAGTTCAGAAATGTGAAGATTGCCTATTTTGATCATCATGATTGTATCGTGTATGGCTTTGAATGCCATTGCTTCTTGGCATGAGAGGAGATGCGGAGTCCCATTCTTTGTTGTTGAATCTCTCACATGGAAGCAGAGTTCTTTGTTAAGTGACATTGTATACAATAGTAAATCTTGATTGTTCTTCAATTCTTCTTGTGTTAAGTTGCTCCTATTTTCTGGCATTGGTGTGGTGAACTAGCTTTGGTACTGAATAGAATGGTTGTTGGAGGAGAGCTTGGGGAATAGTTCGAAGGGTCCAGCTAACGAGTGTTCTAAGAGCATTGGTAAAATGGTTGTACATTCCTTATATCGAATACCTTCATACCTTGTGTACAAACATTAGAAACATGTTAACAATTGCACTTCTCTTGTTAACAATGCATGTGTTTAAAGGTTCTGCTTGGTAATAGGTGAACGGAGACTATTTCAATTCGCTCCCATTGGCATTCTTGTGCAGGTTCCCGCACACAGGATTTTGGTTCCATTTCTCTCACCCGGTCTCATATTCTTGCTACATCACGTGATAAGTCTGTTTAGCTCTAATCGTGTGCTAGAGAGGGAGTTCGAGACGAGGGAATCTCATCTATCTTTTCCGCCCAGAATTGTTTTCTTTTCTGCGGTTAGGAATGCCTGATTTCTGATTTTTTGGATGTTACGTGATTAATGTCTTTGAGCTTCTTCGATTTTCAACTCCTCAAATGTGTTGTAGTCAGTAGTGTACAATCCAAAAACAAAAGCCAAGCAAGTGGTTTAGTTGTGTAATCAATGTATAGTATATGGAAGAAGTTATTGCATTCACTCAACAGATTCAAGATTTAGGAGAAGACCACTGTCTAGCAATCTTTGCCCGCAAGTAGTTTGCTGATGAAATTAGGAATGTACTGATTGGATGCAAAGCCGACAGTACATGCAACACACGTGCCAGCCATTTTTTCAGTCACCCAAGTTAACAAGCTAATCGTGTTTTAACCTCATATCGTACAGTTGAGACAGACTTGAGAGGACGTATGAGAGCTTTTCAATCACAGGAACCGTCGAGGG
Source organism: Rhododendron kiyosumense (assembly GCA_019656275.1). NCBI lineage: Eukaryota > Viridiplantae > Streptophyta > Magnoliopsida > Ericales > Ericaceae > Rhododendron > Rhododendron kiyosumense. The sequence goes on along the minus strand of BPLS01000195.1, from coordinate 323,264 downwards.
CTAGCTAGGCCAAGCCCTCGCAGCTCGAAAAGCTCGGAACTTGGTCCAAAAGAATGAGGTGAATGTGGTATTCTTAAGGTAGATAAATTGATGGGTGGAGTTGAATTTGGGGCTGAACATGCATGGGATGATGGGGCTTCTTTAGTTCGTTCGTATGCATCATTGGATTCCTTTGTCTAATTATGGATGATGACGGTGTAGAATGGATGGTGTGTGCTTCTCCATGGACAACCAGACCACGGACTGAGACATGGGATTTGATTGATGGGGTTCTGAGTGGGGTTTGATATGCTCGCTGTAAGAGCAGGTCAAGCGGTCTGAAAATGACTTGTTAGAGCCATTGCAAAAATAAAATGACAAATTTGCAAAGATTGGGGTCCCAATAGAGTTTTATTTTTGCTGTCAATTTTGGCTTCGGTCATTTATCTTGCCATTTTCACCTTAAAAATGGCACCAAGAATGGCTTTGTTATTTGTGCTATATCATCAAAAACAACCACCAATTCCAAATAGCATTGCTCTATTGCACCAGAAATGGAGTTGGTCGAAAAAGGGATACTAAGAAAATAGTGGGGAAAAAAAAATGGCGTTGCACCATTGCACTAACAATGCCATTTTTATCAAAATGTCATTATTCATTCCCAAAAAATGATAACGACTCAAATCATTTGCAAAAACCATTGGAGTTGCTCTTACGTGGAAGGTTTCAACCAAGTACGTACTAGTCCCATTGGAGAAGCTAGTCTCAGTCGTGGTTCTATTCAAGGAATGGAGAAATTTACAAATGATATTGTTAAAAAAGATGGAATCTACTTGATGGGGTGAACTATGGTGGACAGATAATCATGGAGGTGATGAAAGTATGACTCTTAATTCACTCAATGTCTTATGATACATTTTGGCACGCAAAGGTAATCGTTTAAAAAATGTTGGCCTTTTGTTTTCTTTTGCTGGAAGAAACTAGTAACTATTAGTGAGAGGGCATGGAAGACTGAGGTTTCAGGTCCCCTTCTTATCAACAGTTTCAAAAGCAGAATATCTTAATGTGTCACCTTAGAAACTGGAGCTATATGTTACGTAGAAGCTTGGGATGGCAAATTGGTCTAGGCAGTTGTTTGGGAATATTAAGGGGAAACACAGTCGACAGTCCTTCTGGGATGCGTAGTGATAGGTGCTGAAAAGCACCCGTTTATTCCCATTAACTTAGGTTTTGTCGGTCCTATCTAATGTTATTTAACAAGTTTTAATTGGTTTGTAGTGTTTTAGGACTTATGGGGCATTCGGATATGTTTTGGAGTAATAATCGTGAATTAAGGATGTTCCGGTGGAGGCCACGGCGAAAAGAGGAGCGAAACGGCAGAGGCTAACAATTTGGTCCGGACCAAAGACTTGCTGGCCCGGACAACCAAGTCCAGAATAGAAATTGAACAAGCTGTTTTTCTGGTCCGGCCAAAGGAATCGCTGGTCCGGACCAGCGGCAGCTGACGGGAAATCGCCTTGCGTTTTTTAAGTCTTATTTTTATGGGCCTAGGCTATAAAAGGAGGTTTTAGTTAATTTGTTAGGGCAGACATTATTATTTACAGCAGCTATTGGCATCGAAGCAAGAATAGAACGTGGGAGGAGATTAACTTCATGTCTTCCTCAATCTCGATTGCATCTTTCTTCTCCATGGCCGGCTAAACCCCTTTTCTAGGGTGAAGATGAAACTTCGCACCAAGTAACTTTATTTTATGTATGGGTTTTAGGTTTATTATTCGGATCGATTGTATAACTAAGAACCCTTTCCGTTTCAATTGAATGGAATGATTTTGATGGTTTTGATATATTGAGTATTTGTATGCATGCTTTCAAATACGAGTTATACAATGGTTTTCATCGATTGTGGTTGGAGTTCTGAGATAGATTATACTCGTAAGACGGGTCGTGCCGTTAGGCGGCCAAACCGTACTTCTGAGACGGTCCGTGCTATGGGATAATCTATGCCTTTTAACAACTCAATTATTTTCTAGATGATTATTGCTAGGGTTTGCAAGCCCTAGTAATAATCCCTTCTGATTCGAATAATTAATCTTGCCCATGCATGTTGGAGTTACGCGGTCGAGGTGGATTCGAACCCTAGATTTTCTCTCCAATCGTTACAAACTTTCCATTTAATTTATTCTCTTAGATTTGATAAATTCTCCAAATTCAAACAACCAAACTTCCTTTGCCGAATTAATCTAAAAACTAATCGAATTTGTCGTAACTCAGCCATACTGTCTCCGTTGGAACGATACTCGGTCTTGACCACTATTCTACGGAGTAGTAGTTAATTCTTGATTTTAATAAATATATTTTTGACACAGAACGACGCGGTCACGTAGTCCATATATATTTGGGGAATTTCAGGTCTAAGAAAAATAGACTTACAGAGCAGCTTGATAATACTAGTTGTTGCAGCAAGAGATGAACTAGGCACACGCGCGCAGAGATCAAAACAGAAGTGGCTGGCTAGATATATCTTCATAGGATGGGTATGGTACGCTGCAGAAGCGATGATATTTTTTGCCTCAAGAATGATGATAGTGAGTTAATTAATTGCTGATCTAACTGCAATTAAAGAGCTTTTTTAAGATCATTTCCGTAAATTGTACGAGTGTGATCAGGTGGATTCTCCTTCATTTATTACTACGGAGGGCAGGGCGAAAGTTGATTATCTCAAATTTTTTGATCTCCTTTCTTTCCCTAGTATTCAGCTATCAGAATTCAGAACAAAGAAACTAGGAATTGGATAGAGCATTTGAGGCAGAAGAGGTGGCTAGTTACATTAGACTACGTATTGGCGTGGGGCTCACACAATTGAATTTATGATGGGTCTCACACCAAATTGTATTAGGAAAGATCTTTAGAGCATTACTTTATGAGCACTTGATAATTTTCTATTACCAAGCAAATAGGAAAGATTAAGCACGTTGAGATATTGACCCACCACTGATCGAGATTTCTTCTCAACTCCGCCTCAGGCCGCCTTTAATTAGCCAAACTCACTAGGTGTGGCACGTGTCTAACCCAAGTGATCTGGACCGTTGGGCCTAAACCCGCAATCTTAGCCAAGTCCACCTATCAACATATCAACTGTTTTTGGCTCTCTACACATATTTAGATGTAAAGAGTTTCTTCATTTTGAATTTTCAAAGAGGTTTGAACGAAGATAGATAGATAAAGAAAATATATTGGGAACCGTGCACAGAAATTTTAGAACTCCCAAACGAACGACCTCAAAATGTATCAAGTTTGTAAGCAATCAATTGTAATCAAATTATGATTATCTTCCTAGACATCATGGTCTTTGAAAATGGAGTATCCAATACGGAATGGGCTGTCTAGTCTTTGAAAGTTTGAAATCGAAACGGGCTAAAACCAGCTCACAGAAACTGTGGGCCCGTGAGACTTTTGAAATCTCAAAGGAACACAGAAATTAGTATTTCATCGGATCAAAAGTGAAGAAAAATAACATCAATTCTACAGAACATATTTTCATACACACATAAGATTGTATACATCCGAAGAATGTTAAATCACGTCCAAGAATTTTCAGTCCAACACCGAATATGTAAGGGGTTTGGTCTAGTAGGCATAAGAAAGGTTTTGTCTCCCAAGAGGATGCAAGTTTGAATTTCTCAAAGGCCAAATATTAAAACCTTGGGGCCACCGGAGATTTGTCCTGCCGTTCACATTAAAATCTCCGAGATTAGTCGAAGTGCAATGCAACCAAACTGGCTCGGATATTCAGTTTTAAATAAAACACCAAATACTCAACAAAGTCGGGCCGGGGGGTTGGGCTGCGCAAACCACTCCCGTACAAAGTACAAAGAAAAGAAAAGAAATGTCTTCTATTCAAACGCACGTGCTTCTCTCTTCGCTTTCTTTATTCCAGACTTTGAAACTTCACGTTAACCACCTCTTCGTATTGGGAGAAAAATCTCAAGCCACTCCAATTCCAAATGGAATAATATATTCACATCAATGAATTGCCCTCTGTATGCTAGCTTGTGATGTAGGTTAATCATGGTATGAGAGCATTCACTATCGCTCAATCTCACCGTTTGTCTCAATTTATAATAGTTCAAATTTTAAAAGAACTCTTTTAGGAGAGAGTTTAACTTTTTCATAAAAGAACTCTTTTAAAATTCAAATCGAAACACTTTTGGATGGTGAGATTGTGTACTGTTAAATGCTACGGTCCCCCAAGTCTCATAGTATGGCATATAGATGACATGTAAATATTCTGACCTTGTGCATGATCAATTGTTTACTAGCTAGCTCAAACATGACAACTTCGGCTGTAAATTAACATGCACTCCTTTGCTAGTATGAATTTGCAAAATTTAAGGTAGCTGAGTGAGACAATGGCAGGCCCTGTCTAGTCTAATCAATCTTGTTCTATGGCCGAATTTGTAGACGCTAATGTATGATTGCTCCGAGGACCACTTTTGACAATTTTAATTGGGGTCCAATTGAAAATTAGTTATTCGGTATCTTTGTAGCAACAATCATAGTTTTGTTCATAGGGGCTGCGACCATGCACAATGGATGATGATCTTAATTTCTATTTGTTGAGGCATAATACACTTTTGTAATACTTCTAGCTTGATTGTGTCATTCTTTAATATTAGAGTGAAATAGACGTAACGGCTGACGTAAAAGGTCTTATATTCTTCGATTAGGCATAGAGTTGTATCAATCTACACGTAACTTCTGCCAAATCTTGCAATTATATTTCTTTCTTTTCGTTATTTTTATCATCTCTTTGCTTTGTTTGTTTTACTTTTTGAAAAGTACTTTTAAAAAAATTTTCCCCACTTCTAATCATTTCTCTCTCTATCTCTCTTCACTTATTATCCTTACTACTCTCATAAATTTTTTTTTTTCAAAAACTAAACCAAACAATGCAGGTTCCTTGTTTGGTTGTTGGTTTGAAAAAAATTTTGGTTTGATTTTTGGGTAATAAGTGAAGAAGAAAATATGGTAAAAATTGGAAATATGAGTAATAAGTGAAGAGAGATAGAGAGAGAAATAAGATTAATGATTGGATATAAGGGTAATGAGTGGAGAGAGAAATGAAAGTAATGATTGAAAATATAGGTAATGAGTGGATTTGGTTTTGGAAAATTTTTTCCAAACCCACAACCGAACAAGGGCAAATTTATGTGTCTGACATCTGAAAACATTACCTACTTCAAATTGAATTCTACCACCCGTAGAAAGCAACATTTAGGGTTTGCTTGACTGTCCTAACAATACAAAGTCTCATTTCAACGTTAGCTAGCTCTTTCCACATGCATGACTCATAATTCGCCATTTGATCATTCATGTAGAATTTACTTTTAAAACTCTCCAATTTTTCGTGTCCAGAGTGTTTTTGAATGGTCCGGATTGGAAACCAATTTTGACTTGTAAAAAATAATTGGAGAGAGGATTAATTCCACAAAACACTATTTTTAGTCTAACCTTGGACGAAAGTTCATGAGCATCACAAATTATTAACTTAAGTAAAAAAGACTGATTTATACCTCTGCACCACTCTAGTTAAAGTCCTTATATTAATCATGATTCACCAAAGCCGCCACCATTTTTCCACCTTGTTTTCTATAATTGGATCCATCGACTACAGTTTTTTCAACTTAAAAAATTTACCCTTTTTTTTTTGGTTTTTTAAAAGTCCTACATGAAACTTATCGATCACCTTCATATACACTCCCCCTCTTCCAAATTTGATTTGGCCTAAAGCCGCCTCACTTTTCTTTCTTTGGACCACTTCCATTATTAACTCTTTCTTCTTCTTCATCTGATGGAGAATTACCCAATCTTGTACCCTTTTGCATCAACTATGCCACCCTCTTCTTCTTTTCCATCACCCATGGATCTCCATAAAAATAACTCCAATGGGTTTTTAGGGTTGCGTGCGGAGATCATGGACGGTCATCGGACATCCGAAGTTAAAGATGTTTCCAATAGTGGAAGCTTTAGGGTGGGTGAAAATGAAGCAAAAGCAGGTAAGAAGAAAGGTGTGAAGAAAATTAGGAACCCCAAATTCGCTTTTCAAACAAGAACTGAGGTTGATATACTTGACGATGGGTATCGGTGGAGGAAATATGGTCAGAAAGCTGTGAAGAACAACAGATTTCCAAGGTCAGTTGAATTTCTATATTTAGTCTGATGAGTTTTCTTTGATTAACCTACCTTTCTCTTTCTATGATTTCTTTGCAAAGAACTTAATATTAAGGAACAAAAATTCCAAAAATTCCCCAAGTTTTGCTCCATTTCCTTTTCATTTAAATTTGAACCTACTAAAATTCAAGGGTTCAATGCAATATAATTATATATTGCTTTCAAATTAGGGTTCCAAGCTCCCATCATTGTTTCGTTCCACATTTTATCGGATGTCCCCGAAAGAACAAGCTCCCACATCATTGTTCTAGGGTTTTCTTTGCAATGATCAGATGAGGATATATAAAGAGTAAAAGTACAACAAATTAGGGATCTGTTAATTAGTAGTAGTATTTCAAGCCTTTATCTCTTCTTTTTCCTTTTTTTCGACAAAATCGATGAATCTCTTATAGAGAAGTGCTAGCTACTGCACACCCACACCTAATCCATCTCCTTAAAACATCTTCAATTCCTGACGTTTGCTTAGATCGAATTTCATAGCATAAGCATAACCTTTTATAACATTTTCATATAATTAAGTTTGTGAATCAACACATTTACTTCATAACAGAAGAGACATTCAAATGTTATATATGGACAAATATCTTATCGGAACATATACTAATACGAAATGTGTTCTAATAAGATACTTGCCCATGTATAAGTGACTTCTATTTCCATATTGAAGCTTGTAAATAATTGTACATCAGTCGAATATTCCATTGTGAGAGATCATATACGTAGAGATAAATGGACTTGGTTAATTTTCAGCTATACCTAAACTTTTATGCCAAATTCGGAACTCAAGTGACAAATTATTGTAGCTATATCACTATATAACAAGATGTTTACCCAGCTAGCATTAGTGGAGATGGAAAAAATTGAGCTTGCTTCACGGTACCTTTTATTACACTCATGTTGCTAATTTCTAGCTTCAGTTCCCAATTTGTCGAACCCAAAAGTAGTGTGTCGTATCCTGGCATATTCTAAACATGCATGCTGTGGCAGAAGCAGGTGAAAGTAGGGTGGGGTGCCATTTTGCCACCCTATATCTATACACCATGAGGTAAAGATCATACTAGCGAAGATGTGTTATCTATATTATCATTTTGGGACATCCATATATAAAAGGAAGGTCCAACTATTTGGGACGGAGGGAGAAGCAATTGGTTAAAGTATCCAACTCCAAACCAATTGGCAAAAGTGGAGAGGCTACCCAAGCTCATATATTAGTTTTGGAGGAGATAATTAACCAATGTGGGACAAATCCCAACACTCCCCCGCACCTGCGACCCTTGACTCGCACGTGGAGAGGTAAACAAAGGATCCAGAACACACGGATCACAATGAAATAAAGTGCAACTATGGCATAAACAAAGAGGAAAAGCCTCCGAAAGCCTAGCTTTGATACCATGTAAAAACTTTATATCCATCTCAAAACCAATTGGCAATGAGTGGAGAGGTCCCAAATGTTATTAAGTGATCACCCATTCCACTCCCAAGCAATGTGGGATTCATTTTCTTAACAGGTACTGCGAATATTTTAATTGTTTTGAACCTGTAACTGAGCTAATTAAATGAGGGCAAAATTTAGAGTCAGTAATTCATCCTAAGCAATATGTTTGTCGTGACTGGTCATCCTAAGCAATATCCATGCATTGTGGTATTGTGTTTTTCAGAGTTTTAACTTCAAAAAATATATATACGTAAGATTGAGATGTTCAAATCTCTCACAATAAGATCACTCATGAAAAGTTTATCTACAGTACTGATTTGCCATCTCTGGCAAACAAATTCTAGGTTCTCCCTATGCATCCATGCATGGATATTGCTGTAACATGTACAATTCAATATACAAAATCCAATATTTTTTCTTTCCAATCAAAACATTATTGTTCATTGTGTGGCGTTCTTTCTGTGTGTGTGTGTGTTAAAAGAGGTTTATATAGGGAAAGCCATGAACCCGTGATCGATGTTATCATATTGATGTTATTGGAAACCAATGAAGCAACTTTTTTTTTTGACTTAATTGAGTATATGAACATATTTTCATTCGTGCAACATTACCCCTTTACATGACTTGCTGTAAAATTCACACAATCACTGGCTGTATTTTACACAAGATTCATTAATTGGGAATATGCATGCATGCATATATGCATGTTTTCCATGCATGCATGGAACATCAATCGATCATCTCAAGAATTAATAATTGGATAGAAAAAGTGCATGCATGCATGCAGTACTTCATTTTCATCATCAATTGTTTAATTTCCTACATGCAGAAGCTACTATAAGTGCACTTACCAAGGGTGCAATGTGAAGAAACAAGTGCAACGCCAGTCCAGAGATGAAGGTGTTGTGGTAACAACTTATGAAGGGGTTCACACGCATCCAATCGACAGGCCAACCGACAATTTCGAGCAGATCTTGACTCAGATGCATATTTATCCTGCTCCCCTTTGAACACTACCCCAGCTTCATTTCTGTAGTATGTATCTGAAATGAGGAATTAAAGCTTCTGTAAATTAAAGGACATGATTTTGAAGTTGCTTGATCTAGATCGATCTATCCTTACAACCATGAAATTAATATAGTTCTAGTTGGTAACAAATTCAGAATAATATGTATTTTAATAATACTGTATGACATACAGCTAGGCTGTACTTCTTTTAATTTGCTGATCAAAATAAATTAGTATAAACGAAGTTCTATTTGCAGAATTCCAAGGAAAAACATGATGTAATATTATATTTTTAGCTCATTCCAACTATGTGTGTAGTGTTGGAAAATATTATAAGATATAATATTTTATTTTAAGTGTGAATGAAAATTGATTTATTTTGAAGTTGCATCTTTTCATTGGCACTTGCTCGCCGTGGACGGACGCGTCCTTTACGAACAGATGTGCCTCTTTCTTTGGTGACTTTTCGTAGAGTTACCTGTTGGCCTATAAATATCAATGCCCTCATTCATTTTCTATAGTGTTAATTTTTCCTTCATTCAAATCCATTCATATGAAAAAGTTACAAACACAAGATGGTTCGCTAAGCCTTCCAATTGAAGTGCTGTTTTGGGGGATTCCGATCAAGTAGTGCTGGGAGATAGTCGTCTAATGCAAACCGTGAGCACCGTAGCGGGGGCGAAATCTGTCTTAAGTACAGAGTGTCACACACAAACACTCGCCTTGATCACCAATTTGTTTCCATCAATTTCCAGGTTTTGAGTTCTGATTTTATTGCACTCATATTATTGGTTTTATTACAAATAGTAAGCATATTTTTCCAACAATCTTAAAACAGATTTCTAATGCATATGCCGTGTGAACATTAGAGTCATATTCCAAGGTAAGCAAGCGGGCTTTCTATATAGCCAAGGATCAGTAAGAGAAACAAATAACTCATGCAAACTGACTAATGGAAAATATCCTTGCTGCCACATTATCACAATTAGGAACATATGAAGGTACTCTAAATATTTGCATGGCAATAATGAATAAACGGCATGAACCCATACCGCTAGAAATACAGAAGCAAAATCAAGGATGACTCCGTGGATGGACACATTGCTTGGTTTGTACGTGTCTGTTGGGAACCAACATTTCCATTGAAAAACGTTGTGGTTTTCATTTCTAATATTGTTGAACGGACAGAACATTGCATCTTTCTGTGATGTCATATGTGTTCGTTAGTCTTAATATTATAACGATTTCTGTGAATCTTGTAATGGTAGTACGTAGGCCAGGAATGGTTTCTGTGAGCCGTGTGCTAATTATATTCCTTGTTGGTTGTGTTATTTTTACAGTGATCATTTGCAATGGTTGGGCAAGTTTGGATAGGGGTTGGGCAAGTTTGGATAGGTGTGACTATCTAAAACGTCACCATGCTTTTCATATGTGTGAAGATGTGTGACCTTGGAGTTAAATCAAAATGTGTGATTCTTGGGGTTCCTGGAGTGACCCTTGAGATTACGTCAAAAGATGTGGTTTTTGAGTTTACATCAAAAGGTTTAACTAAGGGGTGTGATTGTTGGGTTTACAGTTAACGCCAAGAGACGTGACCCTTGGTGATGTCACATATCTTTTGACTTTCTAAAAAAAAAAAAAAAGGTCAGTTGGGCCAAACTTTTGGAAACGTCAAATGTGTAAAGTCATGATTTGAATTTTTGAAATTCAGTTTCCATGAACTCAGAAGATCTGTTTGTTATGTTTGAATTGGCATGAAACTAAAATTGAAATATTTTCGTTTCCACGATCTTAAGTGGTTGGTAGTTATCAACAACTATGCCCCGCAGGATACTTTTGAATAAAGTGAAATTGGTTTATATACTATGGAGGGTATCTATTGAATCGGCAAAGATACTTAGAATGCATGGTGACGTTAGCATATAACCATCTCAATTTGAGTATAGTGTTACTCGATATTGTGTGAGGTACTCAATGTGGGGATTGTTTCTTGCTTCTGTATCTTGGAACACGAGAGATGAAGAGAAGTTTAGACATTGTTCGTGTCATGTCATAAACTACAAAAATTGTTTTGTTGAATTCTGAATTAATTTCAGAATTGTGGGGGAAGCAATATTGATAATCAATATTTACATGTTGCACTATGGGAGATGTTCAACTATACTTAAAGAATAAAGTACGGTGATATGAGTATCCAATTTAAAGTTGTAGAATCCAGAGGTGGATTTAATTATACAATTGGAGTGCAACAATAATTTGGAAATCCTTATGTGTGTACAGCAAGGTCTACGATGAAGTCTAATCAACTCATCATATTAGACAAAGAGGCTAGTAAGAGAATGGCTCTGCCATCTCTTAGAGGATGTTCCAACGGGGGTCCAATTCTATGCCAGAGTTATAATGTGATGGCCATCAGTTGTTAGGAAGGCATAGAAGACCATGTGTAACGGTAAGTCTCGATATTAAAGACATCGAACCGTTAAACATTTGTTCTCACTTGAGAATGAAACGTCAAAAAATTTGTTACGGATCCGTTGAGTTTAGAGTTTTGACTAGAGAACAAATGATCATTGAGAGGAATGAGATTAAAGCCTATTAATTAAAAGTCTCTATAACACAACCCAACCTAGCTGACTGGAGATCCTAAGATCTAGATTCAAAGGGACAACCGAGTTGTATGAGACTTAGGAGTATCACTGAGGAGAAATCTCTCCAACTCATTCCTATGGTGAAACAGTGATGCCTGCAGCGTTTTAGGTTACGTTTAACTTTTAATGATTCTTATACCTTGGTAAATCCAAGTGGGGTATAACAGGATACTCTTAATAAGAGATCACCTATGTGAGTGTGAATGGGCCGCTTCTATGAGAATTTTCTAAGGCTGAATTTTCTAAAGCACTCTCTGAAACCAGTCGGTGTTCCAGGGCCAAAATGGGCACAATCGTAAGAACCAACTGTGTTCGGAAAGATTCTGTGTGAATTCTATTGTTTTGGTTTATACAAAACGCTGAACAGTTCAAGGCATTGCGTCCACTGGTTAGTAAGTAAATCCAATAGTCTTTCACAAGGGAAGGTTCAAAGCTAAAAGCTACCTATCCTATGCAGGAAATTTCCACTTGTACTCTCTCTGTCGTTTGCATTGTTTTGCATTGTTTATCGAGTCAATTTCGTTCATGTGGGGGATTGTTGGAAAATATTATAGGATACAATATTTTATTTTAAGTGTGAATGAAAATTGATTTATTTTGGAGTTGCATCTTTTCATTGACACTTGCTCGCTGTGGACAGACGCGTCCTTTACGAACAGATGTGCCTCTTTCTTTGGTGACTTTTCGTAGAGTTACCTGTTGGCTTATAAATATCAATGCCCTCATTTATTTTTTATAGTGTTGATTTTTCCTTCATTCAAATCCATTCATATGAGAGAGTTACAAACACAAGATGGTTTGCTAAGCCTTCCAATTGAAGTGCTGTTTTGGGGGGATTCCGATCAAGTAGTGCTGGGAGACAATCGTCTAATGCAAATCGTGAGCATCGTAGCGGGGGCGAAATCTGTCTTAAGTACAGAGTGTCACACACAAACACTCGCCTTGATCACCAATTTGTTTCCATCAATTTCCAGGTTTTGAGTTCTAATTTTATTGCACTCATATTATTGGTTTTATCACAAATAGTAAGCATATTTTTCCAACATGTAGTATGTGCACTGATTGGGGTTGATTGATGTACAGATTTTCATGGAATAAAAAATGCAAACAAAATAAAGATAATTTTTTGTGGTTCTAGACTGAAATCAACAATTAATTAATGCTTAGATATGCGTAGTTTTAAATAAAAGACGTTACATAACGGGGTTTTAGACCTTTGATACCATCGCATATTGACCAATATGATCTGATATAGATCGGTCGATATGACCATACCATCGATACTGCTTACATTTTTCGGCATTGCAATTTAAAACCCTGATCTGACCATATAATTTATGTACTCTCTCCCTCGTAGTCGATTGACCCCACCGCACATATACGAATTGTCACTGCATATACGAATTGTGTGGAGACTGTATGGACTCGCCACCTTTCTGGGAGGGACCAGAGGGTGGATATATCATTCTATTGTGAGTTTAGTTTTTCGAAACATGAACTGTATTGTAAGTTGATCTGCATGCAAAGATGTTCATGAGATTATTGTTCGACATATGAACCTGGTATCTATTGGAAGACGTCGACTGTGTTCACTTTGGGTCCTATAACCAACCCTCTCTTTGCACACGGTTCTCAACAAGTTTTATCTCAAATTATTATTCTCATTTTTCTATCAATCTCTCTCCACTCATTTGTTAGGGGTGCAGACAACCTTCAATAATGGTTTAGCCCAGGGGTGTGGGGGCGGAGCCCCCACGGCATTTCCACATAGGACCTGACCTATTTAAAAGATCGACTTGGGGTGTAATTTTCACATAGGACTCGACCTATTTTACACCAAGGGTGGAACCAGAAATCTAATCTCCCTTGGGCTAATACAAAATTTATATATATGAACTAAGAAAAGTTTTATAATTAGTGTCCAGCAAACTTGTACATAGATATACGTAAATGTTCATAAATAAATGAAAGAAAAATACAAGAAATCGTACACTATTGAATTTGTACCCTACTGAAGTTGTACCCTACGATGTTTCAATGAGTAGAGATCATTCATTATCAAAATCTGAGTCGATTTCTTTAACAAGTTCTCTTTCAATGTAGATAATCACAGAATGCGCAAGAAAGTGAAGTGGGCTAAAATTAATGAGGTCAAATTTTGCATTTAAATTTTTTTTGTTTTTCTTAAGTGCACAAGGGATGGGCTATAGCCTAGGCTAGCCCACCCTCGGTTCCGCCCTTGTTTTACACTACAGTTTGTATGTAATTAAGTTAATGTGTTTTTAGAGAAAAATAGAGAGAGGCAAGAGAAAACGAAGGTCTCAGAAAGATTACGAGAAGACTTGTATTCTTAATTCGATTTCATAGTAGACTGGTGTGGCTCTGTGATTTTTTCTCGCGTTAAGGTTTTCTACGTATATCTTGTGTTCGTTCTTTTCTTGTTCGTTACGCACTATTTCTGTAACGCCCCGATTTTCCAAGAAATTTTGGAAGCATTAAACTTAAAATATATTGAATTTTACAAATTTCTAGGCCCCTATTTGTTGTTATACAAAATTTACAAAGAAATAAAAATAAAAATAAAAAATCTAAAATTTATTTAAACGTCTTCAGAGCAACTCTAGTTTTGATACAGATTTCAAGCATCCTCGGTCTTCGCCTTTGATATTCCTCCTGAGTCAAATAACTCCATCATTGAGCCCTGCACCCTCTGGCAAATTGATCGCCGAAGCAAACGATTTACCAGAATACAAACGTATCTGTTAGTGATAATTCACTCAGTGGAATAATCTCAATCCTACCAACCCCTTACTCTACAATTAGCATTCAATAATAACAATAATATCACAATTAAAAATACACGAGAGATAAAAATAATAGTACATCGTCCTTTTCTTTACTATCCATTATCTTACATGAAATCTAAGGACCTCTCCACAAGGTCCATTTCTCCCACATCCACTAACTTTGACCGTTCAATGGAATAATTCTCCCTTTATTTGTCATGCACCAAGGTTTTAAGCGAATACTATTAAATTATGTATCCAATCTGGATTCGCTTACAATAATAATAAAGGAACAGCTCACCATGACAACTCAGCATTAGGGGTCGTACTATCTCATTGTCAGGATCCTTTGCCATCTCCCAACTCTATACACTGGGTACTGTACCGTATTTAGGGATCCTTTACCGTTTCCCAAAATACTGTACCCGAAGTCCTTTACCGTTCTTCACACACACACTGGGTACTGTACTGTATTTAACATCATTTACCGTATCCCAAATACTGTACCCGGAGTCCTTTACCATCCTCCACACACACACTGGGTACTGTACCGTATTTAAGATCCTTTACCGTATCCCAAATACTGTACCCGAAGTCCTTTACCGTCCTCCACACACACTGGGTACTGTACCGTATTTAGGATCCTTTGCCGTATCTTAAATACTGTACCCGGAGTCCTTTACCGTCCTCCACACACACACTGGGTACTGTACCGTATTTAGGATCCTTTACCGTATCCCAAATACTGTACCCGGAGTCTTTTACCGTCCTCCACACACACACTGGGTACTGTACCGTATTTAAGATCCTTTAACGTATCCCAAATACTGTACCCAGAGTACTTTACCGTCCTCCACACACATGGAGTACTTTACCATACTCCAACTCAACTAAAGGTACTTTACCATACCAGGGTCCTTTACCGGCACCCAACATCCTCAATCAGCTTTACCATTTCATTCTTTACTTAACCACGTCTATATGTTCACTACTCGAAACCACCCATGAACCCAAGTCCGACTGCATGTCCATTCATATATCTCCAACAACAACTGATTCCAACATAATATATTTCAATGAGAATACAAGCAAAGCAATTTATAAATGCGAAATAATTAAACATGTAGATGTTAGGACAAAGCCTTTCGAATTATTTAAATTTCACAACTAGCTTCCAGCTGTTACGTTTCACACTGACCTTAGTTATGTAACTTAGTAGTTTATTAATTTCTTAGTGTTCAACGTATTATTAAGATTAAAAATAATAATAATAAATAATAATTATTGTAGATATTAGTTTGTAAGTTTTTTATGTAACTCATAACATTTTAATTATCCCATGCCTTCATCAGTACTTTACTTAACAAGATTTTAACTTTACAGTTTTACCTATATACTGCTACCAATTGTTTCACTAATTTAATTAGTTCTTTGGTTCATTCAAAGGAGAACTTGTGTTAATTAAGTTTTTAGAGTTATTTTATTTGTTCTTCGTAACTACTACTTTTCTAGTATAAAGAATCAAACCTAAAGTTTTTACTACCGATCCATTAGGGTAATTTGCCACCATAATAATTTTATTGATTAAAAATAATAATAACAATAATATTTCCATAAATTATATTATACATTGTTTTATTATATAAGTACAACCCATTTAGTATCATTCCAAAATACCTTTATATTTACTACAGTATAGTTTAGTTTAGTGAATGATTACTTGAATATATCAAAACTTACATTAAGTAAGATCGGTTAATATACAATTATTTTAAACACTATCATGTCACAACAATAAAAGAGAATAAATCAAACCAGAACATAGTCTAGGGCCAAATCCGAAAACTAAATACCTACAAGGGTCCAAGTGTAATACTGATCTTGCATGTTAAAAAAAAATATTTCGTTCATGCAACAGTGATTTTCAAAAGAAAACAGAGTAATAACTAGTTTCTTAGTTTCGGTCCGTAATTTCGATTGCTACCGGTCGAAAAAATGAGTACTAGTTTTGCGGACGATTTCGGTAAATTGAAAGAGACGGTGGCAGCAGTGGGGGACTCGGGGCTGACTCGAAATGATTGGAAGGTGGTTTGTGGATGCTTGGTGATGTAGTGGTTGATTAGGAACCTGAATATAATGTACGGAGGGATTGGCATTCAATTTTTAGATTTTTGTGAGTATGTATAATAAGAGAGAATAAAGTAGTGAGAGGTGAGAGGATAAGTGTGGAAGTGGTGGAATGAGGAAGGAGAGGGATACTGATAATGATAAGAGAGATAGGGGACAAGTGCCACATTTGGTGGGATTTTCTATAATTCTAATGTATGTGGACGCGTTTATGTATAAGGTGAAAATGTATGTAGACGCGTTTATGTATAAGGTGAGAATGTTTGTGGACGCGTTTATGTATAGGATGAGAGAGAGAGAGAGAGAGAGAGAGAGAGAAGAACAAAATATCTTAAATGTGGGGTGTAGTTTAAATGATAAAGATAGAGGTGGTAGAGTATGAGAGGGAAGTGGAGAGTTAGTTTGAATAGAGTTCTAGTTAGGGTTTAGATAAGAAAGATAAGAGATGAATATGAATCCCTGATTCCCTGTATATCTAAAGTATAAATATATATCTTATACAATCATACAAATAATATCAATTGTACACATAATAATATATTTTAATTATTCAATCTAATTAATTATTGAATTATGAATTTAACGATATAATTTTTTTTTTTTTAAATTGGGTTGAAAATCCGAGTCGTTACAATTTCTCTTTGTTTGCGATTTCTGTGATCCTAATTTATGAGATCTGTAGGGTGTTGTAAATTGAACAATGAGTTCAATTCCTAACATCATTAGCCCAAAAACCTTCCTCAGACCCAAATCATACAGATCATTCTCAAACCTGAGGCCTTCACGGCCGACACAAATCAACCACTGTTTTTGGTCCCATCTCGTTTTGTTTGGACAGCTCGGAGACCGAAATGGGCGTAAGGATTGGACTGGTGGAGAATAATGAGCCCAATAGGCTTTCCCAATAGGATGCACCAAGATTCTAAAATATTGTACCAACTGGAATACCGATTTTTCTATTAATAAGGTACCCAAAAATTTTACACCACCACTTACACGCCCACTCACAATCATGTGCGGGACACACAATCTTGCGTGGGTTCTGCATATGATTGTGAGTGGGTGTGTGAAGTTGTTGTGTAAGTGGGTGTGATTGTAGAAAACTTGGTACAGTACCTCCCAATACCGACGAGATACTGGATACCGTTTAAATTAGAGGTGCAGGATACCGAATTTGGTCAAAACTGTTACATACTGGGTGGTACGGGATTCAAAACTTTTTTTTATTTAGGATGCACAAAGTGGCTCACTTTCTTAGTGTCCCTTCTTTCAGCAGTTCCTTGCGAATGTGAGTATTTTTATATTCAAACCTCATGCCCCCATTGCCCATGAGCACACACGACAGGGAGGGGTCTCATTCACATTTAAGAGTTTAGATATATTGTTTCGGTGACATTCACTGGGACAATTTAGCTGGCATGATTTAAGATGGAAGAGGCTAAAGGTAAGATCAAAGTTCATGTAAACCAAGCACTGACAGATCCTGGCATTCGTGCTTTCACGGCTCTCTGAAATCCTTTCAATGACCTATGTTTGTCGGAGATAGCTACAGATTTTGATCGAATAGCCGGTGCCCTAAAGAGTGAACACAAGAAAACACAGTAACTATGTGCAGAGTATGTCAATATGTGCACGGCTTGCTGCAATATAAAAGATTTCATCCGAACTGGAACACCTTTTTCAGTGCATATTATATAGTGCGCTTAAAAACACCAACCAAAATTGTTTTGGTCAAAAATTTGTACATGGTAGATTGGTAAACCAAAAGAAAATGGAAAACAAGAAGCTTTACGATATAATTCCCACGTCCGATCCAAGACACCTAGTGCTTGTCCTCTTTAGGAAGATCTTTCCCAAGCTCCTTGGGTTTAGCATTCTTCATCTCCCTACAAGTGAAAATCCGTTAGTTATTCTTAATCACATATACTAGCTTGAATACAACAACAACAGAACCCATATTGTCCCCAATCATTGAAGGTGTGGGGGTATATGCTAGCTTGAATGAAAAAGGAAATATGAAAGAAATAAGATGCAATGAGATACGTAGAAAAGCAGAACAGCTGACTAAAGATAGCTATCACCGTGGCAGAAACAGAAGGCTGGAATTTATAGACATGCAATATTTACATCAGTTAGAGTGAAGCCACCTACCCGGCAAAAAAGTTACTTTCATTTCCCAAACAATTCGTTTAATGATGACATATCAGATGATCCTAACCAAACTATCGTTTGTCCGCTAAGTAATTATTTCGTGAAGGCATATCAGATAACAACTTTATGTTGTACTGACCAAGAAAACATCATAGCGTGGCCAGCTTGAGAGTGCCAAAACGTAACAGTAACAGAAGCTCATCAAAATGGTGAAGAAAGGTATAGTCTGTGTGAAGAAATGACCTCTAAGCAGAGTAATTGTCCTCCCAACCGCAGGGTTACTTTTTACCTTCAATTCAGATGTGCGATATTCTACCTTCGGCTATAAACTGGAATGAATCTAATGAAAACAGAAAGGAAGTTGGAGCTATGAAAGATAAGAAAGAGGATGATGAAAAGAAAAATAGGCAGAGAACTGCGCTTAAGGAAGCTGAAGCCATCACATGTATTTTTTTTTTTTTTTTCTTGAACAACAAAGAAGAAATTTTATTAAGAAGGAAGAGGAGATACAAGAAATAAGGAAAAAGAAAGAGAAAAACAGCATCACAACGCCAAGGATACATCCCAATGAGGTTGGCACCTATCCCGGCAACAATCATGTGCCAAGAACCCCAAGCGAGTTGGTAAGGAATCAACCAACCCAACAGAGATGGGCCCAACAATCAATACAGAGTACATAATGTACTTGTCCTACTGCCACTGACAAACTCTAGCTAGCATCAGTAATGGAATTAGCTACAGTACAACCAACCAAAGCATGGAATTCACTGAACTAAGCATCTCCAAACAGGTCCTACAAGATCTCTCTCATTCTCTTTCTCTGGAAACAAAATTCTCCCTTCCTGTTGGAAATTGTCCCATATCGGTTAATTATCACATCGAAAACTAGTATATGTGCTTGGGCGGCCTCTCCTCTCATAGCCAATTGGTTTGGAGTTGAAAGCTTTAACATGGTATCAGAACTAGGTTTTCGGAGGCTTTTCCCCTTTGTGTCGTAGTTGCACTTTGTTTAGTTGTGATCCATGTGTTCCGGATCCTTTGTTGACCTCTCCACATGCGAGTCGGGGGTCGCACGTGCGGGAGAGTGTTGGAAATTGTCCCACATCGGTTAATTATCACCTCAAAAACTAGTATATGAGCTTGGGCCTCTCCTCTCATAGCCAATTGGTTTGGAGTTGAATACTTTAACACTTCCATAAAAAACAAACTTCCCTGCGTGCATCATCTTCTCCGGCGACAGGTTTTCTCTCTATCCAGATCCTCACATTCTCCCACAATCTGGATTTCTGTCTCGATTTCTGGTAACCAGAAGCGACTGGCCACGTATCTCGAAGGGAAGCAAGCCTTTGCCTCACGTTGCTTTTTCTTTTGGGTGGCCAAAAATAGTATTGTTAGAGTAGTTAGATTAACACCTTGGAAGAGGAGTTAAATCCTACCTCCTTACTCCTACCACCTAAGTGCACCCCCTTATGCCATTGGGCCAAAGGCCACTTGGCGCGTTTCTCTCACGTTTGTTCTGCAGCTTCTGCTTCTCTATGAGCTTCCGTCAGCGTTCTCTATTTGCGAATGATATGCTGAATTGAATATAGGAGTAACAGTTTGGTTGTCTCTTCCTCACTGGAAGCAATTCTTTATTTTATTTCTGATATTCCTTAACATAATTGTATTGCTAGGAACTTCCATGATTTCTGAAATTGGCACGTCAGGTATTTTACAGGCCCATGACGTTGTTCACCGGGAAATTGAGAATGGCAAAGCCAAATTTGACTTGGCTGAACAGATTGAAACCCATTGGAGATGAAAATTTTGTCTTCCCCAAACAATTTCCTCAAGTTACACCACTGCCATTAGGTGAATGGATGGTAGTATAAACTGTAGATAGTACAATTGGCGCAAAATGCTCAAGCAAGCAAGAAACCAATGGAAGAACGTCAGTTTAAGTTACCAATATGTCACAGCTAAATTATACACCAATTGCTAGCTATATAGAAACCTAATTCAACATGGTAGACACTTAGAGATGAGAAATTTGACTTCTATGCTATTTTCTATATAACCATATGAGAAGGTACAATTCAAAGCTAACACAAAATGGATTCTAATCACTACAAATAGCACAAAAGGCATAGGATTATGAATATCATTACACTTCCGCAGAAGGGAAAAAGAAAAACCAACCAATCCAATTACACAAGGACCTTATGAACTATAAAAATTCATGCATATAAATGGACCCAATTTAAAAATAATAATCTATTAGTATATATCTATTACCATTATAAAGGGAACATCCATTTGCTGTGGACGTCAATTTTAAGGCTGGCTCACACAATTTTTTTTAAAATCCATTTGGGATTTCATGCAATCTCAATACTCTTTTTTCATCTTTTGCATTAACACGATTTGCCCATGCATTGTGTGTGCCCGGGCATCTAGTATGCATATTAACATAGACCAGTCCCACATAAGGATATTTTGATGATAATTTTACTATACAAGAAAAAGGAAAAGGCATACTTGGCGGCAGTGGAGGACTCTTGTTCGAGCCAGTGTCGGATCTGACGAACGTTTCGCTTGAAGATTGAGGCCGATTGCTTCACATCGCTCCTCATCAGCAGAATCACTGCGCTAACTCCGGCCACTGTCAGAATCAAGTTCGTTAAAGCCATTTACTCTCTCTCACACAAAACCCAATACCCAATTTCAGTATCTAAAAATTCCAATCCCCTCAAGCACGAATATTCGACTAATAATAAGGGGGTTTCCGAGAGTTCTTGGAAGAGAAGAAAACTACAGTTGAAGTCTTAGGGCTCTTTTTAGTTTGGGCCCAAACATGCTTTGTTTGGGCTTGACTATTAGGACCAGATGAAATTGGGCTCTCACCGTTTTGTCCATGTGTACAAATCCAAACAAACTTCAGAGTTTGTCTAAATAAAATGGGATGAAACAAAAGTAAAGAATTAGGCTTGATTGCGGTCTGTGTAATTTCATCCATCTAAAAGTGTTTTTAATTGTTAGATTTTGTTGAAAGTTACTCCCCGGCAAGAACCTACTCTTTTACTAAGGTAGAATAGGATAGAAGGGTTGTCGGATTTAAACCATAGTCCATATTCAAAATCTTGAACAAAAGCATACCGGTGCATTTTTGATAAAAAAAAATATTGGAATTATGTGGTAGTTTTAAAATGATATGGAAGCAATTTGCACCAAATTCGAAATTGAATAGAATTTGTTTATCTGCCGATTGATAACAGACCAAACTTTATATAAATGTTCTTTTTGCCGACTTACGATATAAACGATTCGGATAACGTTGTGGACCCAAAAAGATATATGGAAGGATATTGAGTGATGACAAGGAGATGAGTAAGATGCCAAGACGTACCCTCCTGTTTGGGAGGAGTACAGGGGATCGGATATTGCCTTTTAAATATACTCTTGCAGAGCTCATGAAAATCCCCCCCAAAAAAGGATATATATACCAAAAAGAAGGGAAAAAAAGAAAGAAAGAAAGACAACCACTAAAATATGGCAAAGAAAAAGCACAAGCAAACAAAGTAACAAAATTCTAGCCCACCCATAAATATTAAAATCTCCGTTTGGGTATTTGAATAGCGGAACAAGGACTGGAAGGGCGAATATTGGTCAAGAACATTCAAACGAAAATGAAAGCAAGTTCAAGTTGGTCCAAATTGGGTAATGCTACATTAAAAAAAAAAAAAAAAAGAATAAAAATCTATGCATAATGATGCCAAGGAATTTCTGTTTTTTCTCAAACCTTAGTGCCTTGTTCTTTTTACAATTCAAAAAGAATTTTTCAAAAATTTCCCCATAAATTTCTCTTAGTTTTCCCTTACTTTCAACATTTCTCTCTTTATCTCTCTCAACTTATTATCCCTATTATTTTTCAAAAAAAAATTTAAAACACAAACCAAACACAGCAGTCATGATGGGGATTCTAACAATAAATGAGATATATTAATTTCTTACTTCTTGAAAATATATTCTTACAGTTGTAAATTTGGAGAATCAAAGAAACAATAATATATTGTATTAATCTTAATTTTATTCAGGTGGAATATCTTTTACAATATCTAACTTGTATTATTGTCAAGTAGAGACTCAAATAAAGTAAACAGTGTAGACCCACCCACTTGCATGAGATTATAACATCCACACGAATACATTCTTTCTTCTTGCACTCATTTTCTTGTTTTTAGCCACGTAACAATACCAAGTTACGCCGATCAAAACCATACCAAATTACGCTTACTTATTTTTATCTCATTTTTTTTACACATGAAGCGTATTTTTGTTGGAAGCTGCTTTCCACGAGAGGGTGGATGGGTTTTGGAAAATTCCCCATTCTTGTCCATTCAGTACTCAACTGAAGTGTACTCTTCTAACCTAGTTTATACAGTATTTTTTCCAATTTTGGTCCATAAACTGCATTGCTTTGCTCTCTCTCTCAAAAACCAAAAAAAACAAAGCAGAATCTTGTTATGGATTGTGTTTTCGAATCGCCAAACCAACACACAATGGCACGAAGGAGAAATCAAGAAAGAACACAAAACGAAAATTAAGCAGGAAAGAGACCCAATTAACTGTGTGAAGTCTAACTTATGATTTTCGTAGGTGTCGCGAATTCAACTACTAGTACCAAAACTGAATCCATCCTATCGAGTACCCGGCCGGCTGGAGCTGAGAGGTAGACGTAACGCTCGCAAAATGGGGTCAAGTCAGGAACTGGGGCTGGTACAAACTTGAAACTTTGACACCTTTCCCGTAAAGATGTTGGCCCCATGCATCGTCTAAATTAAACCTCCGGAAAGACTAGTCACATCCAAAGGCATCGATCCGAAGGTTTTTCTTTGGTCGAAAAGGCATCTGAAGTTAAACTAGAGCTATCCAACGAAAAAGGAAGCAAATTGTTCTCGCGAATTAGGGTGGCCTACCTACCTTAGAAGTGCGTTCTATCTGTTCAAATAGAGACTTCAAAATCTTAATTTACAGGATCGAGCGAAAGGAATTTTCCCTTTTTTGATTGATCAAAGGTATCAAATCGGGATTACTAAAGATTTGTCATTTAAAGCCAACTCATATTTTATTCTCTCATAACAGATACTATCTTAGAGCATCCAACGCATGAATACTATTATACCCTTGTCGACCATTCTTTTTTTTGGGGCAATGAATAATGTCAATTTTGTCAAAAAATGGCACCGGTGTTGCACAACTTGCACCCATGTTGGGTACTCTCTCTCTCTCTCTCTCTCAAATGGTAATTTTGCCATGCTCCTATGGCAGAAGGATTCACATTTGAGAAATTTGAGAGAATCACCCGATTTGCCATTTTAAAAGAATGACAAGGATTTTGGCTGTGATGCTCTTATCCTTACCACATTTCCTAAATGAAATCATATCTCTCTGGTTTTTTTTAATAGGATATAATCCACTCCTCCTTTTGCTTGTAGCGTATCTCAAAACAAAAAATGCTGCATATCTAAAAACTTCCCCTACCTTTTAGATCTATTGAAAACCTTCTCCTGTTTTTTTTGTGATAAGTATTTACTATTTAGATTAAGCTTAGAAAATGGATTATGGGAATGACTTTACTTGAACGATCGACTTTTCCAAGAAAAAAAAAACAAAAACGGATAGAGAGCGAGCTTTTGGCAAAGCAGCCCCCCATGGGAGGGGATAATAATAATTTTAAAAGGAAGAGTTTTTAAAATTCGGACCATTGATTGCTGAGATGAACGATGAAGTTAAGCGTTGCGAAGGGGGGAGCGGTGAACCAGAGCGGTAGGGGCAGCACGACGGATGATCTAATCTTTGCATAACGGCCATTCTATCCGATTGTTCTAACCCCCATATCGAAATAGATCCGGATCCTCTATGAGGATACTCTCTGTGAGGATGGTGTAAAGGTTTGCATCCAGACCGTTCATCTCAATAATCAATTGTTCGAATTAAAAACAATCTTTTCTAGGGAAGAGTTAACTTTTCCCTAAAAAAAAGTTTGTTTTTAATCTGGACTATTGATTGTCGAGATGAATGGTCTGAATTCCATGAAAATTCTCACACAATCCTTACAAGGAGGAATCTTCACAGAGGATCTCGATCCGTTAGTATATAGAGATGCATAAAATAAAGGGCTCCAGCGGTTCCTGCTAATCATTTTTTTGCTAAGCAGGTTCCTGCTAATCTTATCCGTACAATATCATCTCAACAGAAGAAAACTTACCCGTATTAATTAATTAATTAATTAATATTATTGAAAGTGAAAGAGATCATGATAGATACCCTAGATATTTAATTAACTGGGGACCACACCACACATGCAGATAGAGGTTCCTGCTAATCTTGTTTATCACAATCTTCCAACCATTACCAAAACCAACCAGTTATTATATATAATATGTACGATGAAAGACAGAAAATACTTACATTTTCAACTTCAAAAAAAAAAAAACCCAAGCTAGCTAGCTAGCTCTAGTAGAGCTACTGTAAAGAAAAGATCAATGGAGGGGAGCCGAAAGCTTGAAGGGTTCTCGGGAAGGAAGCTTGGAAACAACCCCTTGTATTATCCAACAGCCGTTAATTATTATGCAAGCAAGGCCGCGAAGCGAAGCAGCACTCCCTCTGCTTCTAGTTCGGCAGCTACTGCACCTGCTGCGGCTTCGGTGGTATTCATAGTCCACCGCGACTATGTAACGCCTCAGCCGAAGCAAAGGGTTTTTTTATCGCCAAAGGAGATCAGTGTTGACCGAGGCGACTATAGTGGCGGTGTAGCTACGTATGAGAATGTTGATTTGAAGGCTGCAAGTTATATAGCTTGCGTTCAAGAGCGTTTCAGGCTTGAATGAGACAACTATATACATATATATACTCTGTACGTTCTATATGTTAGAATAAATGATATACAGAATAATATCACGATCAAATCGTAATCCTGAGATTGTGATTTGATTGTAATTAGAATGATTTTATTTCATAGTTAAACAGTATGATTTTCTTTCCATAGTTAGGCTATCTGCTCTTGTATAAATATAAGCCTCATTGTATGGTTTCAATAATGGGAGACTTAAATATCCATCCTTAATTATATGCATTTATCCTCTCTTTTCACGGTATTCATAATTATAGCCACAAGAAATGCACCCCAAAAAATTGATCTCAATCCTCAATTCCTATTCTGAAACCCCTCTATTCCTAATTTGAAACCCGAAGTCCATTGCCGGCGTGGTCGAGGAGTAGCGCAGACAAGGCCCCAACGGCGTCCTTGTACCCATTGACGTCTCCAAACCAAATACTAAAGGCATGGAGTTTGACAACCTGTACCTCAACATAAACATGATTACCCATCCCTGTTTTCATCCCGAAGACAAGCCTGCACCTACCACGTACGATGACGTGTTTAAATCAATATTTGATTACATCGATCATCATCCTTATTTGCCACCGCCGCCCGACATATCCGCCCCACCGTCGTTGATCAACCTCACCGCCACCACTAACTCCACCATCGCTGTCAACCCCATCGTGGCAGACCGATGCCGTCACACCCTTCATCAAATCAAGGATTTGGATGAGATCGAGGAGATACGGATTGTTGAGTCTCGGTCTTACAGTTTTTTGGGTTAGTGTTGGATCTCGTTGTTCTTCATCTGTTCAGAGATTTCCTTTTGTAATAGTATTGAATCTTGATATTGGCTTATGCTTTTAAAGGAGCTGAATCCCTTGATTTGGGTTTTGGTGTTTGTTGAAACATTTACTAATTCACGAGGAAATGGCAGACCGGCGCTGTTAATACCAATCTGAGTCATGATTTGTATACACCATGTCACCATGATTGATATTATTTCTCTTGTCATGTTTTTTTAACAGGCAATTTAACATGATAATTTACCATGAAACTTATTCCTCTCGTCATATTTTACATGGTAAATGATGCAAATAAGTTACCATGATGAAATCGTAAGTGTAGTGCGAATAAAAATCAAATCTACTTAGGGCCCTGTTTGATAATGGGTTTGAAGGTTGATATGAGACTACTAATCCCATGAGAGTATTAATTCTTTGTTTGGTAACAAAAAAAGGTCCGGACTATTAGTCCCTTGGGATGTCCAAGCAGGGCATTAGAGGGTATTAGCAATACCCCCTGAGACTTGGTATTAATAATCCCAACCCATCCTCTCCTCATTATCAATCCCTTCTCATTACCAATTTCTTTTATCAATCCAATCCCATCATCTAATCTCATCTCAAACAAACATAATATTAATAATCACATCATCTAATCCCATCCCAAACAAACATACTCATTATCAATCCCTTCTCATTAACAATCCCTTCTCATTACCAATCACAATCCTAATCTCATCTCCTTACGAATCTTATACATCTATTACTGTTATCAAACGGGGCCTAGACGTAGTACACCATGGATACATTAATTATTTAATTTATTTTCATGATTCAAACAATATGGCATGATTCAAACAAGCATTTCATGGTGATGGTGCAAATGATTTAGCATGAAAAAGAAATAACAGAAAAATCAGTTTCATGGTAAATGATACAAATAATTTACCGTAAAACTAAAACCATCATAACTACAATGATTATTCTACATGCAAACTGGGCATTCAAATAACATATCAATAGACAATGGCCATTGTAGAAAAATGATGGAGAAGGACTAAGACGAATGTAAAAATTTTAAAATGCAAAAAGATGGTTTATCAAGAAAGAATGTAGAAATCATTGGGATTTGGTGATCTACACATTCGAAAATTTGAAATCATCCCATTGTTTCTCACTTAATTGGAGGGTTGTTATATGAAACCGAATCCCTTTAATTTAGGAGTCATGAAGGTTTATCAAGGACTGTGGTATTCATTTGAATCCCTTTAATTTAGGAATCAAACAAGCAAAGGGGTAACAAGGGTATTTCACACACTAAGAGGATGAAAACATAAACATGAAAAAAAGGCGGGATGAATTCTTACATGGCATGAATAAAGATGATGGATATTTAAATATTCCTTCAATAATCGAATTCAATATTTCTTCTCTCATATTTAACATGGTATCAGAGCTATAAGATCCCTGTGGATATTCGCTCCTGGCGGGCGGCCTAAGTCTCGTTGCCGTCCGCCGGGCACTTAGTTATTTTGTCAATCTCCTTCACGCTTTCCGGTTGCTCTCACTCACCAGAATGTCTCTTCATCACCAGCGCGCCTCTTCACAACAAGCGCTCGTGGCTTTTTGATTCATGGCTTCTTCTTTTCTTTTCTTTCAAACTCAAATTGGTAGACCTACTTGAGTTTGGCTTGGCTTGGCGTGGTGACTCCTGGTTTCTTTTTGCTTGGATGTTTCTAGTTTCTCTTGACTTTTTCAAACTCAAGTTGGTAAACCTACTTGAGTTTGAGGAGGGATGTTAGAATAAATGATATACAAAATAATATCGCGATCAAATCGTGATCCTGAGATTGTGATTTGATTGTAATTAGGATGATTTTATTTCATAGTTAATCAGTATGATTTTCTTTCTATAGTTAGGCTCTCTGCTCTTGTATAAATATAAGCCTCATTATATGGTTTCAATAATCGTATTCAATATTTCTTCTCTCATATTTAACACTATATATCCAAAGCCACTACTGGTTATAGCTGTAATATTTATGTATATGTACAAGCCATTGTCATCTAGAAAGATAGATCGCTTATGTTTGTAAAATTATACTCCAGTTTTAAGGTAGTACTATCCTAGCTTTGTAACTATGTCAGAGTTTTGTAAGTTTGATCAATCGATCACCCCAGTTTGTAGTTACTATATTGGAACGATAGTGATTCTGATGAAGAAATAATTTAGGATTGATATGTGTAGAATATATTCGATATATATAACTTATAGTTTACTAAAGTCGAATCAACAAGCTGTAAGTAACTAGATCGACTTATTGGTTTTAGGATTCGAGGGGGAGAAAAAATCAGAAACATTCGCTTTTTCAGGTATCTCGATTCGAATGATTTCAGGGTTCTATTTTCCACCTCCGACAGCCCCATAAAGTACAAACAAGTAACATTCAAATGACAAATTAAAGATATGGGTTTCTTTGTCTGGTGGAAAAAGTAGAAGAAGAAGATCTGGGCTATCCAAGATGGGGTCCATAGAGCTTGAATAAGCAAAGGCCGCATGCGTAATAATTGGGTACTACAGTATGGTTCATGGGCCCAATGGAATTTCCTTGAAAGCCCAACATAATGAGCCACATTCGGCTTTGTTCGGTTCCCGTTTTAGTTTTAGTTTTGTTTCCAATCATTACCCTACTTCTTTTTCCAATCATTACCCTATTTTTCCAATTATTACTTTCTCATCTCTCTCTATCTCTCTCCAATCATTACCCCTATTTTCAATCATTATTCTATTTCTCTCTCCACTCACTACCAAAACTAAACTAAACTAAACTCTCAACCAAACACTACCGAAGTCTTTAACAATTTCGAAACTTTACATTATCAAATAAATTTTTTTGACAGCATCTGCCACTAAGAATGTCAAATTTTACATGACTTGTCAAGTGAAAGAATTGGCATGCGAACCAACTCCAACCAAAATTTCAAATACTTATGTGTTATTTGAAATTCTCTCAGTCATGTCAAATTTGACATCATGTGTCAATTTTATTTATTTATTATTGTACTACTGAACTTCTTAAAATGCTAAATTTGACATTTTGGTTGGTCTGGACACCTTGAAAACTTCAAATTCTAACAATCCAAGAAAGAAATTACGCTAATTAGCCAATTGCCAATGATCTTTCCGACTTGTTCCAAAGTAGAACAAACACCTTCCTTAGTCGGTCTTGGAGGAACTCGGCCCTTTCTATGGTAGTATAGAATGAAACAAAAATATCCTCTTAATTACAGGATTTCATATCTCACCAACATGCCCGATGAAGCGTTACCTCATTTTCAAAATTTTGCATTTGTTGGTGAATACCTAGTTGGAAAAAGGACAAAACATTTACAAGATGCTAATTTTCCAAATGTTGTAACCCTTCATAAAACAAAAATGCAAAACTCGTAAACTGGACAGACAAGAAAAGACCATAAACATAAAGCTGATGGATATGCACATCAGCACATGCATTAGTATCTTCTGTCATTGTCACATAACCCAAAGCCACTCAAACCTTAAAAACTCCATTCAATTAGGACCGCCATTGTAATTAGTAGATGAGAAAGTCAAAATGAACAAAATCTTGGGAGGTGGGACGGACATTCAACGAAAAAGGAATCAACTTTTTGTGAGACAGACGAGGACGAGGACGAGTACCAAAAAATTATAATTAAAAAAAAAAAAAAAAAAAGAGTACCAAAAAAAAGGAGCACTGTAAAGTTAGTATAGTAAGTTTTAGTTGTAGTATTTTGTCAAACGGAAATGGAGTAGTTCGATAAGTATAACTACTACCCAAATCATGAAAAAACAAACAAACAAAACACGTTAATTGAACAGGAGAGGACGGGCGTACTTCCCTCCCTCTGCCACTCCCACGTGATAGATTAGATGTAACGTAACCACTTCTAACTTCTTTTTTCTAACAAAAACAATTTTACTACTACTACTACTACTACTACTCCATATTTAACCAATTCACACTTTTTGGTGGGATTCACGTACACTTAAAGTATTGTGTATGAGTTCTAATGTGAATGAATTTGTGGTTGTAAAAGAATTGCTCTTTTTATTAGGAAAAATGACGGGTGCATAAGAGGGCCGGCGTAGGCCCTAAAAAACAAAAATACTTGACGCAATGACGCAATAACTTGATAAATTCCATGACCATTGCAATAGTTGTACAAAGACTTCAACACAATTGACGGGACCTGATCAAATACTTTGTTCTCTTGCTGAAGATTCAACCTTACTAGATTTTTATGAGCATAACCAGTTCTCTTTTCGACACGACACGACACGACATAATATGCCATTCCCGAAGCATCGTCGCCGGATATGGATTGAACGTCCAAATCAAGCTTGCGATGCGGAATCAAATATAGTCCGTGCAATAATAGACGACCGTGGCCCCCACCCACGATATTTTCTTTTGCATTTTCTTTTTCCTCTCATTTTTCGGAAACAAAACCCCAGGATATTTTGTTTTGTTTTTTCACTTTAGTAAGTTCTAGTATTACGTATTACTTTTCCAATTTTTAATACCATAACCCCAGGATATTTTGCCCCAAAAAACTCCTCCCCGCACAAATATCCAGTTTCCGGAAACGCACACGTGTCAGTTTCCAAAACGAAGAATCCCACCATGGGTCCCCACGTATACCTCTCCAGATTCCACGTGTCATCCCACCAAAGGATCCCCACTTCCACATAATCACCGCCTTTGCCACTTCGGCTACCGGTATCCGATGACGAAGAATCAAAATCACCGCCTCTCTCTCTCTCCCCACTATATTATCTCTCTTTCTCTCTCTCTCTCTCTCTCTCCTATACTATTATCCTGTCAATCATCAAAAACAAAATTTAGTATCAAGGTCCAAATACCTGCTTTTCCCCCTCTTCATTTTCCTAACGATTCCTGTCGTTATTTCACGGACGACTAGATATAGGTGGTCTAGGGCTAGGGCTTTCTATTCTTTGGGCTCTGGCGAAATGGGGAGAGGTAAGGTACAGTTGAAGCGGATCGAAGACAAGAACAGCCGCCAGGTCTCCTTCTCTAAGCGACGCAGCGGCCTCATGAAGAAAGCAAGCGAGCTCTCCGTCCTCTGCGACGTCGATATCGGCGTCTTCATCTTCTCCGGCCGCGGCCGCCTCTACGAGTTCTGCAGCGGCGACAGGTACCCACGGTTTTTTCCTTCCAAATCCCCCCCAAATTTCTACCTTGTTTTTTCCCGCACCCATTATTAATTGATATTGTTAATTTAATGTTATATACGAAGAAGAAAGAGATGGTTTCTTTCTCTTCTCTCTCTCTCTCTCTCTCTCTTGTAGGTCTGAAAAGCGAGAAGTTTCTGTTGTGGACACGATCGCTTCACAACCCCAATAGTCTCTAATATTAGACTCCTAGAACTGTGCTTCGCTGGACAAGAAACGTACCCGTATAACCGAAGGCACCTTATGCTAGTTGTTCAAGTTGTTAGTGCAGTCATTATGGCTATAAGGAAAGCCGTTCCGCTCGGGCTTGCTACCCGGGCATGTTCTTCTGGTTTTTTTTATACAAATCGAAAACTCTCTGTTCGTCCATGGTCGGAGATTTGGAGCCTGGGTCATGGGTTTTGCTTCGTATGTAGAGAACCGGGGTGTGCGTTTATCAGGAAGCAAATGGGTGGTCGATTTGTCCAATTGATTTCGTGGTACTTACGTCTGTTGGGGTCATGGTTTGCTTGTATTAGTGGATCGGAAGCAGAGACAAGTCTTTTCAGTATGATTACGTCTGTTGTTTTTGTTTGTGGTGTGTAATTCATAGTAGTACTATGTGCTTGTCCTGGAGATATGGGAAAAGGGTCTAGATTGTCTTTATTTTCGTTATGCCTTAGGATATGCTTCTTTGATGTTGTACGCGCCAAAATATTGCAATTGCTTGCAGTCGCCATGTCCTGTCAATGTTCAAGGATGTTCTCCACAACTACTACTTTTTTTTAGCAATGTCCTATTCCTGGCCTTGCATGTAATCTTTTCTTGATTTGGCTAGTTGATTGACTACAGCTTATTATAGTTGGCAACTAACCTTCATTGTGTATGTTTTTTATATTTATATACATCGGCACTAATAAAGGTGTGTGTGTGTGAGAGAGAGAGAGAGAGAGAGAGAGAGAGAGAGAGAATATGTGCTTAATAAAGGTTAATAATCTAATAATAGAGAATGAAGACGACCTTGCTTACAAAAAAGTGGTAGAAATGTAGATAGTGGGAAAGAACATTTGGTTCCACAGAGATGGAGATGGAGCGCATTTGAGATGAAATTTTTAATTATTTTAAGAGTTGCGGATAATGACATGTTCGTCATGCGATAATATATGATATTAAGAGAAGACATGACAAATACTATGTTGCAATTGAAACATGATAATTGAAACAATGGCGTTTCCAAGTTAGTTTAGAATCACTTTTGTTCAATGTAAATGTATATGAGTTGAGATTGCATGGTGTTTTGCTTGAATCAATTTTTTTTGACTCATTTTGATAATGAAGAACCTTTAAAGAACAACATTTTGAAGAGTAAAAACTTATGCCAATGGTTCACCCAATTGAGATATCCTAGGGGATGCCAATTTCCCCCCACTTCCTCTTATGGTATGAGCAAGTTGGGGAGGATTTGGGGAAAATGATGCACAACGGGTGAAATTAAGGTTAGGTTTAAGCACACCATCCCTGATTGGGGACAATTTGGAAATAATGATGCACAACTGGTGAAATTAAGGTTAGGTTGAAGCACACCATCCCCAAACCAACTTTAATGTCACCATATCCTTTTGTCTCTCTTTATGAACCCGTCCTATTTCCATTCTAAACTAGCAGTAACACCATCTTAATAGAATTGATTCATTATTTTCTACTATGCACATCTCTAACTCAATCTTCACCATCACTTCTGCTACTTTCTCTCCTTGTCTCTCCCTTTGCCACATAGTTTGAGTTTTGTCCCACACCAACTATGGATTTCATCAGTTTGCTGTCAAATATACGTTTGAGTTTTCTATCCTAATGTTTTCCAAGAGAAAAACACACAAAATTGTTTAAAACCATTGTATGCTGTAAATTTTCGAAATAGTTCAAGTATAGAAATGTCATTGTATATTTCATGACTTGTCTCATGTAATTACTATTTATCTTTTTTGTCAAGTACGTGAGCTTCAAAACAGTCGGAGTTTGACATATCTGGCATTTTATAGACGCTCGCACTTGAGTTCATGTACTTGCCTCTCTTATCCACCCAATTGAACAACATAATACAATGTTTGCATTGAGGGGTTGGGAGAGTAAGTGAAGGGTTCAGATGAAAAATATTGACTATTTATTTGATTTACTTTTTAGGAAGAGGATGGGAGAGTATGAGAAGTTGCAGGGGAAAGGTACAAATATTTAAATAAATGTTTTACTTCACTCCCCTTTGAAATTGGTAGAAAATGGAAGGAGGAAAGCATTGCTTATAATCTTTTGGGTAATTTGCACTTACATCCCATGTACTATCACTAATTTGAAGATACACCCATTGTATTTCAAATTTAAGCACTTACACCCTTGTACTTTGAAGTGAAAGAAAGCGAATTTGCACTTACACCCCTTAAATTTTTACGTATAAGGAGTGTAAGTGCTTAAATTTGAAGTACAAGGAGTGCATCTTCAAATCGGTGATAGTACAGGGGGTATAAGTGCAAATTTCCCTTATCTTTTACATCAATTTTACTCATTTTAAAAATAATAATACAATACTCGAGGTTGTTGGAATGTATGCCCCTATGTTTAGCATTGTAGGAGATCCTGGCGATTCACTTCACTCACCATCACCTTAAGTAAACATGGCTATAAATCAACGAGGTCAATCTTGACCTAATTTGTGTTTTTGTCAATTAAAAAATCATTAAAAGGATGATAGTTTTAGAATTGAGGTGGACAATTAAATACTGAAACATGCTTTTAAAAGTCTATTGAAACCTTATGCCTCTATGCTTGAAATGGATTTGCTATCTTGTGTTGAGCTTGTGTTTAAGCTCATAGTCTTGCTTTTATGATGTTTGAGACAACTAGCTCCATCATGTCACTAAACTTGTTTGGCGTGTCTGAATTTGTATTTTTATGTTTCACCCGATATTATAGCTCCAATTCATGACATGGATCATTGTCAATCACCATACATTAACCGACCAACCATTTTGTTGAATCTTGAATTCAAATCGTTGACCATCTTTATAGTTTCCTCTTGTTTTGAGCTAGTTAGACTGAATAATGGAAGTCATGTTGATCGCCTCTATTGCCTTCTCCTCTTTAGATGGATGAAACGTTTCTACAACTTGGACTTTAGGAATATTTTAGTTCTAATAGGCTAGGAGTTATCCACCTTATCATGCAATTGTACAATATTCAAAAGGTGCATAAGGTATTTGGGACTTTTAACTATTTTTTATAACATAAAATAATGTATCACAAGAGTAATGAGATGCATGGGGCATCTTATTAGGTGGTGTTGACACCCCAAATTTGATTACTCGTATTTTCTTAGTAGACTATTGAATGTGTCCAAATGATTGATAATGAAAACAATGCACAAACATATGCTATAGTTCATTTTAGCGTCAATGATTCAAATTATCCTAACTAAGATTCATTTAAGCCATCCACTAATAGCCTCATAAATTAAGGGTTGTAATTTTTGCAAGACCAAGGATCTTCAAGCAATTTTTAAAAAATTATATTTCAAAAAAGCGACATGGGCAAATTTTACTTAAGAAATGATTTTGGGCCAAAAAAAGGTTTTTTAGGGTGTTGTGGGGCTATTAAAATATTTTTAGACTTAAAATGAGGGTAAGTTAAACCTAGTGAAGCCCAAGGACCCAAGTTGAGAAGGCTAAAATTAATTTAGAAAGCGTGAACTTGCAGTCGCGGATGTTGGAGAAGTAAACTTAATTTTAGGTAATTCTAGGGAGTTGTGCAGACACATGATACATCAATGTGGTGTAGTTCATGTATGTAGCGGAAGAGTCATTGTTGTTATTCATGTATGGAGTCTAATGGTCAAGAGTCATCTAGTACTTTGTGTACTTGGTAAGATTCATGTATCTGAGAGTTTATAAATACCTATGTAATCTAATGATTCTAGGTGTGGCAAGGTGTGATGTAAAGTAGAGAGAGAGAGAATGAAGAAAGAGTAAGGTTGAGTAGAGTGGATGCATGAACTATTAGAAGTAATCAAGTGCGATAAAGATTGTTGAAGTATTTTATCGTAAATTGTGTGTTATCTCCTCCCTCACATCTCTCCTATTTATTTAAGTTTATTTAGCCCATAACGAATGTCCAACAAATTGGTATCAAAGCTACTACAATCCTAGTATTGATCATGTGGAGTAGCAATAGATCATCGTTTGATGACCATGGATACCTATATGGGTTTTTGGAGTGAGAAATTGATGTCCTCCAACTACAAGAGAATGATAGTTATTCTATCAAATTACTTCAAAGCATGTGACTTGTGGGATGTTGTTGGAGAAGACAAGGAGATTCTAGAAACTCTGAAAGGTTGAAGAAAACAAAGAGATTCTAAAAACTCTTGTTGACAAAATTGAAGTCGGTAAGTTCAATAGAGTTAAGGATTATGGACTTCAGCCATGTGAATTTGTTAGAAAAATCACTCTATTGAAGCTTGAGAATGGAAGTCACGAGGGTAATTTTCCTAGCAATTGGAATTCACTTATTGATTTGGAGAATAGTGCATTTGACACTAGCTGGGTAAATATGGATGAGTTCTATGAACCGCATGATCGGAGATTTGCAAAATTCAAGAACGGAGACTGATGGAATGTCCATCTCAAGGAAAAACTAGAAAATGCTCATTTGAAGGCACTATACAAGCGTTTAAGGAAAAAAAATTCTTAGTCTTTATAGAAAATTTAAATTCAAGGTTCTCACATCCATGGACATGGCTATGAAAGATGGTTACTATTGACGGTGGTAGATTCAAGTTTGTGATGGTGATGCTACAGTAAATCTCTCAATACAAAATCAAGTTTAAGGGAGGATGTTGGAAAAGTAAACTTGATTTTAGGTAGTTCTAGGGAGTTGTGGAGACACATGATACATGAATATGGTGTGGTTTATGTATGTCGCTAAAGATTCATTTGTTAGTTCAAGAGTCGTCGTTATTCATTTATGGAGTCTAAGGGTCAATAGTCGCTAGTAGCCTATAAATACCAATGTAATCTAGTGATTCTAGGTGTGGCAAATGTGTGATGTAAAGTAGAGAGAGAATGATTAGAAAGTGTGAGATTAAATAGAGTGAATGCATGAACTACAAGAAATAGTTGAGTGGGATAAATATTGTTGAAGTATTTTATCGCAAATTGTGTGTTATCTCCTCCCTCACATGACACCTATTTATTTATGTGTATTTAACCTATAACAAGTTTCCAACAACGGCCACATCGTTGGCAAAGGTCAAACCTTGCGTTATGTTTACAAAGTTTGAAATATACAACTTTGTAGCCACAAATCAAAATTTGCAAACGCAAAATTCAAGTGCAAAAAACAAACAACTTCTACTATAGATCTATCATGGGCCGACTATGGGGACTTTATGAAGTTTTTAATCATTTCTAGGTAAAATTTTGATATTGGGAGACTCTCCCTTACCTATAAATACAAGAGAAAACCTCTTTGATCAACACGTTATTGAATTCCAAGCCTACATTTCACCTACAAACTCTCAATTACCTTGTTCTTGTTCTCTATAATAAGCTCTGAAATTATACACCCAAAAATCACAATTTCTACCTTACGTTTACCACTTAAATAGACTTCTCTTACACTATAGGCACATAAATAAGTCCTTAGTTCAAATTCTCGAAGTTAGAATCAAATGAAAGGATTTTTTATGGTGAAAATTTGCACTCTCTATCTTCGTAGTTTAGTAAGAAAATTCAAGCATCTTGTATGATACATCTAAAATGTGAAAATGGTTTCACGTCATTGGAAAATGTAATGTAGTACATGAACATGAAAATGTGATGTATTACATAAACCGGGAAAATGTGACATGTATAGATTGCCCAATAGGTTTGCTCAGAAAGTGGAATGAACTAGGCATCATAATGGTGTGAAAAGCTTGTATCGTACAATTTGTAAATCATCAACGCCCTCAACCCTGTACCACACGAGTAGAAGAAAGGAACAAAACTTAAATCGATTTGAGATCTTGCATAGCTCTTGGAGGATAATCAAGAGAACTGGTAAACACATGGCAATTAAGTTTAAGTTTAGAAGAATGGATGAACATAACTTATTTTCATTTAAGCTTCAAAAAAAAAGTTAAGTTTAAAAGAACACAGCCTAAAGCTTCATCAAGTACATCTATTGAAATAGGTGCAATCCCTTAAGATGAGATGCGAACTCCCAAGCAAAATGACTCAAAACTTTATTCTTGTCTTGAGATGGATTGTATGATTTCTAACAAAAAGCTCAAGGTCATCGTTTTACAATCGAGAGGATGACCAGAGAGTTCTAGAGAGAGAGAGAGAGAGAGAGAGCTGTACGGTGAGTTTCTCCTCCCCACCCCAGCCGCCCCTTTCCCTGCTTTCCCCTCATCTTTTTTTCCCCCTAATGTTCTCTACCCCTCAGTTTTCAATCTTTTTGCCTTCTCCCTCCTTTCCTCTCCTTCCCTATATCCATGGCTGTGAGAGTGTTGAGACTCTTTTCTTAAGAGAGTAGATCTCTCACTCTCTCCATTATATTTGGACCACGAAGATCCAGATCTAGAACTCTAAATCTGGGTGCTAGCTTTTGAATCGATCTAGGAAACGGTGTTCTTAAGCTCTCTAGCGACAACGGTGGAAGCTTCAAGATATAGATCCTATGGAGATACTGCGGCAGAAACTAGATCCAGTAACGTTCCTCCACCCACTTCCATGAGCGGAAAGTTGGATCCGACATCGGAGTCGAGCCGCTACTCTTTTCGTTTTTGTTCTTGTTATTTTTGTGTATTTTGTTCTTGTTTTATTGTATCTGTTGTTTTTAGGCCCATGCGCTACGCTTTTTTTTGATCCGCAACGTATTTCATTAAAAAACCAAACAACACTTATAGAGATTCCATCCGAACACAATGAAAGGAAAATTATAATCAACCCATCGCCGAAAAACACACCAGACAAGCAAGGACAAAGAGACTAAACTAATGTCTAGATCCTAAGCATGAGCCAAGGCTCACTTCACACCGCCTCTATGGATCGGGACACGTGGAGCTAGTAATCTATCTATTCAACCGCCTCAAGATGGCACAAAATCCAAATCAGAGACAACATTTGCAGACTCGATGGAAATAGACATAACAAAAACAAGAAACAGGAAAACAACACCATGGACAACTCCATTAAGCACGCCGGCCAACTCCGGTCAAGGACGGACATGCCGTCGCCAAAGGCTTAGGTTGATCCTCGATCCAAAGTGGTGGAGATAGAACTCTGGCAAACCCTTGCTGCCACGGTAGGCTCCAAGCGCGGAGACCGAAATAGAAATTCGCTCGGGCTAGAATTCTGATCAAACGCGACCGCGGCGACCGATGACTAAGAACCTCTTCCGCCTCTTCATGTCCCATGGCTAAACCAGAACCAGTGAAAACCAGAACCAGCGACAGACAAAATCAAGGCCAAAGCCCGATCCTTATTCTCCCGCCACCGCACCCCACCCAATCAGGGGGATGTATTTGATTTTATCAATATAAGTTGGGTTTTATTCGTGGTCAAAAAAGGAAGAAAACAAGCTCAAGATAGGGAGGTCATAGGTTTAAATGTCCCTATTTTCAATAGTAGGCCTCAATTTCCCTCATGGCACTTAAATTGTCTGTCATTTCTCCAGTGAAAGTTAGATTAGTTCCGTTTATAGTTTTCACGCCAGCCTAGCTCTTCAAGCAAAGAAACCCTTCTTCGACATGCATCATGGATCCTGATCATGAATGTCTTAGAACTGATCATGAATGTCTTAGAACTCAAATTTGACCCTTGGTATGATCCTACTGTTATTGAAGTGTCACTTAATTTCCACCAAGCGATCCAATTGTAGTCACAGCCCCATCGTAATGTCCTTTATCTCACAAATGTAACCCTTTCTTACACCCTCTCTCCTCCCATCATACCATATCTCTAAGCACCCTTTTAAGCTATGTGAATTATGAAGCATTAGTACTTTTAAAATCCTGGCATACATGTACCCGTACCCACACCGTAACGTACCAGGTACCAGTACTTTGCATGGTTACTTCTAAACCTGTACCGGGTACATGAAACATGTACCAAAAGTTTTTTCTTTGCCTTTTGTAGTATCTCAGAAGTGCACCCCAAGATACATTAAGCCGTTCGCAAACCAAAGATGAAACGGAGTTGACAAGACTTCCTTTTTCTATAGTTAGTATGATTGTAGAATAATGAATTTGATCTATAGGTTCTTTAGCATAATGGCATTAAACTCTAATTTGCACCTTAAATTTAGCGTTAAACTATTATTTGATGTTGAATTCCTATGTAATTGCCCGAGTCATTTACCTATTTCCTTTACTTGGAGTGGGATACATACATGTTATACATTCCTCTAAACTGTAATAATACATTTGTTATAGCCGTACCCCAACCGTACCCATACTCTAAATTTTTTAGCTTTCGCCGTATCAACACACCCATATTGTACCAGTTCCAGAACTCGTTCCCGTACCATGTGCTTCTTAGGACTGAAGATCTCGTCATAATTTTCTGTCTCCTTCCCAATCTGACTCAATTAAATAAGAAGCTCAATAAATTTTGGTCAAAGATAAACAACATTATGTCCTTGAACATTTCTAATATATGTCTACAAAATGCCTTGTTAGATACCTGAAATGTGAGAAATAGACTAGCTGTCAAACAGTAAGATTTGCTACATAAAGTAGAGCTGTATAGCAAACATCCATTATCTATAACAATATAGGTTCTAGTTGAACCATCTTGCAAAGAATCCGACAATAGGTACTTTACCCAATGACTTGCATTGTCTGCTTATCATCACCATTTCATACGATGATTTTTATCTACTAAAGTAGTAGCAGTTCTTACCTTTGAACTCATCAGACAAATGAACAGTTAGCTTGCCCTCTGTATCTGTAGAGCACCAGGACTGCTGTGTGCAACTCTCTTTGCGTTGTTGTACTACTTGTTTTGCTCTGAATATTATAAATTTCCGGTTTGAATGCAATTTATATCGGTATTTGTTAGTAGTTACAAATGCTGGACTCACTTACATGATATTTCTTATGATGCAGTTTGAGAAAAATCCTCGAACGCTATCAGACTCCCAAAGATGCAGAAGTTGCTGGCGGGAGTGTTCAAGAATCCCAGGTTGGGAAAAAAACTAGTTCCATGCTAAAGATATGTTGATCTTAACTAAACCTGAAATGATAAGTGCTTTGGCTGGCTAACCACTAATTGAGATGCAACTCTGTTTTCTCCACCAAATGATTAGAAACAAGTGACTGGAGATACAAAAGCTGGGATTGTTATGTTATTTTGTAGTTTAGCTACATATGGTATTTTATGGACAAACAGTAGAATGCAGTTTAGAAACATGTGCTGAAAACGTTAGGTCATTTTGAAATCTGTACAAGGAATAGAGGTTCTTTCCCCCATAATAGAACTACAGGGCAGGGGGGAGCTCCCATAATA
This sequence comes from Rhododendron kiyosumense, assembly GCA_019656275.1. NCBI lineage: Eukaryota > Viridiplantae > Streptophyta > Magnoliopsida > Ericales > Ericaceae > Rhododendron > Rhododendron kiyosumense. Next base: position 282,480 of record BPLS01000195.1, on the reverse strand, counting down.
GAACTACAGGGCAACAATTTACACAGAAATTGACAGTTGAGTTTTATTTACTGCTTTATTTGCCCATGTGAACATTACACACCCGTATGACTTAACACACCATGACTGCACCATCGCGCTGTAGACTCTAGTCATTCCCCACAGACCCAGTTATCCTAATTTGTATGACACAAGAAAGAAAAAAGCTACGGGAGTGCTGTTAACAATGGCTGAAGTCAAAAAACTATTCTACCTCTCTTCACGTTAAAAAAAACTGTTCTGAGGGCTATCATGAATTTTTTGCAGTCCTACATCTGTTGCTAGTTTGTTAACCTTTGTCTCATCATCACTCACAAATGCCTTGTCGGCATTGAAGCATCACCCCTGTTGTAAGGTGTTTTACCCTTTTACCAGTTAGGCAGGATTAAGGATAAAGGACAATCTAACTATTTGGTTCTGGTTTATCTATTGTGACAGAAGCTTCCCATGGAACACATGAATACTAGGAAAGGCACTGACCTACTCCAAATGCTCCAAAGGTACTCTATTACTAGCTCCTGTTCTGGCACTACTTACTTCACTTGAGTGGTTACGTGATTCTTTGCACCTTTGCAGATATTTTGAAGAGCAAAATGTTGAGCAGCTAGATGTGACTGAACTCAGTCAATTGGAGCACCAACTAGATGCCATACAAAGGCAACTAGATGCCATATTACTGCAAACCAGAATCAGAAAGGTAACTTCTACCACATATTGCTGAAAGGTAACTTAAAAACTCATGCCCTGATCGATTTTTTTTGGGTTTTATCGCAACCATGGGGACCTAAATTGCCAACCTGACCTTATCCCACCAAGATAAAACCATGTTTAGATATCCTATAGACAGATAACGTTGTCATATTTAATATTAGAGAAACAAAATTCTATCTAAAATAAGGCATTTAATGAATGAGTTAAGATTGTGCAGGTACCAAATTTCCGTATTTTACACAAGAAGTACCTAAGAACACAAACAATAGCCAAAGGGAAGATGAAACTAGAAAAACGAGGGAACGGGCACATAATCAGAACAAGAAGAGAGAGACTGAAGCTAAAACTCATGTCCTGATCGAATTTTTTTGGTTTTACCCCAACCATGGGGACCTAAATTGCCAACCAGACGTTAGCCCACCAAGATAAAACCATGTTTAGATATCCTATAGACAGACCAACATTGTCATATTTAATATTAGACAAACAAAAATCTATTTAAAATAAGGCATGTTAGATTTCTTGGAGGGTTCCAACCTAAAACCAATTGGTAATAGGTGGAGTAGCCTCTAAATTTTATAAACCAAGCTTGGGTGGCTTAGATGAGTGATTTGGGATAAGTTCAACACTCCCCCTCACGTGCAGCCCGGATGCACATAGAGGTGACACACCAGGAGTTGAACGATTGACTCTTGCAACAAAGATGACAGAGACTTTCCCACGAGAGGTGAGGCCACCCAAGACCTAGCTCTGATACCATATTAGATTTCTTGGAGGGTTCCAACCTAAAACCAATTAGCAATAGGTGGAGTAGCCTCTAGATTTTATTAATCAAGTTTGGGTGGCTTAGATGAGCAATGTGGGACAAGTGTAACAAGACATTTAATGAATGGGTTGAGAATCTTGAGATTGTGCAGGTACCAAATTTCCATATTTTACACAAGAAGTACCTGACAACACAAACAATAGGCAAAAGGAAGATGAAACTAGAAAAATGAGAGAACAGGCACATAATCAGAACAAGAAGAGAAAGACTGAAGCCAAAACCAGACTTCAAGGATTTAATGCACAATTCTGTTAAGAATTAGAAATTGAGGGCATCTTCTTATTCTGAGAAATTGAACATCTTTACAGGTTAATATCATCATTACACTATCGTGATACATATTTATCATATCTTGGGATAGCTCTTGCAATACCATAACATTCTATGCACGTTCACATTCTGCAAATTTAAAGACAATTTGATTTTGATTTCAAAAACATTTCTGATTACAATAACAAAAGCTGGTTATTGCAATAAATGATAGCGATGCTCACCAAACACAAACTTTATGCAGTCACAGCTAATGATGGAAGCAGTAGCAGCTCTGCATGGACAGGTATGTCATCTAAGAAATTCTACAAAATGAAATTATTTCTTTAGCAGTTTCTTTCTTCCTACGTCTGGGCATGATTACTTCTTCAAGATATTAGCATCAACACATTTCAAATGTTTACAAGAAAAATACTTATCAAAAACAAAAATGTTTCCAAGAAAAATGATGACCAAATAGTATTGCTACAATGACCACCGCGAACTAGACAAAGCATTTAAGTCGCACAAGACTTGATTAAAATATTGCACAATACACATTAGGAGTGTTGTCTGTGTCATTTATGAATTAAGATGATTGTGTAATAGGGAGAAACGAAATCAGGAGAAAGTTGAAATTGCAGGAACAGATTATTCCTAGAGCAGTTGCTAATGCCTGTTTTACACAGAATTTTTTGCTTCATTTTGGGTTTGAGCAAATTGTAAGAAGAAATGGCCTAGGAGTACATCACCAGTGGTTGGGGCATTTGATGACATTTGATTGTTGGACCCTTTAAAGAAGATTGGACAGTCTAGGGGTGCCATTGAACATGTATGCCAGTACAGGTAAGGGCAGAAGAACTGTAGATGATCATGAAAGCAGAGAAGAATATGATTAAAAAATGAAAGTGGAGAAGAAGAGGGACAGAAAGTGACTAGTTTGGCAAAGTCTTCAAACCAGACCATTTGGCAGTTGGATTGCCGTTCGAGAGTTCAACTCATTCACATAAAAAGAAGAGGAGATGAATCGTAGATATGATCATGAATGAAGTCCAAAATGCAAAAACACAGTTTGCATATGAGTAACTGGCCAATATATGAACCTAGAAGTTATATGAGCCCAGATTACAGGCCTTTCTTTCAGCTAGGAAACGTAAGGTTTGGCCGAAAAACAAAGTGGGGAAATATTAATTTGACAATGTATGACATGATTTCAAAGATAAACCTATCTACCATCTATGAGGAACGATGCAGGGAATATGGTTATTCGTCAAGATTGATGGGAAGTATTATCCACCTATAACCTTGTAGAAATTAGCAAAGCCATAGACAGACTGTTCCACCTATGCGTAGTAGATATCAAGCCTCGTTGCAGCCTCGATTCAAGAGGGTAGCATTTCGGCAGACCCCTATGCAATGAGTGCTGCTCTTGGTAAAATTTATTTTAGATCAACCGATGCTCTAGACACTAAAATTGATTTAGGTCTCTAGGCCTACCCTCTTATGCCGTTTGGCTTTGATTTCGGGACATGGTTCCGTAGCAAAACGTCCATTTGCCTCCTCGGTTCTTGGAGGTATAGGGGACCACTATTTTAGTGGTATTCTAAGAGCAGCCACATTGTGTATATATTGCCGAAGGTCAGGCCTATCTCCCATCCTCCCCCGCCCATACCCTCAATGATTGGATACTAGATGAGTTCTGTTATTGTTTGTGTTTTATCAAAGATCATTTGCGTTTGTTTTCAAGCAGCTGGGACTTTAGTGTGAGACGTGCAAGGTAGTTTCTTTGACCTTGCTGTTTTTGGAACCTTTTGCCATGATTTCCCTATATCTTAGATTCATCTCCCAAGTTGCTTAGTTGTCTTAGTTAATTTTTGGGTCAAACACATGCCTTCATTTAGTTATACAAGTACACAATAGATTTATCTTTCTCTTGCGGATATACAACTCACATAGGGCTGAAAGTCAATTAGAGTGGATATAACAGACCAAAGTAAAAAATATTGACATCAGAAGATGCTCTACTTTGATGATGAAAGTCTTTCGCAGTTCTTCTTGGAGTCTAAGGACCATTGTAACCTATTAACCTCATCATTGGTAACCAATAATGACATGGAAATGCCCATAAAGGCACAGAAGACCTCTGCCAAATATGATTGCAGTGCAGATAGGTTGAGAGCTGTGTTTGCTCTGGTTTGTCTAAGGAAGAACTTTAGGTGAGAGTCAGGCTCAACAAAGGATTGGGAGAATCCGACCACCAGGAAATCAGTTGGATACGCAGATTCAAATCTCCATGTACACAATTTAGTATTCTTGGTGTAGAAGCTATTTGTTTTAGCTTTACAGCCATCCCAAGGAATTCAAACACGTAGAGCTTTTTTGCCTGATGGAAAGGAGAAAATGACAGGAACGTTACAGAAGCTTAGGCAGTAAGACAACTGCCTAGTCGAGAATGGAGTTAGACCTTAACATTAAGCCAACAAGGATGCTGGTTCCTTAGACAGGATTAAGTTGTATTGGTGACAAATAGCTTGATCCTCAAGGAATCAATACAGATTTACCAATTTAACATGCAACCGGTAGGTCTAGAATTATAAGTAACCTATTCACTAGACTTTCTTGCACAGAGAGATTAAACTGTCACACTTTGCCTTAGTCCAGACCAATGCAGGATGGACACTTCGTCAGAGTCACGTACCAGTGTCAAACTTGTCGGACACCGACACTCTTCGGACACGTGTCTGACACTCATTTTCAAGTGTCCTAGTTTTTTTATCAATATTTTCTATTTGGACACTCTGGGGGACACTTTAAAATGCTCCAGACACTCTCAGACACTTGGAAAACAAGTCGGGGTTGATAAAAAAAAATGGTAGGATCTAATTAAAACTTAGGGAAGTCATATTTTTTGGGTGACGGATGATGGTTTATTGGTTAAAAAGGCATAGAAATGATCAAATGCTTTTAGTCAAAATACTTTTATGAATGATATGATTATGGCTATAATGTAACGTATATGTGGTGTTGCATATTTACAATTAGGACCTTAATTGTTTTACATTTTCTTCATGTGATAGTATACATATATGCTTTTTAAAACGTGTCCCCTAATGTGTCGTGTCCTCCATTTTTTAAATTTCACGTGTCGAAGTGTCGGTGTCACGTGTCCGTGTGGGTGCTACATAGGTCCAGACTGAGGGGAAGATGTCCATAGGTCTTACGCATCAGGAATGAGGGTAAAAATGATATTTATGTGAACCAAGAAGTCAACGCTGCACGTTGTTACATAGCTTCTCTTCTCTACTAAAGTTTAACAATTAGTTTCTCTTTTCCCTGTGTTCTTTACCTCCGCATCTGCAATTGTCTACTACTCCATCAATAGTCATTTGTTCCCTTCTTCCCCTTTTTTCATCAGTGTCATACAGGAGTCACATGGTACTAGGTTAGCTCAACCAATCTACAGAGTAAACAAGTAGCTCCTAGAAGAAAACAGTAACACACAAGGTTATCAGCCTCAGGTCCCTGCCCTTACAAGTACTCCTTGCGACTCTATTCGCAAAATTACGCTCATATTTATGGGTATTTACATTGTACATTCTGGGCAAATATAATGTCCAAAGAGGGAAGTCACTACATTCTGGGCAAATAAATATTGGCCCTTCCCGTCTAACTCGTCGATTTGTCCTTGGAGAGCCCCAAATTCGTCTGTCCTCTTCACGTCTTGTCAATTCCTTATTGATTTTGGATGTGAATCACTAAAATCCGTGTCAATATCATATATACCGCAGAATTGTATCCAATTTTGCTCCGTCCCGTCTCGTCTGTCCGTCAAATTTTCTGCCTCGGATCATCTTCTAGGCTCTTAACACCATATTAGGAGAGAGATGAAAATAACACAAAAGACAACCTGAATTTAGCTCTTTGATAAACCAATTACGCACTCATTATTGACTAGACCTGCTTCCCAGCAAGAGTCTTTTGACTACAGCCTTTTTCCGTGAAATGGACATCAAAGACTAACCACAGGTCAAGCTATCATAGACTCATAGCATGCTCCGTTGTAACTTCTAGGTAGATCTTGTCTCCAATTAGTACCCAAAAGAAACCCTAACCAAATAAAAATATAAAACAGATGGTCCATTCGAGCCTTAACATGGTATCAAAGTTGAGGTTTCCGGCAATATTTTCTATACCACAGGAATCAATTCTCCTTTCCTTTATGTCGTATGTGCACCTCACTGCATTTCATTTCACTACTACCATTTTATTCTGCATCTATTATATGTCACTAGAACCAGCCTAATCCCAAAGGTCCCATGTTCAACTCCTTCAGCAGTAATGCCTTGACTTACTGTAGCTCGTAAGTTGGTTGAAGGAATCTGGGTCTGAGGTGATCCTGCCTCCTTGTTTCCTCGTTACCCAAAAGGGAGAAAACAGGATAAAGAGGCCACATCTGTGTGGGTGAGTGCTACCAAATAAAAGAAGGCCTCTGAATCTTTTTTCTACAACTCAAGGTCAAGGTGTCTAAACTAGTTTACGGCGAACCCATAATAATTTTGGAGAGACTAATCATATCGTCCACTAGCAGGCTATTTGAAGCCGAGTAAAACTATATGGACTGCCCCACAGGAATTGATATTCGCATCTCGATCTTTTTTTTGGGTCAAACGGAAATATCACGTGTCTTGATCTTTTTTTTTTGGTCAAACGGAAATATCGCGCGTCTCGATCTAATATGCAAACCTCCGACCAATTGGTGGTCCAGTCATAGGAATCACAGAGGAACATGTTTTTTATTTTTATCACAAGAGATAATCACAAACATCACGGCACACACAAACATCTACATGTATAGTATTTTATTTGTTGCTAACCGAAATTCCTAATTTTGTCCAAAATTTGATTATGAACAGAAGAAAGACCCCGGGGAAGAGAATCAATTTGCGGAAAAATTTACGGAAAAAGAGGTATTCAAATTGAGGGAAAATACTTCTAGGACTCTTTTAAGTGACATGGAGTAGTTTGTGAAACACATACATACTCACAGGACATGTTTCTCCATGGTCATCAGATGGACGAGATGGTGAATGATGGCGGCGTGTACGACGGCGAGCAGCGCCCCCAGCAGGCGGCGGAGGAGGAGGGGGAGGAGGAGCCGGTTGCCGGGACGGAGATCTACACCTGGGATAACACAAACCACTGCATCAGTACTATGATGACCACGCCTGGGGGCCCTGGTCCTCGTCTCTAAATCTATATCTACTCTACTGTGTACTCCTCCTTCCTGAAAAGAGAAGATATGTTTTAGTATTATTCGGGCATAAAGGTGGCGGCGGAGGAGCCTCGTGCTGCCACGTGGAAGCTGCAGTGATGCTTTTCCATCTACTCTGGGAGTCTCCGAACGGTCTATGGGGTTTCCTTACAAGGCTTATTACTATTAAAATGGCTTATGTATGTATGTATGTATGTGTGTGTGTATGTATGGATCATGTAATGATATGTAATGATTTAACTAAGTAAAAGTATGTATGTACTGTACTGTATGCTCTCTCACTGCCACCTGGCTCTGTCTTTTACCCTAACTGTGACAGCACGTACAAATAGTAGTATGAATAAAAGTGAATGAGCCGTTGACTAGCACAGTACTACTTTCTCTTATTAGAAAAAAAGAGGAAATGATAATTTTTTCAAACAATGCTACTCACACAACGATCTAAACACAATAACTTACACAATCTTTCACATGCATGTGAGGCTCACACATAGTAGTATGTGTGGAGCTCGCATGTATGTAAAAGGTTGTGTTTGGTGTTGTGTTTGGATTGTTGTGTGAGTATCATTTTTGAAATTTTTCGCTGCCGGGTGCCAGGTATATCCCGTGGTACCTGCTCGGTACATTTGAATTGTCCAATTCACTTTTGGATGACTCAGGTTGAAATTTTCTCCTTTTTTTTCATCCCAACCCTTTCTCTATTTTTTCTATCTCCAAATCCGAGCTGTCCAAAGACAGAATGGACAACTCGAGCGTATACAACATAGTACCCACCCGGCACTAAGAAATTATCCGAATATTCGAATTCTGCTAGTATTTATACGAGTATGTGCTACTATTATGCTCTCAATATTTTTGTTGTGGCCTGTTTTTTTTTTCTTTTTCTTTTTGAGACATTTTTGGCATGGTGTTTCTTTTTCTCTTTTAAATTTTTTTTTAGATTTGGATCAAATTTTTAATATCATATTATTTGTCTCAGTAGGAGGAATCATAAAAATATAAAAACATGAACCAAAGTTAAAAAAAATTCATTTAAGACGAAAAAAGATCCAAAAAAACTTTTTTGAATTTTTTTGAATCTTGTATACACTTCTTTCAAAAAATAATAGTGTTAGGACACTGCGGGATAGTTTTGTCCCCAATGTTGAGCTCTGATGGTCCCCCTTGGGTCATTAAAAGGTCTGGCCTTTGTTTCCTCGGGATTTTTCCAAATTAAAAAGATATTTCATGGCCAGATTTTTTAGCTATAGAAATTGTACGTGTGGTCTGCGTTACTCCTACTTTTTCAGTTTTTCGAATCGTGATGAACTATAGAAGTTTAAAAAAAGAAGAAGAAAGAAAATGACGAAAAGGGGAAAAACCCATTTAACACGTCAAATACATTGAACCCCTTTTTCTTTGTTGATATGCACTTTCTACAAAAGTTACCATTACTTTCCACTTCACTAATGCATGGCAATATGTAATTTTACATAAATAAAATCTAAAAAATGAGTGTATAGGTAAAAAAGAGAAGTGCAAAAGTCATTTCTCTTATTTACTCTTAAGAAATTTTAAGCACGGGCCTAAGTCTAACATATTAGGATTTTAATTTTCGCGCTTCTCTTTTTACTAACGACGCTCCACTTTATTCATGAAGTGGAGTGCCATCAGGAAAAAAAAAAAATAGAGCGCGAAAATCAGTTTCCTAAGGGAAATTAAACAAAATGGGAAAGACTAGGGGGAAAAGTGGTACTGTACAATTGTTAAACCAATTGCTTGGATTAGGCATTCAAGCAGAATTATGAACTCTAAGACATAAATTTTTACCCACTCTCCATTCCGATTCCGTTATGTGATTTTTTTTTGTCAAACGGAAATAATAAGTTATGTGATGTTTACACATGCGTATGTGAATAACCTTTTTATGGTGGGTATCTTTTTACATTATGGTGGGGTAGTGTACAACTCAAGTTAGTTTCAAAATCAATCTTTTACATTATGGTGGGTAGTGTACAACTCAAGTTAGTTTCAATTCATCTTTTACACTCATTTGTCTTTGGATTGATCTTGAAACTGTTCTCAATAGTTCGAGAATCCCTTATAAACTCTACAGTTGTTTGTGCTGGCACATATTATAAGAGCATCTCCAATAGCTTCAATTACATTTTAGGCAAAATGCTTATCAAAAAGTGCAAATTTCTACTCGGGGTAGCCACCAAATGGACGCACCCCCAACAGCCTATGCATTCAGGCCATCCAATAATCCCAAAACTGTAACGACCCGCAGCTTACCTGCTAACCATTTGCCTAAACACGTGACTCAAAAGGTTAATCTCAAATTATACAGTAGCTGGTTTGAATCACTTAAATTCTGTTTCAATTTCTGATTGCTAGCCGATGTGGGACTATGTTGCCCCATAATGGGCTCTCACAATCTCCCCACTTTATGATGCAACGTCCTCGTTGCATTGGTGCCCAGCAACCTTCTCCTGATACCAACTGTAACGACCTGCTCCAGCTGATCTGCTAACCATTTGTTTAAACACGTGACTCAAAAGGTTAACCTCAAGTTATAGCTATAATTGGTCGGAATCATATTTATTCTGTTTCAATTTCTGGTTTCTAGCCGATGTGGGACTATGTTGGCCCATAATGGGCTCTCACAAAAACTACTACTCCCTTCATCCTAATTTAATTGTCACTTTTGGAAGATCGTGTCACTTTTCAATTGATTATATCTTATAATTTATAATGTTTTATGTGATTTTAAAAATATTGCATGTATTAGTAAAAAAATCGAGATCTATCAAACAAGATGCATATTAGATATAAAATTAACTACCAATTTAAAGATATACTCCCTCTGTCCCTTTTTTAGAGTCCAGTATTCCATTTTGAACTGTCTCTCAATAAGTGTCAATTTTGTAAAGTTAATGGGTAAAAGTTTGTGAATTTTCCATTTTGTCCCTAAAAGTATATTCTATTTTGAAAGTTAGTGAATAAAAATGTAATGATAATGTCTCCATAGAGGATAAAGAGTGAAAAATTGATGTGAAATGTGTAATGATGATGCTTTTTTAATAAATTGGAGTTATGAAGTGGGACAATTAAAAAGGGACGGATGGAATAACTAGTTTGTTATCCGATTAGAACAGAACAAGGGACAAGTAAATTAGGACGGATGGAGTACTTTTTTTTAAAAGAGGAAACACATATATACAAAGTTTTATACATACACATCTATATCCATACACAACAATAATCGAAACCGCCAAAAATCGAAATCAAGAAATCAATACTACCAAGGTTGCACCTGATCTAGTACCAAATCGATTTGTGTACAAATCAAACGCAAAAATCAATAACACTTATGACTAATCAAACGCAAAAATCAATAACACTTATGACTAATTTGATGCTTGTCAGAGGATATTAGGTTTAACGAATGAAAAAAAAAAACCCACACATTCCTAAGTTCCTAACCCGCCGTCTTTAGCTTCCACCAGCTTTACACCTATCTTTTACTGTTTACAGTAAGTTAAATCTTACTTTCATACTCTTCTTTACGGACTCTGACCTAAATCACATAATTCGCATGCGTGTACATGAGTAAGAGCGCGAGCGTGAAAGCGTCTTTGAATCACATGTCGTTTTATTAACATTGGCGAGAACGAATATTAAGAGCGCAAGCATAGTACATTTTGAAGAATTATGTGACTAAGCTCCGATGTTTAGATGCTTTAGCCATCCAAAATAAACCCATTCAATTGACCCCTTATTGAAAGCTTATTTATGAAGGAGAAGTTGTTTCTCTTTCCCCAACCATCATAAAGCAAATTCCAATACGTACAAAAGATACCTTGTCTTATTTTCTTTCACAAACGAAGGCCTGAGAGCCCACGACATAACAATACCTTTCCTCTCTAGTCAAGCAATAATCGTCTCCTTCGTCTCCAAGTTTTGCATCCCTAATCTCAATCTTCTTCTTATTCCCTAAGTAAACTTGCTCCAGTACCCTCCCCCTCTCCATTAATTTCCACCAAACGTCATTGCCCTTATTCTCATCTACACTTCTAGAGTCACAAAATCCAATACTGTTGAGAGAGAGAGAGAGAGAGAGATGGGTGTCGACTGGGGACCGATGGCAGTAGCGGTGGTGATGTTCGTCCTACTATCGCCAGGGCTGATGTTTCAGGTGCCAGCGAGGGCAAGGGTGGTTGAGTTTGGGAATATGCACACCAGCGGGATATCGATATTGGTTCATGCATTCCTCTACTTTTGTATATACACCATTTTAATCATTGCAGTCGGCATTCACATTCGCTCTGGTTGGAATCCTCCACATGTTAAAGCACCACACTTTACAGCACCACACTTCTAGCTCCTCAACTCAACTCAATCTTCTAGCTGGTAGTAATTGCCTTTGCTTACCCTTATTTTCCTATATTGCTCTCTCTTCTTTCTCTTTCCTCTCTCTTTTAGCATTATAAGAAATGTACTGATAGCATCCTTTTATGGGTGATTCAATAATAATTGTATTAATCGAGCTTTGGTGTTCAATCCGTGTATATAATTCCAAACCCCCCCCCCCCCCCCCCCCCCCGGCCCCATTTTCGTAAACATGAAAAGGAAGCTATCTTAAAAGGAGAGATGCCTAATGCCCTTGATAATTGTTTGTTCGCCATCGCCAGCAGAAGGATTGTGAAAGTGATTTATAGTTCAACATTGCCAACATTAACGGCACTCTACTCCCCTTGGTGTGGTGTCATTTCTTGGTCTGCCCATCCTAATTCATGAACATAAGTGCAAGGTTTATAGTATATATATGTTCTTTCACATCAGTCGCAAGAGATACATTGGCACAAGCATATTGATTGATTGAAACTACTCTCTCTCTCTCTCTCTCTTTTCAATTCAATCTTTTTCCAAAACTACGGTGAAAACAGAACTCCGCTTCGGGCAAAAACTGCATAACAAAATATAATTCCTAGCGCATAGGAGTATTATTAGATTATGATGATTCAGGCTACAAAAGGCAGTTCCAGAAACCTCCATTCAAGTATTGCTTCGTCTTTTCTTCTGTATAATATAAAAAAGGAAAAAAAACAGAGACTGGGATTGTTGTCCTGAGGCTCGTCACTCACATCAGGCGGCCAACAACTTTAATCACCCCCTCCCCGATCCAACTCACACGCTAACTAAAGGCAAAAAAAACCACAATTTGAAACATCAATTTGGATTCATATGGACCGTATTATAAATTACTTCCATCATTGATAGTACAGCAAGTTCAAAACAAATACAGATGTAGCCATCACGTTAACTATTATTACAAGAACCGCATATCGACTGGGGGGGAATATGGAAACAGTTAAAAATTGCACACAGATCAAACGATCATTAGTGGAAGCCTGCAGGAAGGGGAACATGATGAGAGAGAGAGAGAAGTGGGGGATGATCAGCCGGTGTAGATGTGGACGTGGACAGCGAGGATGAGGATGGCGTAGAGGGCGAAGAAGAGGAGCGTGTGGAATGCTATGGACTTACCGTTTGTCTTCATGCTTCCAAACTCCACGGTTCGGGTGTGACCCGGCATCTGGAACAGCAGACCCGGTTGCAGCAGCACGAACAACACCACCCCTATCAGTACCGGCCCCCAATCCGCCATTACTACAATTTACACACACACACACACGGAGAGAGAGAGAGAGAAAACACAAGTGAGCTTTTGGCAACGCTTCAACGAGGAGGTGAAAAGGGTACAAGGAGAGGCCGAGGAAGGTGCAAATAAGCAGTAACCCTCCTCGGATGGCGTAATTATTAGGCATTTCTGGAGTACCAACCATTCCTTCAAAAGTGATACCCTGAATCATTTACACGTGACAAATAATGTTTACAATGCACTTTGTTCAAAATAGTTGAGAGATAAAAAATACTCGTATTGTATAGTGACGATCTTTTATTTGTAATGTACGTAATACACCGAAAACATCAGATGGGGTGATTTTGAAATTTTTGAGAAGCACAAAGCACAAGAAGTGGGACCATGTATAAGCCTCGAAAGGACTTGAGTCCCTCTTCAAAGAATTCCTTTGAATATATGCTTTCTTATTTCTCCTTATTATAATCAGCTAGGATCCTATGTGCACAAATATTGTTGTCCATCTCTTTTAATTAATGCATCGATAATCCATGATCATGTGTTAACAATGACAGATCTAAAAATTTACCTGTAATATACTGGCAATTACTAGGAGTACTAGTTACAGTACTTGTATACTTTCAAGAAATGTATTTACACAATCACACACATTACTCCCCTGTCACACACTTTACTGGCCGAAACTTTTTTGTATACCGGGGATACCAATGCCTTTGATATCCCCTTTGGTCTGTTTTTTATCACTTGGAAGATCGATTTGGTTCATTTTGTAGAGTTTGGCAAGTACCTTAAACATACCAAAATTGTGTTCATCGGATTTTTGTAGATACATTACCGGCACACATGAAATTTGAAGAAAACCAAAATTGAATCCAAAACCACACTGAATCAGAACCCAGTTTTGTTTTTTCTTCAATTTTCTCATGTGCATATCATGTATCTATTAAAGTCCGATGAACACGAATTTTTGGTATGATTATAGTTCTCGTCAAACTCTACAAAATGAACGGAGTCGATCATCCAAGTTTGATCGAAAAATGGTCAAAAAACTAAAAATGGCCCGAAGGAGATACCAAGGGCGTTGGTATCTCCGGTATACTAAAAAGTTTCTCCTATTATAAATTTCATCTGTGCTTGCAAGTGGATACTCATCTGTCATGAGATTTAACAGCATTTCGTTCTCCATCCAATAACGACTTCATCATATTCCAAATTCAATAATTGTGATGGGTGTTAATGTATTAATGAAGATAACATGGTGAGTTTTGAGGGAAGGCATGCCCATTATCCCCAAAACTACGAGTTCCAATTTTTCTGCGTTTTCAATACGATGATTAGGTCTTAAATTTATCTTTGATTACGATCGCGTCTTAAATTTCATATCTTCTCGTGATTATATAGTGGAGTACCGACTTAAAAAAACATTAGAACAATCTACCGAGAGTATTTGGAACAAAATGATCCACGTCAATGATGATAGATTCCTAACCTAATCGGCTTAAATTGTAAAAATGACAAAAATCCCTAGCCTAATCAGCTTGGTTAAAACATCACTAGTAGTAAGTAGTAACACATGGCCTCCTGTGTATTTCCCTTTGAATGAGGTGGTTCATGATAAGGATGGAGCTACGAGCTACTCGATTAGAAGTGAACTTATCCAATAGTTTTGGGGGCACCGCCGTATGGTGCTTCAACCACTCCACAATTACACAATCTCGTGAGGTTCTTGAGTGGTCCAGAACATCACGTGACGGTGCTACATAATCATGACTCTCCAATAATTGTCCTAATGAATTCTCTCTTTCAAAAATTGGTGTGAAAAATTGCACACTAAGATCGCTAGCACAATCATGTGATTGTGATTTTTTCCAGAATTTATTTGTGGACTGAAATGAATCATGTCCTTAGCAATTGACCCTAAGTCGTCGAGCGATAGCGCATTAGCCACCAACTTACCCCAAAAGGAATCATATCGTTACACAATTCATCTAATGATAACACTTCCGGAGAAAAAAACACACTTTTGCCTAATTACCTAACAACCCAATAGAAAAACAAGATCAAAAGCAGAAGAGGACGAATAAATTTCATATTCTGGCCTTAATGGGAGATTCCCAATTCCCTGTCTAAAGGGGCCTGCTTTCTGCTATCCGGCATCCAAAGTTCTTTTTCTACATGCTTTTTATCTTCTCCTCCTTGTCCTCCTCCTCCTCCTCCTTCTTGGCCCTCTTCTGCTGTTCAACCGGCTCGAAAGAGGTTGTTAAACGAACCTAAGAAAATGAACGACTGGGGTGCTCCGATCATAGCTGCAGCGCTATTTGCGTTTCTATCGCCGGGGCTGATCTTTCAAATGCCGGGAAAGGAACGGCCGGTGGGGTTTTTGAACATGAAGACCAGCGTGGCTTCTATACTACTGCACACTGTTCTCTACGGTTTGCTTCTTATTTTGTTCCTTGTTGTTCTTAATGTTCATGTCTACGCATAAGAATCTATGTGCTAATAAGTAAATGCTGCAGAAGAAAACAGCTTTTTTGGTTCCTTTTTGGATTTAAGGAATTGAAATTTTCAGCTTATTTTTAAGGTTTCTTGTTCCCTAGCTATCAGGTGCCCTGTTTGCTTGTTTTGTGTGAGCTCAAGCTAATTATTGTTGTGCTTGTTTCTTTCTTCCACAAACTGCTTCCACGTCTGGAAGACCCTTTTTTTCTTTCTTTGATTATGTGTCCATTGCAAGCCGCCGGCAGAGCTAATCAGCAGTTCAATACTACTAACATCGTAGAATCAACAGAGAGGGCAAATCATTGATTCGAAGGAGAAATCGAAGACGCAGACTGAAAAAAGAAATGAAATACTGAAACTGTTGTTCAAAGTGTACACACTAAAATACCGAATATGAAAGTAGATTTGGTTTTCACATCCTATGGATGCATATGATCAACCTGTAATAGCTAATAAGAAAAGGCTCCTCTTTTCCCTAGTTCTTTTTGTGTTTTTGTACTCAATTTCGATATTTTTCAGTACGGAGAGATAAATATGTAATCTTATTTATCACCATGAAAATTGCCAGGCCGTGATATCACACAACTCTCTTTTTCTTAGTTTTCCCGTACTAATTTCGAAACATCGCCCAAACAGATTCCAATTTTACGTTAGGGAGACGAAGAAGTAATATTTTCTCCTCACGAATTTCCAGTTTACAGCCCAGAGATGAAGATGAAACATATCATCCCCAAACAAATCTGCGACTTCATTGCCACACAATTCTCTTACTCTTGAGTCTTGAATAGTTCAGTACCCAGTTTTCCAATTTTACATTAGGGAGACGAAGATGTAATATTTTCTCCTCACGGATTTCCAGTTTACAGCCCAGAGATGAATATGAAACATATCATCCCCAAACAAATCTGCGATTTCATTGCCACACAATTCTCTTACTCTTGAGTCTTGAATAGTTCAGTACCCAGTTTTGCAATTTTACATTTCAGAGTTGGAGATGAAACAACAAATCTGCAACTACAAACGAAATTGAGAATCCTATTAAATTCAATCCAGGATTTCATTAGAATTACACAATTCTCTCAATTGTTTTCTACTCGGTTACAGAGAGAGAATATGAAATCCCCCAAACAAGTCAAAGAATGATAGAACCACTCCATATCTCAACATAACCATTAGATCATGGTATCATTTACTGCCCCAGAACTAGAATGCACAGAAAAAGTAGAAAAAAAAAATCCAACCAAGTTGCAGAGAGAACAAACCATTGATACCCGAATGTGAAGTGGGGATTATTAAATCAGGATCCGATGTAGACATGGACACCGATAGCTAAGAGGAAGATGCAGATTAGACAGAAGTAGACGAGGGAGTGAACCAATATGGACGCACCACTGGTTTGGAAGTTGCCAAACTCTATGCACCGGTTGCGACCGGGCACCTGAAACAGAAGCCCCGGCGTCAAGAGTACGAACAGAACCACCGCCACGAACACCGGTCCCCAATCCGACATCTTTCTTTCCTTTCCCCACCTTCCTCTCTCTCTCCTGGAGTATTTTTTTTTCTTATTCTCTCTCTAGTTTCTTCCTCTTCTGGTATGAGAATGTGGAGCAGAGCAGAGCAGAGCAGGGGAAGTTATAAAAGTTAAAAACGTACTTGGTGAAAGGTGTTTATTGAGGGAGGAAGAGACAAGAGAGGATGACTAGGAAAAAGTGAACGTTAGGGAGTCAAGCTAATAATTATATGGATTCACACCCACCACGACTTTGCTGCGTGGGAAAAAATTGTTACTTTAATTACAACACCATGTTTGAATTTGAAACGTCTCGACTTGAGGGACGGGGGTGCTGTAGTGCCGAACCACTACACGTGTAGTGCGATCAATTCAGCAGTTCATTTTGGTATTGAATGGCTCAAATTTTTATCCGAACAATGGACGGCTAAAATTTGTAAGAACTTGGATTAAGTCTAAACCATCCGCACCAAGATGGACGAACAGATTGGCGACTGATGTATTACAGCCCCTCCCATTCCCGACTGGAGATGGGGAAGACAACTTTGTTTGGATTCATGTTTGAAATTTTTTTTGAAAAATAATAGGAATAATAAGTGGAGAGAGATAGAAAGAGAAATGTTAGAAGTAGGAAGAATCTAGGAAAAATCTAGGATAAATTTTTTGAAAAATTCTTTTGTAATTGTAAAAGAAACAAGGCATTAAAATTATTTGAAAAATGCGTAGAGCAAGTATTTGGCACAAGAATTCAGACAAACAAAAACATTTTGGGGATTAAGTGGAAATAAGAGAAAAAAAATGCTAAGAACACATCCAAGTGTAAATCGAATTATACAACCATTAAAATTTCCCCTCCTTTCTCTTCCTAAAGAGAAAATTTCCCCCCTGCAAATCCTTAATCCAAACAACCAATAAAATCACAAATTTGCTGTTTATTTGTATTTTACCACACGTACCTTGTTTATAAACATCAAAATTATCATGCCACCCGTCTAAAAAAAAATAGAATGGAATAGAACGGAATTTGATCTCGGAAACAAGATTGTTTCATTCTTTAAAAGACAGAAAGCATCTGAAGAAACACAATTTCAATCGATCCAGACAGCGTTTCAATGGATTTAGGTACAATGCTTTAAGGTACTTTCATCCAATTGGTAACCTATAATCCTCCCTGATTTACGACATATAGCAAGAAAACAAGCAGCCGCAGTACTGTAAAAATGAGAGAGAGAGAGAGAGAGAGAATCTTCAACCCTTACAGCCGAACACATTAGGAACCATATAAACTAGTCTTCAGAGTCATTTCATTAAGGCATCCAATCACAACAACAAATGAAGTCCCAAATCCAACTGGGAATGGCAAAAGCAAAACAGCAAAGCAACAGATGTCAATTCAACATCGTTCAACCCAAAACAGCCATATAAAGTTCAGCAAACTTGTTCAAGCCCTGCTCGTTCAATCAAAATAACAATCCACTATTGACTTCAAGATAGCCAACAAACTTCAAGCATAATTCAAGCGGAATATGTCATTCTGCACATAGAAACTCCCTTGTGGTGTCGGCATCAAATGAAACATCTGTAAACCAAAACAGGGTGAGAGAAGAAATGTACGAGGATAGACTAAGAACTAGCACTTTGACATAGTTATTTTCAACAATAACGAGGATTAAGGTAAAGACCAAGAGTGTCGTGGAAGTTCCCCTATATGCACCCTAAATTCCTTAAATCTTTGAAATTCTATAACTGTGAATAGTGTTTTCACGTCATAGAATAGGTACTTATTTTTGCTTTAATAGAAAATTCAAATGCCTGGAAGAAGGAAAATAGCTAAAAATTCTGTACAATGTAGACCCGTATTGGGCATTTGTACTTCAACAGATCTAAGCATGAGTATTTTTTTGACAACAGATCTAAGCATGAGTATAGGGATAAGAATAATCAACCATATAAACATAGGGTGATAGATGAAATGCAACAAATGAAGTCATAGACTCGTAGCCTTTCCACTCTTGATCTCCTTCACAAGGATGGAAAGGCGAAGAACATACTAAGACTGAACAGTATACAAAAGTATAATTGCACAACCAAGTTCAGCCATCAGCAACAAGTACGCAGTACTTCACAAAAGTGCATTCTTATGAAGAAACCATGGCCAAAGGGTCCAGGTAGATGGTCACGCCTAATAAACAAGAAGAAATCAGATGAATGAATGACTGTACGCGTGGCGCATACTTTACATGAGGTTGAACATGAAGGAGAATCGCCATTGAAGCAAGCTCAAACATGGGTCCAGGAACAACTTTCAAGTAGTATTGACCAATTAGATCATTACCCAGAAACTGCAAGTCCTATCTGCCCCTGCAAGTTTTGTTGTATAGGACATGTATCCAAGGGTCACTCAATACCAATTATTCTAGCAAGAAAAGCAAGTTTCACTCACAAACATCAAATTGATGCTACCCGAGCACGTAAGGAAGAAATTGTCCTTAACAACAGCATTAAGAGATCTTGCGAACAAAAAGACATGAAGTTTGCAACGAATCACTTAGACCCTGTAGCAGACAACGACCTTTTGGCACAAGGCAGGCAATTTTATTTCTTTCGGCCATGTACATAGTAGCAGGTTGGTTACAACTTACACCAACACTTGAAGTCGAAACCGAGTTTTTCTTGGATGAATGTTCTTTGGTAACTTCTAGTTTGATCGGGGAAACTACCAAAAATGAACATCACACATCATGTTTGAGCACCTAGACCAACTCAATTGATTCGACCTCTTTCTTATCAAAATTACTAAAACAACTTTCCCATCAAAGCTACTCAATAAAACAATACTTCACTATCATATGAACATTCCACTGAAAATGGAACTCTGGAGCTAAGAGGGCTCCAGTGCGTTCTTTGTAAGCAGTTATTTGGGTAGTGTCTAGCTTCTTTTTCTGAAGATGGGGTAGTGTCAAGCTTGCTGATGCACATGTCGGACAGATGAAAAGGTTATGGAAAAAACACAGCAGCAAGGTGTCCTTACAAAAGGGAAGAAGAGTTATGCACGTGTCAAAGTTTCCCAATGTGCCTCGTGTGCGCTGGGTAACTGGAAACCACAATTAGGCTGAAGTCTTCCTTTTGGATACTAGTAGTTGTTTTCATAAACAGGGTGACTGATTTAGATCCAATCCCGAGAATCAGTCGAGGTATGTCGACAACTTGGATTCTCTTGAACCATTGCACTGGTGTACTGGCGTAGAATTTTATATTTGTGCCATATGCATTGGCTCCTGCTTGCAACTTAGACACATTATTTTGGTAATCAAGCAATAAGTTGGAATGCCCCCAGTAACTATCCGAATAGCATCTCCAGAGTCCAGCCCCTACTTTTCTTCACTTAAACTCAAAACTTGAGTAAAACAAGGGTGTAAACCAACCCCCACTCCTCGACTCAAAATAATATCAAAGTGAGTTATACTCAGATCCTTACTCAAATTTTAGAAGCTATTTCGTGGTTCAAAACTTTCAACGACGCAATTATCAACCACGCAATTACTGATGCTTTTACTCAAATTTATGCTCCGATTCGGGTTTGTCTATCGGAGAACGTCATATCAAATGAAGTTTTTACCCAAATTTAAGTAGACGTATAGGTAGAGGCTGGAGATGCTCTAAGGACTAAGGTAGCAGAATCTCATGAATTGCCTTTTGGCACCATATAAACCAAAGAATAAATAAATCATCACTTCATAGCCCAAAAACCTTATACTCGTATCTAATAATCATTCCGAAGATGCATTTCAAGTGATCGCACACTAAGAGATCCAAATGGAAAGAGATCAACAAAAAAACGAGTGTTGAAAATAAAGACCTGACTGAATTTGAGGGCATGCTGTTCACCAGCGAGCTGGAGATTGCCGCTGACGAAAACGAGCATGCCGCCAGCGGGGCCAGAAGGCTGGCAATCCACGGTGGTGATGCTGTGCTGGCACTGCTGGAAGGGGAGGCTGGCTAGCTTGGCCGCGATGTTCTGAGCCCCCTGAAACTGCTGACCCTCGAAGCTCAGCATCGAGCCGTCCTGGTACAAGTTGCCGAGACCCTGGCGGTTCGTGTCGAACATCGAGTAGTAGTGCTCCACGAATGCCTTCGCCACTGCGTTCGGATCCATTTCGATGCTGCTTCGTCGTCCTCTCAGTTTCGATCCTTCACTGTGAAATGAGAGATCTACGCCTCTCTCTCTCTCTCTCGCTCTCTCTCTCTCTCTTCGCTGGATACACAAGCTACCAGGGCAGGGGCACCTACTCTCGTGGGCCCTCTTCGGACTCCGGGCACGCTTGCCATTTCGTTGGAGCCTGGCTTGGTTCGGCCCATTTTGAGGACAGGCCTGTTTTAGTTAAGTTGGGCTCGGACTCAGAGTCGGAAATGGTGTGACAGTTTGTTTGGGCTACTTAGGGCCCATTTGGTTCGTTTGGTCATCTATGATGCTTTTGCTAATAGTACTCCATATGGAAGTAAAATTAGGGAATTGATTTTCGTACTCTCCTTTTATCTAAATGCATTTTTTTTTTATTTTGTAATAATTTGAAATTACATGATTATCTTTTTCATGTGTGAAGGGAAAAATGTATGAATGGTAGTTTTGTAATTCTACATAAATAAAGACAAAAAAATATAGTGCATTTGGATAAAAGGGGAGTGTGAAAATCAATTTCCTAAATATATTGATCTTTAGGTAATAAGCAAATGAGTAATATAGGTAGCTCCCATCAAGAAAGTTAATTTTCTTATTGGGTCTTTTAAAAATTAATTAATGAAACAATCAAGGGAACCAAACAAGATCAGTCTTACGTTTGGGCTAGCTTCTTCAGCCAACCCTTCTTTTTTTTTTTTCTTTTGGGGTCAAGGTTCGGGTTCAAAGAAAGCTAGCCCAAATAATAATAATAAACTTCATATCATTTTAAATAATTTTGAAAATTTTTAGTTCGACATTGGAAAGAAGAAGAAAAGACAAAAGCTTAATTCTTTTTAAACATTCTAACGAAGCCTTTAACCTTTAATTTAGCATGATTGAAATGGCCTTCTTATTGAGTGTCATTGACAAATCATGGGGTCCCCATCATGGTCCTAGTACTAGGCTACTAGCATGATTTCTTTTATTAAAGTTTTGAAGTGACATTAGAAGATTTGTTTGTCCTATTTCGTGTCCCACCTCCCACTTCATGTCTGATGACCATTGGAAAGAGGAAGAATATTTATAGGCTATGATACTCATTGGTGCTCGTCCATTTTGTGGTCATTGTCAAAACAGCCAATAAGATTGTTTTTGAAAATACACTTGATCATGAAAACGAAAAATCGTTGCGATGAAAGAGGTCTTGCCTATCGTTAGGACCGGGACTGGGACTGGGACCGGGAACAAGAGAGACGTGAGCTTTAAGGGGGATTGGTTGCATCATCTATGGAGGACACACAATAGGCCAAGTGGGCAAGTGGTCATCAAATCAAACCACCCTTCTATCAGTTCTACGTTAGGATGTTCCTATATAACTCTTCACAATTGATTTATGGTCTTGTTTAGGAATGCAAAAGAGCCGAGCCGATTCACTTACTAAACGAACTTCTATAAACGAGTCGAGCCGGTATGAACAAGTCAAACCAAGTTTTAAAGTATTAAGTTTAGCTCGTTTATTATACGAGCCGAAAACTCAAGCTCGATATTGGCTCAATTACTAAACGAGTTGCGTTGAGCAGAGTCTCGAGCTACTCACGAGCAGTTTGGTTCATTTGCAACCCTAATGACTCACTCTTGCTTTGCTCCAAACTAGATATATAAGATCAAAAATCATATTGGTTGGAAATTTTGTTTTGATTGTTGCTTTCAATCACACAATTCAAACATACCATTACAGATAAATATACTTTTAGGAAGAAAGTTGAATCAATACACGTTTTTGGTAATGTTTAAATTCCTAGCAAGGAAAGTCAAACTTGAGATTTTATGAGGGAAGAAAACTTCAACTCTCAAGCCTTGAGGCCCTTGTCTACCGTGCCAATCCTTTTGGGATTAAGTAGGCGTTGACGGGTTTTGCGACTGAAATTTACAATCCTACAAGCAAATAGTTCTTCCTCTATACCAGGATTAAGTAACCAATAATTATGTGTTTTTTGGTCATCGTAGCTGAAGCACATAAGAATTTTTACATTGAGAGGTCAAATTCGCTAAACCACATAAGAAATATTTTTTCATTTCCCCAAATTTTCAATCGGTTCAATAAAAAAAAAATGTATTCCATCGATCACAATCTCTGCATAGTGCAATCTGCTTGTCGAGATCCAAAAATCCATTTAAAACGTTTCACATGGGTGTCTTTCTTTCTCTATATTGATGAAGATGAAGACAAATCAATTGATGACAACATGCATGGACCCGCTTTATGGTCGGCATTGTATTTTACAAGACTAGGCAAGAATCTAGTCAGTACTTTTTTTTCTCATACAAAAACGAAAATACGAAGATAGATTACTCAACATATTCATTTAAGAAATTATACTGCTAGTATAGTATCACATGGGGCGAATCCAATGTAGATACAGAAGGATCACATGACCCATCTAAAATTATCAGGGGTTTTTTTGTGTGAATCAAAATAGGAAGTATTATATATAAAACTACCCAAAATGGGCTGCTAGATCAAGTGGTAAGGTCTTGAGTTTTCTTTTTTAACTGACTTGCGTTTGGAAATAAAGAAATCTTGAAAACTTGCACCGGGTAGGAGTTGAACCAAATACATAGTCTTAAGAAGTTGAAGTACCATAAAGTCAAATCATACAATTTTGCTAAATACTCAAATAAATATTTAATAAACGATCTACTGAATATGTAAAAACACTAATACATTCATTTTTTTTTCTCGTCATATTTTTTTGAACGCATAATCTTTTTATATTAGATTGTGGGTATTTTTATTAAGTTTATGCTTGAAAAGTGACCAATATGTTCGAAATTTCTTAATCCGCCACTATATCGCATCGTGTTTTGTATAAGTGCATGAGAATCCGACATAGTCAGCGAAGTAACAAAATAGGACAGAATCAGGCTTTACAAATTAATCTGAAACTTCACTTGACCTTTCTGGTTCAGCTTTAATAATGACCACCACATACTTGTGATCGACTCATCGACTTGTGATCAGGTGCCACTAAACATAGGGGATTGGTGATATTCGAGAATATACTTGCGAGGTGCCACCAAGACATAGGGCCGGGATTGGTGACTCTCAATCCAAGACGATTGGGTGTTCCAGAAACAATAAGTCTAGGTATACTACATCCAACTATTCGAGAAAATTATTGTTAGAGATTATTTGCTTTGGGGCTGTGTGCTCCTATTATTATTAATTTGAAAGGGAATCCATTCCCATCTCATGTGCTAAATGGCCATTGTTGCCTTCTATTAAACAAAAAAAAGGCTACTCTAATGATAGTGATGCCTCAGGCAATAAAGGATGAACTTGTTTGCATGTAATTAAATGAGATTCCAGCAGGAAATTAATTTGTTTGGATACAACAAAGTTATAGTCAAGTATGCCCTTTGGTTAGCTCGCTGTACAAACTAGCAAAGGGACTTCGAAGTTGGATTTGTAGGGAAACATCATTGGATGTGTCATCTTTGAATTGACTAATAAATCTCGTTATCGAATGGCAAAAAAAAAAATATATCCAAATCGAATTTTGGAACAAAATGGTAGTAGTGATTTGAGACACCAATTACCCGAAAACATTTCAAACATCCAAGAATTTGATTTGATGCACAAGGTTCAACGGGTCAACTGAAACTTAGCCCACCTAGGCTCAAGAAACATTAATTTTTCCCCTCCAAACGTCTTTACATTAACATTGTCACAGTAACGTTTTCTAAGAAATTTGGTAATAAAAAAGAGGAAAAGTTGTCAAGATCACAAGACTAGCAATAAGGAGAGGTGGTTTTTTTCTTTATGAAAATGATATGAGGGGAGGTTGAATCAAATAAAATAAGACTAGTGCAATGAGACGACGACAGAGAGGTTAAATCAATTACTAACGTAAGAGTAGTGCAATGTGGCCCGATCAAATAAAAAAAGACTAGTGCAATGAGGAAGAGGTGCAGTTGGGGCAGCAGCTAAACAGCTGGGCCACCTTGACCTTGAGGCTTCTCCCTCAACACATAACACAAATTTATGTGAGGTTCAACTAAAGTGTATGAATTTCACTAAACGCGTGACTAAAGAGATGGAAGCAACACGTGACGGATTCGGGAACACTGGAAATTCTCTCACAGTTGTGAGATGGGGAATGAATGGCCCTATATATATTTTCATTTCTTTCGAAAAACACACGTCTACGTCTACAATCTACATACTGTTCTTGTTTGAACTGCAGGTTTACATCCTGATTCTCCTAATATACTCCCCGTACACAAAAACTTCTCCTTTGGGCGTAAGTGACTGCGTCACTCGACTCACTCCAGTCTCCTTTCTTGTCCTCTCCTAAAATAGCAACCCCTTGTCATCAATGGCAATTATACAATTACCTCAAAAACCGGGGTCTTGTACCCACAAATAGTATCTGCGATCACATCATCATCTCCTCTCCGACCTATATGCTCGGGTTCTGCCCAGAAAAAGGAAAAAGAAAGTCACGAGAAAAAAGCAAACAAAATTTTCAGATTCCCACAAAATCCGTTTTTTGGGTCTCAGATCTTCAACGGAGAAAACAAAATACCCACGTAGATAAAGACTCGATTTTGACTGATGATGGGTAGCTTGAGGGAGAAATTTGTTTCGTTTTTCAACAGCAGATGGCTGGTTTTCGTGGCAGCAATGTGGATACAATCCTGTGCAGGAATTGGGTATCTATTTGGGAGCATATCGCCGGTGATAAAGAGCTCTTTGAACTACAATCAGAAGCAGATTGCGAGATTAGGCGTGGCTAAGGACCTTGGGGATAGCGTTGGGTTCTTGGCTGGAAGCTTGTGCGAGGTTCTGCCTTTGTGGGCAGCTCTCTTTGTTGGTGCTATGCAGAATTTTGTTGGGTATGGCTGGGTTTGGCTGGTCGTCACCGGACGAGCTCCGGCGCTGCCGTTGTGGGCGGTGAGTATTTAAACCATTCATTCATCGTAGGTCGAGGTGCGCACAAGCTGGGATACGTGAGTTATAAAAAAAAACTGTGTTTTTTATTTGGCTTGGATGTCTGATTGATGTGATTGTTTTTTTGATTGAGAAGCCTTTTTTCTTTCTTTGTTCTTGTTTCCTGAATTTGGCTTTTCATTTCCTTCGCTTTTGTTTTCTTACTTTTGTGTGTTCACTCTGTAAGATCCTGTCTGATTGTGTTGGGATTTGGCTTTGTTGCTATTTTGTTATACCTTTTTGAGAGTTATGTGATAACTGTGGAATATTATTGTTCATGAATTCCTTTTATCCCATCTGTTTGAATCGATTATGGTTATGAAAGATAGGAAATTGGGTTGTCTTCTGAATCTTGAAGGATATCCTGCCGTGCAATGGGTTGTCTTCTGAATCTTGAAATTGTTCTTTGCTTTTGTGTTTCTCGTTTTCCTTCAAATTTGTGTGCTTATGCTAAGTGTCCTTACTTAATGATTCTCTCCTGATCTTGCTTTTGTGTTTCTCTTTTTCCTCTGTTTGTGTGCTGATGAAAAACGTATGATTATCTCCAATTGCTGTAAGAAGACACTAGAACAGGACGATTTTCAGATTTCCTTTATTTTGTGCTGTCTTGCTTTCCATCCAATACGTTGCGGATACCATGCCTGGCATGAGTCTGAATTGTGGTGAAAGGGGTTCAAAACTTATTTGTATACATCTCATCTGTCTGTGTTTTCTGAGGTGAGGCAGGTCGCTATCTGATGAACCTATTGTTTGTTCCTTCGGCTTTCATCATGATTGAATCGGTCTTTACAAATGTTTGACTACAAGACTAAGCGACTATATTAAGCTGCTTGTTTTTCATTATTGGCAATATATACTAGTGATGTTGTCTTCTTTTTTCCCAGATTTGAACATCTCCTCCAATTTGCTTTAAGGATAAAGTTTGTTTCGGTTAAAACCTCTGTTCTTTTGAGGTTATGCTCTATCTGGTTCCACAATAAAGCTGGGGAAAGTGGGAAACTGAACAGTTTACATCACATTAAGCCCGTATCGATCGTTTTATGGACAAGAAGCGGAGAAACTTCTATATGTCTATTCTTTGACTATGATGCATACGTCTCTTGATGCAGACTAACATATGCGTTTATTTCATGACTGGTTATGTTGCTCAATTGAATGGTACCATTTTTACAACGTTGAGATAGGTTTCTAGGTTCCTAGCTCAAGAGATAAGGAAACACTCAACTGCCCACATGCCTTGGTAAGATTGTTAACTATTCTCATTATGCAGATGTGCATCCTTATATTCGCGGGTACAAATGGTGAAACCTACTTCAATACCGCATCTCTGGTCTCATGCGTGCAAAACTTTCCGAAGAGCAGGGGCCACGTGGTGGGAGTACTCAAGGGTTTTGCGGGTTTAGCTGGCGCAATTCTGACTCAGATATTTGCAGTGATTCATACTCCTGATCATGCAGCACTCATCTTCATGGTTGCAGTTGGGCCAACAATGGTGGTTATCGCCCTTATGTTCATTGTCAGGCCTGTTGGAGGTCACAAACAAATCAGACCATCGGATAGCTCAAGTTCCTCATTCATATATAGCGTTTGCCTCCTTTTGGCTGCATATTTGATGGCCGTTATGCTTCTAGAAGATCTAGTTGATTTGAGCTACACTGTGATCATAATTTTCACTGTCGGATTATTTATTCTCCTAGTAGTCCCCATTGTGATTCCTGTATCATTGAGTTTTTTCCCGGAGACAAGAGATCCAGCAGAAGAAGCACTTCTTCCTGATTCACATAAGCATGAAGCCAGCAAATCTGGACATGATATAAACGAGGTTATATTTAGCGAGGTGGAAGATGAGAAACCTAAGGAAGTAGACTTGCTTCCTGCTTTAGAGAGGCAAAAGCGAATCGCCCAACTGCAAGTAAGACTAGCCCAAGCAGCTGCAGAAGGGGCTGTGAGGGTCAAGAGGAGAAGGGGGCCACATAGGGGGGAGGACTTCACCTTGACACAGGCTTTGATAAAGGCCGACTTTTGGCTTATCTTTTTCTCACTTCTATTGGGATCTGGATCTGGTTTGACAGTGATTGATAATTTGGGTCAGATGAGCCAATCCTTAGGGTATGATAACACGCATATATTTGTTTCCTTGATCAGCGTTTGGAACTTTCTTGGCCGGGTTGGTGGGGGTTATTTTTCTGAGATTATTGTCAGGTATTACAACTTTTCATTTGTTCGCTTTGTGCTTATTAAACTTCAGCTGTTATTTTGTTTTTGCTATGTCTCATGTAACCTTGTGAATTTCTTGATTAGGGACTATGCTTATCCAAGGCCAGTGGCCATGGCTGCTGCCCAATTCATAATGGCATTTGGGCACTTCTTCCTTGCTATGGGTTGGCCCGGGGCAATGTACATTGGCACACTACTAATTGGGCTTGGCTATGGGGCGCACTGGGCTATTGTCCCAGCCGCTGCCTCTGAATTATTTGGCTTGAAAAAATTTGGAGCTTTGTACAATTTTCTTACCTTGGCAAACCCTGCTGGTTCCCTAGTCTTCTCCGGTCTGATTGCGAGTAGTATATATGATATTGAAGCGGAGAAGCAGCACCACCACCACACTCACCTCCAAAAGGTTCTGGGATCAACATTTCTAGGCAGTTTTGCTGTGGATGAACCACTGAAGTGTGATGGCGCCATATGCTTCTTCTTGACGTTGATGATAATGTCCGGACTTTGCATCATTGCAGTTATTTTAAGCA
>BPLS01000195.1:234200-253845 GCA_019656275.1 Rhododendron kiyosumense | reverse complement strand
TGATACTCGTACATCGCACTAAGGTTGTTTATGCTCACCTTTATGGAAAATCTCATACCTGATTTTTGGGAGGAGATTGAAGATGAGATTTTAAGAACTCTATTATATTTGAGTTGGCTTGATACTCGTACATCGCACTAAGGTTGTTTATGCTCACCTTTATGGAAAATCTCATACCTGATTTTTGGGAGGAGATTGAAGATGAGATTTTAAGAACTCTATTATATTTGAGTTGGCTTTCTCTATATGTATTGTGCAAGGTGGTAGAAGATTCCACTGTTTCCACCCTATGTTTCTGAAAATGTTTGTCGGGAGTAATGGACGAAACCTACACCACGACAGTTTTACGGACACTGGGAACCAAGCATACCCGGGATATTTCCACATTCTCCCTACTGCTCGGGACCAATATCTTGGTGTTTGATTTAGGATCTTCTGTTTCGCGTAGGGAGTGATGCATCAAGTCATACATTTGCTTGGAGTGAATGGTTGACCATTGAATTCATCGCTATAAACGATTTACAATGCATATGGATTTATTGTTTCCTGTTTTCATCTAAGGGTTTTTTTTTTCTTTTTCCAGCTTCATATTTTTTGCGATACGTTTTTAGAGCATTCGTGGTTAACTATCTGATGTTGTTGCTAGGTATGTTGGTGTTGCTGTCAGATATGTTTGTTAACTGGTTTATGAATAGTCTTTTGAAGTGAATCTACAAGCCCACTATCTTTGTTTTCTTGGAGATATAGAATTAATTCTGAATTCTGTAGAATGAAATTGTGGCTTGAACAACATTGAATGATCAATTTTCTCTATTACAATCGATGAGTGCGATGATTCTTATTTCATATGTCTCCCTCGGTGTTCTGAGGTTTTGCAAGAAGCTTTCCTTTATGAATTGAAGGCTGTGCAGTCTTTTCTTATTTCTCCTTGACTACCTGTTTTCACTCCCGCACGGCCAAGCTGCCTCAATGCCCTGACAAAGGCTAGATTAAAATTTCTTGGATTACGAGCAAAATTCTTGACGAGTCGCTTAGATGCTGAGTTCGTGAAGAGCACTTCATCTGAAGTTAAGAGCCCCTCCCCTTGAACCAGATTCTGGTAATAGACATTGTCGAAAGTTTGTGGGGTCACAAGATCCAAGTCAACGACGTTATCGAGGACCGCATTTTGAGGGCAATCTAGCATCAGCTGCTGGGCAAAGTTTGGATTCAGAGAAGGGTCTACTGGAGAGGACGAGGAGAAGTTGTAGAGCCGATTCAAAAAGCGGCTGCAGTGGGAAACGCCCACAGTATGAGCACCCGACAGTGCAATCATTTCAGACTGACTGAGGTTGTTCTTGGCGAAGATTGCAGTGAGTTGGTTGAGATTGAAGAAGGGCTCTGGCAGATTTCCGGAAACAAGAGATGCCTGAGATATGACTCCATCACGGCGTCCCAATTCAACTTTGAATGACGGTCCTCCAGCCTTCAAAAAGATTTCAACACATGAAACACAAATGTAATAAATTTCCGCTCCAAGCGCACACATGCATATTCAACATGGCAAACAATACACACCCCAAAGAATTTTTAGATGAGTGCCCCATAGGGTATGCTAAGCTGCATTCATTCGGCATAGGGCCGACACTTCACCGGATTAAACATTTTTGCGTGAAATTTTTCTGGGTTTGCTTCAAAATCTACTCGAGTTTAAAAATGGTGTGTTGGCTAGGAAGTGCATGTTTACCAGGACTACGACGTCTCTGGCAGCGATGACCAAGATGTCAGCACATGATACTACGCCGGGGCACACTGCTTCTACCGCAGCTTTTGACTTGATTACAGTGTCAAAGCCATCCCCGGCTAGGGAGAGATTATCTTGGGCATTTCTTTCTGCATCTCCATTTGGTGATGATATCATAATTGAGGCATCACATCCCTGCAAAAGGTAGGCAAACGGAAAACTAAGTATGAACCACTTGTAGCCAAATTTATATATCATCAGCATTTGAAGTCCCTGTCTATTTGGTGATGGCTCTATTAACAAATAACTTCTCATCATCATCGTAAAAATTGGCCGGAATGAATCCGTTTGAACACTAGAATTTATCAGTACTATGTTTATGATGTTCTTGAATCTTGGCATTTTAGCCCAGGTTGGTTGCAAGAATGTTGGCAAAGCATTAAGAAATTCCGAGGAAAATACATACAAGAAAGAGATTAAAAGATATAACAACGAACAATTCCAAGACTTACCGAACTGATTTGTAAAGCAACATTCATTCCCAAAAAAAAAAGATTTGTAAAGCTACAAAAGCAATCAATTTTAACGATAATAACCAAGTACCCTGAAACGCATGGTATTGTACTGAAATGACCAAGTGACTTAATTAGTCGATACTCGATGGTATTTTTGTTCTTATATTATGAACGAAATCACCGTGAAAGCTCAATAAAATACGTCAAAATTCGATGTGATGTTTTTGACATCATAACAGAAATTGAAGTGTGAAGTATGGTGGGTACCAAAACAAAGCAGTCATGGAGCATTAGGCGAAGAGTGGCTGGAATTGTTATGGAAGTCTCGCTAAACTTTGCTAATACAGCCTGCTGCACAATGCTTTCCACGTTCGGACAATTTGACTCGTAGAAATTCTTCTTCAATTGTGCTTCGCCTCTCCCGGTGACCATGATGATCACCATTGCCAAACACAAGCCTCTCCACGCCTCCATTTCTCCACTCTTAGTGCACAATTTCCTTGTCTCAATATTTCATTTGCTAACCAGTCATATATATAGGAGAAGAAGAACACAATGTTATACTAAACCTCTAGTGAGTATTTAACTTTGGCCAAGAAAAATTCAACTCATTTGTTTATTGGAAACGCCGGTCTTTTGTACCACCTCAAAAATTAGTCGAAATACGCGTAAGTTTACTTAGACACACGGAGTTTTTAAAATACATGCATATAGCCGACGCGTACCATCATACCAGTCTCTTCACAATAATTTACTGTACTTTATCTTTTCACCAAATGATCCATAGTAACCCGCTGAAAAAGTAAATTTATCCTTTTTCACAAAAAGGGTAACAAAAATAAATATGTCCAGATCGAAGTGCCGAAGATAATTGAGGAATCAAGATGGGACTTTTGTTTAAAATTGAATGGTCCCAATTGAACGATGTCTTTTAAATTGGTATAGAACAAAGTTTTTAACAAGTTACTACAGAGTCTGCTCTAAGAGCATTCCCATTGTAATAAGTAAATGAGTGTGGATAAGTAAATTTAACAACAATACTCAAAAAACACCCCATATTGTAATGAGCAAAGTTATAAGTCTTTTTACAAATAATCAAATTTCATTCATTCCATAACCAAATTTAACAACTTTACCAATAACCAAACTCAATAACTCAAAAACACCCCACATTGGAATCGGCTCATCAAGACGAATAGTTTGATGTGGTCGGGTACGTAATTGGAACTTGTTTGCAATTGGACAAATGTGCATTGTGTATTGTAGGAGTTTTTTTTTGTTAATGATGCAAAAATAACCAATGTGGAGGTAGAGGTTGTTGAGTTTGATTATGGACTAAATGGATAATCAAATGCTAACGTGACACATTTTGGTTATTGATTTTGATTATTACCATTGCGGATGCTCTAACCATTGCAATTGAACGTATAGCATTGGTCCTCTATACTCTTGTTTCCGTGTAGTCATGTACCCAATGATTTTCAGTAACATGTATTTGGAAATTCTCGTGTTTTGAGATTCTTAAAAGATCCCGTGAACAAAAATCATTTGGCACATAGGTACAAGGGAAAATGAGTAGAAAGTAACACTAAGACAAATTGTACGTAGGGCTAACATTGCAGCGGCAGCCTAGTTTTTGGTTAATTTCTAATGCTTAGCCAGAGGAATAATTAACCCTTTCTATTCGATTTGGAACATTGTTCTTCATAATTATTCACAAGGAAACTGAAAGGAATTTTACCTGTTGCTGTATATCGTTTTCATTGAATCGATCAACTTCATGCCCATGAAAAAGTTATGGCCTTTCCTTCCACTGAAAAACTGCCAGTTTTCTATTTTCGCGAATTAATTAAGTCTTTAAAACGGACAGTTTTGTGCTCAGCTCGTTCTCTTCTCGTTAAAAATTTGTTTATATCAACTTTAAATCTAAATGAATTACATGTCAGAATATATTGAAAATGATTGATTTTTCCCCCAAAAAAATTCTTTTGTCAGTCTTTGCATATTCTGTCTATCCATGAATTATTTCCATTAAATCAGTGAGGAATAAAAACATAAACACTGATAATTTATTATAGGTATTTAAGAAGATATCTAATTGAAAACAATTCAAATCGCCGCCTAGAATGACCAGCCAACATGGTTTGTAATCCATGCTCCATGACTTGTTAAACATGAAGCCGTTGACATCTTACCAATATTATCCGGCACATACGCGACGACTGAGATTTTATATTTTTATTATTGAGAGACTCTTACTATAAGCGTGTTGAAAGGTTGTGGATGGAGCTATAGGGATTAATCTAAGATGCAACCTGGCCTGAAAGACCGCCTGGAAGACCGTGCATTACCAACGTAAAATTAAGAAGACTAAGTACAAATAAATTCCCACTTGGAGTATTAAAGAACATACAACGGGTCTTATCAACCCATGCATATACCTTACGTGGAAATGCTTAAGACACATATATTCAACTATAGATCTGAATAAAGCGCGTTCTTATATATTATTTAATCAGCTTTTCTAGACCGAATCAAAAACATATGTAGTTTAGTCACATATATCCCTGATCGATCGAGAAAGTCAAACCCTAATTAGTAACAAGGTGTGGTGTGTCACTCACATAGAAATTAAACAAGACATTTCAAAGAATTAGAGAACTTCTATAATCCTCCTAATTATTACCTGTCTAGCTACAGCTTGCTAAATTGCAACTTCCTTGAGGGTGGTTCATTAATCTCAACACAAAAATTTGTCTAAACTCACCCTCAATTTGTGCAACTTCCTTGAGGGTTCATTAGTGATCACGTGGTTAACATTATTCATTTCTACGGTGAAAGTCAACGTGAATACAGTATCTCCAGACAAGACAAGAAAGGGGTACCTTAGCATCCCCAGCTGGTGATCATATAAATAAAGTTTGCATTACTATACGATCACTTAAACATCAAGTTATAGCTTCAGTTCAGCATATCTCTTTTAGTATTCTAAATGACTTGAATTATATATTTATAAAATAGCGTAATACGCCTCTCAGTATGTTTTTCACTAGAATCAATTTTCTATGTCAAGCTGTCCTTCATTCCACACGTACATAAGATATTAGTAGCATTAGTCAACACATCCTTGCTTGTTTTTTTGTACAATCTCTTGATTCTCTTCAAAGGACATTTGTTTCTTAATCACCGTTTTCTTTTCTTATTAGCATGTCCTACTACTAGGTTGAAGTTGCTACTCTCTCCATCCATAGGTTTTTGGGTGTAAATTGGGTACCACGTATGTGGCAATACCCAACGCGCATCCGAGCCCTCAAAACGTGTTTTGAAAGGTCCACATCCGAACACTTTCTCTCTCCCTCAGCTGAACACACTCTCTCCTCTTTCTCTCTCTTTAAAATCCTGGCCGTCTAAAACACTTTTGAACAGCTCCGTTGCACTCGGTTATTATTCAATCTTCGTAGTTTCAAGATTATTCAATCTTCTCGTCTGATTTGACGGAAGTTACCTGAAATTTGTTTTCCTGGAAATTCCTTGTTTTTAGTATAGTATATGAGTTCATTTACCTGACTCAAATTGATTGAGACTTAAGGCTTGATTTTGTTTGGTTTGATTATCAACTATGGTGCTTCTTGTGTGGCCTCAGTACTTCACGTGGTCGAGGTTTCTACCGGGTCAATCACCTAACCTCGTCGATTTATATGTCCACATGCATCTGGGTTGCACGTGAGAGGGAGTGCTAGAGTTTATCCCACATCACTTTCCTAAACCACCCAAACTTGGTTAGATTATAGTACTCCACCTATGGCCAATTAGTTTTAGGTTGGAACCCTCTAAAAAATCTAACATGTTTCATTCACATGAAATTTATGTTTTCTTGTTGGCTCTCTATTTGGTTTAATTAAAATGTTCATCAAAGTTTGTGGAAGGACTAGAGGTAAGTTTGAAATGTGGCAGTACCTAGCTAGAGGAGGCTAAGTTTCAGTTTATAGTACTCCTATTGTTTTGCGGTAGTAGCCTAATCCTATTTTAGAGCCTAAAACCTCAGAGCTCGGTCTTCTGGCGTTCATGTGAAGTTTATTGAAAGAATTGCGAGATAGCTTTACAGAATTCTATTCATAAGTAAGCTGCAAGACACAATGTTCCCACTTCCCAGTGGATGTCTGGTAGTTTTTATTAGAGCCTTCTTAGTTGGTAAACTGATGTTGCTGCCAAATGTGTTTGTTCTTTTTAAGCAAATCAAGTATCAAATGGCGACATAAGATCACGTCCAACGGTGGTAAAATGGCTTGAGCCATTCCCAAAAAGTGGCCAAATTTGCAAATAAGCCTACCCCAATGGCCACCCATTTCTCCGGCCATAAATGGCTCCCGTCCATTTTCACCCAAGAATGGTCCAGCCATTTCTGCCACGTTACCAAATCCCTCCCTCTCTTTTGTACAAGTTGAAAATGGAATTATTGAAACAATATATGGCATTGCAAAGGGCTTTGCACCGTTGCACCAACATTGCCATTTTTTGCCGAATGTCACTGTTGATGGCCAATTTTTGAGAATGGCTCAAGCCATTTTGGCAAAACCACTTGACGTGCTCTTATCAGTTTATTTATAAACACAATATACTTTTCTATTTTGGAGAAACAAATTATTTTTGAGGCCTGTACATTGAGATTGTGGCTTTACCAACATCATATGACCAATTGTCTCTATACAATCAATGAATGATGAATTCTTCTCCAGTCTTATTTCACATGTCTCTCTGTGTGGACAGTGTGGTGAGGTGAGGTTTTGCAAGAAGCTTTCCGTTACGAATTGAACGCTGTGCAGTCTTTTCTTATTTGTCCTTGATTACCTGTTTTCACTCCCACACGGCCAAGCTTAATCATTGCATTGCCGAACTCTCGGTTAAAATGACTTGGATTATTAGCAAAATTCTTGACAGTTCGTCGTGATGCTGGGTTCGTGAAGAGCACTTCATCCGAAGTTAAGAGGCCTTTCCCTGCAAGCAGATTTTGGTAATAGACATTGTCGAAAATATCTGGGGTCACAGGATCCAAGTCAACCGCGATTCTGGGGTCTACATTTTGAGGGCACGCTTGCATCAGCTGCTGGGCATAGTTTGGGTTCATAGAAGGGTCTACTTTAGAGGACAAGGAGAAGTTGTAGAGTCGATTTGCAAAGCGGCTGCAGTGGCTGTGGCCGATGGTGTGGGCCCCCGACAGTGTGATCAAGTCATCTTGAGTGAGGTTTTTCTTGGCAAAGACGGCAATGAGTTGGCTGAGATTGAAGGACGGGTCTGGCAGGTTTGCGGCAACTTCAGATGCTTTAGATATGACTCCGTCGCGACGACCCATTTCTACTTTGAACGAAAGACCTCCGGCCTACAAAGATGTTTTAACTCATCAAACAATTCAGAACCAAATCTTTTTCTTAAAAACTTTATAAACCGTTGTGTTCATAGATCTTCATTCATTTTGATTAGCATCACACTCTCCTCGAAGGAAGTTCAATTATGTGTGTGTGGTGTTGGTCTGTCGAAATGTACTATGGACTTGAAAAAAAGTGCTCTGGCTCGTGTGCCTATTTTTACCAGGACTACAACATCTCTAGCAGCCACAGCCAAGATGTCGGCACATGATACAACACCGGGGCATACTGCTTCTACGGCTGCTTTTGCCTTGATTACAGTGTCGAAGCCATCTCCGGCGAGGGAGAGATTATCTGGGGCATCTTTTTCTGCATCTCCATTTGGTGATGATATCATAATTGAGGCATCAGCTCCCTGGAAGGAAAGCAGGGGAATGAATATACGAGAACAAACAATGATCAAATCAGTATAATCTCAGATAGTTTATTTCGTGCCCCAGGCTACTTTTTCGTCACGGAGTCCATACACTTGGTCGTGGACCTCACCACAATGTGTGATGAAAAAGGGGCTTGGGACAGGAGCACTGAATATTCTCTGACATTGTTTATCAGTTATCTGAAAACATTTTCAAGGGTCTTAGCTTTCGTTTTGAAATTGAGTGCTTCTGTACGAGTAACCAAACAGACGGATCCATGATACTTTTCCGTTTTGATCTTTGATCTTAATACACATTGAAATTTGAAGTAACACTTCAAATTCTCTCTACCTTGTAGTCAAACTTCAGTTGCCTAGTATGTGGATAAAGAAAACGACAAACGAAGAAACGAAGTTCTAAAATATGGTACCTCAACCATGCAGTCATGGAAAAATAGACGAAGAGTGGCCGGAATCGTGATGATAGTCTGGCTAAACTTTGTAAATACAGTCTGGTTCACAATGCTTTCCACGTTCGGACAACTCAAGCTGTAGAAATTCTCTGATAATTGCCCTTCCCCTTCCCCAACGACCATGATGATCACCACTGCAACACATAACCCTTTCCATGCCTCCATCTCTCTCTCTCTCTCTCTCTCTCTCTCTCTCTCACAATCACAATAGTTCATTGGCCGCTTTTATAGGTATCAGAAAGGAAGATTTGCTTGGTTCAAGCCTAATAATTCAGAATTCAAAGTTCCAGCAAATAATAAATTTTCAAACGCGTATAGTGGCCAGGTATTAGACTAATCTCTACTTGCAATTCAAACTCTTGGCTCACGCGTTTAACTTGGCCTAGAGAAAATTTTGACTCTTTTGTTTATTGAAAACGTAGCTCTTAACTGAGTTTTATTCAGACCTGTGAAGGTGATGCATTAACAAACTCTACAGCTCCAACAACCACAACAATCTCAAAAAATGCTAGTAATTGCCTTTCTCAGTTCCATATCAAACAGGGGTTGTATTCAGGCACTTAACAAATCTTTTTCCCAGTTAGGGCCTGGCCGCCTGGGGAGTTTTCTTTTCAAGTAAATTGTCCACTAGGAATTCTAGAGATATAAAATTAGACTAATCAAAATAGACTTTTTATGTTTGGAGTGGTATATTTCCTGTAAGGTGTTTTCCTCTGGATAATGGTGGCGGTGCAGATTTGGATTAGCTAGCTCGGCTTCGTTTTGTCGTTTTGTCCATTCGTAGGCGGTGTTGGTTTTTCCTGGAGTGCTGGCCATGTATGTTCCTATTCCGCAGTTTGCTGTAGTTTTGTGGTTTGCTGGTAGTTGCTTGGGAGTAGGTTTTGGTTGTTTGTGTTTTCTAGGGTATGAGCTCTTGTAAGTGGAAGACTAAGGTATTCCCTATTTTGCAAACTCGTAATTACCAAGTAAGAAGTGAAACCAAGCAGGTCCCCCCAGCATAGGGAAGGTTTCGTATTAATGAATAAATTTACCAAAACAAAACAAAAAAATAATTCATAACTTGCCGTGAGAGGCGAACAAACATTCATTTCACAAAAAAGTTGTAGTTAGTTTTGTACACGCGTGGTCAGTTATCACATAACTAGACATCAAGAGTTAAACCCCACAATTTGAATGGATGGCGTCTCAGAAAAAAAATTTCCTTTCCCTCTTAAAATACTATGGCCTAGTTTCAGCAATTTGTACACAAAATATAAGGGTGCCAAGGACAGTTTGAAAGCCTGGAGATTTGGTGCTACTTTCTGCCTGAAAAAATGAAAGAATTTGTTAGCGACAATATGCATGTCATGGGTTCAATATACAGATGTGATATGGAAAATTGAAATGCTCCCCAAAGACAAGGAATTTGCAGAAGTTGACGTTCAACTACACCTACACCCATAACTTGGTTTAAAGTACAAAGAGGTGAAACTCTATTGGTCTCTGACATTAAATATGAACCAAAGAAGCAATGTCAATCTACAATCGAAGAAGATTTGTTTATTGAAGTTTATTCGTTTATGTCATATTGTCATGTAGAAGCTTTTACTTATTGCATATGGTTAGTTGATGTCTTTTATCTAAGAACCATGTCCTTTTCACTTTATTAAATCGCATTTCCGTTGAAACTTTGAAGGTTTGGAATTAGTAGTAGCATCTTATACTAGAGTTGAAAAGGTAATTAGTAGTAGCATTTTATACTAGAGTTGAAGAGGTCATGACCTGCGCGTGATGGCAAGTGTTATCCATTTCAGTGTGTGGTGGTGTTTGAATTCAAGTCTTTAAAAGACGCCTCTCATAAGATAATAAGATTAAAGATACAAAGAACGCGATATTCACCATA
This sequence comes from Rhododendron kiyosumense, assembly GCA_019656275.1. Taxonomy (NCBI): domain Eukaryota; kingdom Viridiplantae; phylum Streptophyta; class Magnoliopsida; order Ericales; family Ericaceae; genus Rhododendron; species Rhododendron kiyosumense. The sequence goes on along the minus strand of BPLS01000195.1, from coordinate 243,474 downwards.
AAAAAATCACAACAAATAACTCTGGATGAATAATGCAACAAAAGCCTTGTAAATTCTAGCTTTGAATCTCCGTGTCAAATTGATCCGAAGAGTCATTTTTTCCCTTTTTTATAGTGCATTTTACTTATCAATTATCAAATAACTCAAAGTCCATAGGTTTTGATAGCACGTTATTTTTAAGTAAGAAAATTGAAAATAAGTACTTATTTTTTAAGAAGGTTTAGTGAATTTTTTTAAGTCACTTTGCTGCATTATCTCTTTTTATGTGAAATTCTGCCAATTATCTTTGTTTAAGTTATTAATCCTACAAGGATTACAAATGTTCCGCGATAAAAAACTCGAAATTTTGACTTTACTCACTTGCTCTAGTCCGTTTGGTACTAACTTCAACTTCCGTAACATTGGGAGCCTCGTCGTCGTCTTCAACTTGATTCACCCTTATGATATAGACCTGAAAAATAAGGTGAGGTGAGAAAAAATTGTGTTATGTGGGAACTTAAATTTCAAGTAAAGCCAGGATATTGGTAATGGAGATTGAAATGCTTGACAAATTGGTGAATCGCGACTGAAGTCTGTGGAAATGACATGAAAGGGACAACATTGTCTGACAAACAAACCTGAAGTCATCCATTTAATCAATGTCCTGTCTGATAAATAATCAAAATGCACAAATGTTAAATCATGATAAAAGGGCCACTCTAAGCTCACTACTATAAAAATTCATAGTCACAAGACGATTTAGTATTGTTTCTGGCATAAAGCAAAAAATAAGTTGAAACAAAATTTTAAGATGATGTTGGGAATGCATCATTTTGCAAAACATAAGGAAATCTCGTAGGTAAAGTAACACCAATGAAAACTAAAAAGACATCAAGTCCCAATGGAGCTGAAAGGTAATTGAAACATATTGCCTACCGCAAAGGGTTTTAAACAACACGTAACGGACATTATGTAACAATTTTTAAACAACACGTGACCGTTTCGGTTGAAATTAATGGTGGTACGTAAAATCACAGCAGCAGCATCGATCCGTAATGGTCATTACCCACTGTTACAACAGATTCCTCAGAACAATTACTTCCATGTTCTTGTAAAGTGCATCCTTTGTATCATTGCAGTATGTATGTGTAATTGTGTAGCATGGGCTGTGGTGCTATTGTTATGGTATTTGCATCAATGTAGCAATTTGATACTAGTATTCTCTTTTTTATTGTATACATCATCTATCCTAGTACCAATCCTAGTTTGTTAGATTTCATTCCCCCTGTATGTGGGGGTGTCTTCTAAAAAGATGACAACATAGAATGAGAGATACGAATACAAGGTGAAATGCCTTGCATCTGTCAAGTAGGAGATGCAAAATTATGCAGTATTATCACTCAATATAGGTCCATTCACTAGTAAAAATCTCTCAAAGTTACTTCAAAAAGATGAACTATCATTCAATTTTTAGGTTCAGAAGATTACCTTAAACTTTGTAGGCTCGATTAGCTGGAAAACCAATGCATCTCCATCGACTAATTCATGATCAATGGCAAACCCTCTCCACCCCGCACTAAGTCCACGTTTTTCAGCAAGGTACTTTGTTGGGCTTTCATTATCATCCTCATCCAGCAAAGCAATGAATTCATCATGGCTTGGAAGATGTTTTTCACAGAATTGGACAGGGAGGCCCTGAAGGAAATTCATGAAGTATCACGACCGTTATAGCAAATTGCAGCATGTAATTGACATGGTGATTACACACCACCTTGTGGACAAAAACATATGTCCATCTCATCAAAAGCTAAATCAACAGCTGAAAAATCTGTTTATATTTTCCATTCAAATTCAAACACTTACTATGTCATAACACATTGATAAGTTGATCCAATATCTTGAGGTCCAAGGAGTAAAGAGCTTACCAACCAAAACCCTCCAGTAACATGTGATTGGAGCATTGGCTTTACAAAGCTTGGAAATTTGGATTCTAAGCCTGATTGTAATGCTTCTGCTCTATCAATGGCATACGATCTGCCTTCAGCTGAGGCATAGACTCGATTTGCCAAGTTCGTTCTATTGAAGCTATAAGACCTATTATAACTAAACATCACAAAACATAAATGATAAGCAAGTAAGCAACTAATCTAATGCCTATTAGTAGTTCACTGCACTATTGAATGTTATAGAACAAACTATTGCAATGTATATGTCAACCTTCTTGCCCTCCCCAAAGGTTCAATGGGTTCCTGTCAAGTATCAACAGCTGAGGGTTAGTGCACACTTCGCTACACTTGTAATTGAATTTCAAAGGAAATAATACAGCAACCATGCTGTAACAATATTATCAAAAAACTCTCTATCAAATGAAAGCCTGTATTGAACCAAGCACAAAATAGTTTGGTAAGTGTGCATATCGTGAATGCCTTCAATATCCACACTTATCATTTTATTTTGAAGTGTGTATAACTGTGGACAGCTATGAGTACCCGTTTTGAAGTTGAAAATAACCAAGCTTAAGGAAAAAAAATGGAACCATATGGGCAAAATGACATAGACAACATTCACGAGAAGAGACGAATAGACGCTATCACTTTGTGATGAAAAAAGCAATGTTCTAAAAAGCGCTCGGCGCTAGGCGGGCGGCTGACCACCTTCAAGCTTCGAGACCTATTAATCGGCCATTAATCGCCTTTTAGCAATTAGTCGTTTTTTAAAATTTATAAATATTCTACAACCTCCCTACCATCAATAATCACAGGTTTTCTACTTTATGTGATATATCTTCTCTACCATCAATACTTACTAGTTACTACACGTCTACCGGTCTACACGGCTACGGCCTACACCAAACAGTCCAAACCATAAATTTACAATACTACACTACTACTCAGACTCAAGTGGTGATGAAAGGTGTCGGTGATGAGAGGCGATCGTCGATGTACTGGCGTCGGCAGTCAACCGACGGCAATGACTAGGTTTCTTCCTAGACCTAGATCGATGAGAGGCTGATCGAATGAGAGCCCTAACACAGTAATTCGAAGCCCTAAATAACCTCATATGAGTATAACAGTTACCCCCCTTCGTTTTCTAAAAATTCAGATTTACCCCGCCTAATTGCCCATTAGCCGATTAATCGCCCATGAATCGATTAATCGCCTATCACCGCCTAGATGCCGACCAATTACGCAACGATTAATTGCCGCCAAAGTCCGATAAATCTTCTAGCCGCCTAATTCAACCTTTTAGCCATTAATCTCATCGATCAGCCCAGAGTTCTGATTAATCGCCCATTAACCGGCGATTAATCCCGCCTTTTAGAACACTGGAAAAAAGAAAAATATTGTGATCGGGAAGGTTAACATAGCCAACGCCATTGGGATTTTGATTATATTTTTGAAGCAAGGCTGATCCGGATTGTGGACCATGGGAAAGTCTCTATATATTCATATAAAGATACTATATGAATAGGGTTTTCTTTAGTGGCAGCAATTAATTCTATTTGACTAATATTCTTAATGTCAAAAGAGGGCATTTTTTTTGAAGGAATATTTCTTCGTTGTATCCAGCTTCTTAAAAAAAGACATCCAGAAACGGGTAGTAGCAATGACTAGTTTTCTTATGGGACAGTTCGTGATATTCACATTGATCTATGACGTAGGAAAAAATAGAATAATATAAACTCTTTCTACCGGTTAGTAAACAATTAGAAATTCATTAGCATGGGCTGCAATAAAGGCTTGATGTCATTATGTTAATAAAAAATGGCTCGGTGGTATGTTAACAAATTGGTCTACTACCAAAAGGAGACTTTGTAAGTTCAAAAAATGGAAACTGGAACTAAAAATGGTCCTCCATTTTATTTATTCAATTATTCAACCCTATGGTATAGAATTAAGAGCTTTTTTTTAAATTCTTCTCTTTTCTTCTTCGAAGTCGATTTCTTCTAAACCGCAAAAACGGGGTTGTGGGAGAGCAATACAAGCGTCGGTGCTACTAGGCGAAGCGGTGGAATGCTGCATCTCTAGACCTAACTGGTGCATGTTGGTACGGCATTCATCTCCCTTGCAGATGGCTCCCCTATACCTATTGTTTCCATTCATTGATAATGACTTCAGCCTAATTAACAATGATCAACATATACCCAGATCTATTGATGGGGATAAATGATCGACCTCATAACTAATTTCAGCAGTGTTATATTAGATCATGTCAAATGATCTAGGACAAGCTTTTAACTCTTTTGAACAATAAGATTTCTCTCTCTCAACCCTCAAATCTTTATGTGAAGCCTAACTTATTATGATGGGAGATGACTAATAACAATTTCAGATCAAGGCACAGAGGACCTTTCCTCTCATATATGCTTGCATTCCCACCTACCCACTGTGGAGGGCATTAAGAGGTGATGCACATCACATCTCTCATTGATTTGAATCTCACCTTGTGATCAGCATGAGAACATGAAGGGTAATGCATCCCATTTATCATGTGGGCCATTACAGAATAATGCTTACAAGCCCTTCACAAATTCAAAATCCAAACAGGGTATTAATATAATAAGGTTTCAATACTTCATTATTATGAGGAAAATAAGAATCCGGAACATGATTTAGTGTCGTTCTTCTAAATTTTTGTTCGTCTTTTTTTTAAGTTTTTGTTACATTCACATTATATTTTTGGGGTCAAAAAGTACTAATCTAAAAAATTATGACCAAAAGTCAAAGGAAAAAAAAAAACCCCAAAAAACGAAAAAAGCTTAAAACAACTGTCTTTAGTGTCATCTTATGTTAACTTTTTTTTAACTTCGTTCCGTATTTGTACACTTTTCTTATTCATTTTGTCGAGATGAATGATTTATCCTAACAAAAGGTGAACAACGTATTAAGAAAAGTAAACAACACCAAAAAAATACCAGAGCAAATAGGAAGAAGTAGGGAGGAAAAGAACATGATGTAGGAACTGACGATCAAGAATATATAATCTCTGTTTCTTGAACCAAACAGTAGAGAGAGCTTTTTAGATAGAGACAGAGAGGGACTTGGGGAGCTCACTTCCTTGTAACTGGTGGGTGGTCTGTCGGCAACTCGACTGGATCTTCTCACAGCCGAGAGGTCCACCGGCTGCCGAGGTACCTTCGGCTTCACCCGCTTCATCTGTAGATCAGAAAAACAAAATCCCAATAAAACCTGTGCATATACACTTTACGGATATATATTTGGAGAGAGAGAGAAAACAGACAGGAGAGGATTTACGGGTAGAGAGAGCTTGAGCGAGTTTGTTAAGATTGAGTTCTTCCATTCGTTTTTTGTTCTCTTCCAGCCTTTTCAAACGGCTTTCCTCGTACGCGGATGCCTTTGACACCACCATTTTCTCCTCTCTCTCTCTCTCTCTCTCTCTCTCTCTGTGCAAATGTATGTATGTAGAGTGGAAGATGAAGTGCAGGGAAGACGAGTAGAGCACACTTCGCTGTCTTTTGGAAGGCCTCTGTTCTTGGATAAACCCTAAACCCCTTTCTAGTCGTGGACAATGTGGGCGCCACTTTAGTCCTTTTTTTTATTAGTTCGCTTTAGGCATTTTGAACTTTTGAAATTCAAAAGAAACGGTGCCTTTTTTTTAAATTTTTTTTTTAAACGTTGCCTTTTTCCTCTTTCCTTTTTGCTACATAACATAAGTATTACTATTTTGGGAAAATTTCAAAAAAGCCCCTGAACTTTCTGACAATTTGCAAAAAAACACCTGGACTTTCACCATTGGCAAAAAAGCACCTGAACTTAGCATTCCGTTAGCAATTAGACCCCTGCCATCCAATTCCGTCAATATGTAACGGATGGAGTTAACGGAAGGCGTTAACTTTGTATTTTTTTTACTTTTTACATTCAAAAATTATTTTTAACTCTTTCTTTTTTTATTGGTAAATAAATATGAAATAAAGTTCTTTTTTTCTTATTATTTATCGAAAATTACTTTAATCCTATTTTTTTTTTCAAATTTTACCTTTTCTCCCTCTCTCTCCCTCCCTTTTTTTCTTATTAGAATCGACTCCACACCACCAATTAACCCCACAACCAACCTCCAAAGCCTTGGCCACAATTTCATAAATTCAAAAGTTCTTTTAACCTCCTCTTTGTAATCTTTTCTTTTTTTTACTCCTTTTATTTCCAAAAATTACTTTTAATAAATATGCAATAAAGTTCTTTTTTCCCTACTCTTTTCCAAAAATTATTCACCCCCATTTTTTAACTATTTATGAAAATTATTTTAACACCCCCTGCTTCCCCGCACCCTGCCCCTTTTTTTTTTTTTTTACTTTCAAATTTAACCCTACAACCAACTGATAGAGAAATTTTGGATTTTTCTAAATTGATCGGTGGAGAGAAGAGGGGGGAGGATTTTCATCAGTGAAGAGAGAGAGAGAGAGAGAGAGAGAGAGAGAGAGAGAGAGAGAGTATTTGAAAGTAAAAATGGGTCTTAAAGTTATTAGTATAAATAGTAAAGATTAGAGTTAAAGTAATTTTTGATAAATAGTAAGAAAAAAACTTTATTTCATATTAATTTACTACTAAAAATAAAGAGTTAAAAGTAATTTTGGAAGTAAAAAAATATAAAAAATAAGAATGCTAAGAAAAAGGAGGTTAAAAGTAATTTTGAATTTCTGAAATTAGAGCTAGAGCTTTGGCAGTTGATTGGTGGAGTGGGGTTAAAATTCTAAAAAAAGAACTTTGTTGCATATTTATTTATGACTAAAAAAAGAATGAGTTAAAAGTAATTTTTGGAAATAAAAGGAGTAAAAAAAAGAAAAAGTAACAAAGAGGAGGTTAAAAGAAATTTTGAATTTATGAAATTGTGGCTAAGGCTTTGGCGGTTGGTTGTGGGGTTAATTGGTGGTGTGGAGTCGATTCTAATAAGAAAAAAAGGGACGGAGAGAGAGGGAGAAAAGGTAAAATTTGAAAATAAAAAATAGGGTTAAAGTAATTTTCGATAAATAATAAGAAAAAAAAACTTTATTGCATATTTATTTACCAATAAAAAAAGAAAGAGTTAAAAGTAATTTTTAAATGTAAAAAGTAAAAAAAATAAAAAGTTAACGCCTTCCGTTAACTCCATCCGTTACATATTGACGGAATTGGACGGCAGGGGCCTAATTGCTAACGGAATGCTAAGTTCAGGTGCTTTTTTGCCAATGATGAAAGTTCAGGTGTTTTTTTGCAAATTGTCAGAAAGTTCAGGGGTTTTTTTGAAATTTTCCCTACTATTTTTTAACTATATTCGACAGGCTACACTCACCAGTCACGAGTGTCTCCGTTCCCGTAACGGAAGTACTTCTTTTTTACTATTTTCAATAAGAACCCATGTTTCATATTTTCTACCTTCTTTTATTTTGCCTCCTTACTTCTACCTTAAAATTTGTGTTATTTTTTAATTGCTTATATCATTTAATTTGTAAGGAATTTCATGATATATGCAAACTTTGTATAATAGAACTAATTAAGATTTATCAAACAAGATCTCTATTACATATATTTTGAGATCCATATTAAAATATTTAAGCAATCAAAAATAGAACACCGAATAAGTTAGTATTTCTTAAGAACCCTTTTTGGAATAAGGGTTCTTATTTTCCCTTCCAAAAACCCAAAATAAGTAGTACTTATTTTTTAAAGGGCCTTAGCAGACCGGAGAGTACTTAGATTTCTACCCTCTTCCTCCACAAGCTATAAGTTTTCAGGTTCAAAACATCATAAGTGTTATCAACTCCTTTGAGGCTTGTTCATACAGAGTTTTGTTCTGGGTTCTATTGAGCTCAATAAGTCTAGGTATACTACATCCAACCACTACACCATTCATTACATTTTTTGTAGGGCCCACCCCGGATCCCAAAAAAAATACAGAAAAATGTTCATAAATTTTAAAATAATATATTATGGGGCCCTGTAAAAAATTAGCTTCAACAAATATCGGTAAATATTATTTCTTGATTTGTGGGGGCAAAACTGTGTAGTTAAACAGTTTCGTCCCTACAAATCAAGAAAATAACACTTACCGATATCCAATAGAGCTGATTTTTTACAGGGCTCATAAAATATTATTCTAAAATTGATGGACATTTTTTTTGTATTTGTTTGGGAGCCAGGATGAGCCCCACAAAAAATATAGTAGATGGTATAGTGGATGGATGGTAGTGTATATAGCATCTCTTGACTCCGCAAATGGACGGTGTATTTGCTATCAATTTTTTTGAGGCTAGTCCATACAAAGTTTTGTTTCAGCTTCTATTGAGCTCTCCACAAATGGACGGTGGGCTTGCGCCTCAAAATTAGTCAAGGTGTTTAAAAACTGGCCCGGATGGCAGAGTTTTTTTTTTTAAATGCGCACTCCAACTAATATGTGAAGTATTATTATTTCCTTTAATTTATCAGATTTTAGCCAAAATTTAGCGTCTCACTTAATAAAAGGCCCGTTTCCACTATCTTTTCTATATAGAGGTGAAAATGTTTCCGCTATTTTTTGTTTATCTATCTATCTCTAAATTTGGCAAAATATCTTTTAATTTTGCTTAATAAATTTTCTCTATCTATCTCTCACCACTCAAGGTGTGTTCCACTAAAATTAACTACTTATTTTTCAAATTAAAACTAATGTATTGTGAGAGAATGACTTTTCTCGTAAAGCGAAAAATAAGTACTTAAAAAATAAGAACCTTAGCGAAATGGGATACTCTCAAAAACCTCCCTCAAAATCTAAACCGAACAGGGTCAAAGTTGTTTCTTTTACAGTAAAAATTTTTTCGCCTCCATTCTGCCTTTGCCCTCTCACTTTTCTCCTTAAGTACTACAAGAAGTAATCCACTACTTTTGACAATTTGTTTGGAGTTGTCTTATATGCTAATTCTTCGACTTGGTCAATACAGGGTTTTACCTCGACTCTAATTGGGCTCTTGCTAGTGGATTGATCCCAATTATTAATTAAAATGTATATAAGCTTGACTGGATACTTTGAATTTTCAAAAAGAAAAGGTGGTAAAAAAAAAATTTGGTAAAGAGTGCCTTGGAGGTAGCACTGCTGAAGCAACATCAATGACTTGTCTAATTTTTAGGGCATAGTATTGTCATTTTAAAAAGTGGCACATAGTTATGTTTTACTTCAATAATAGTCCGGCCTCCGTTGGTCGCCGGTAGGATTGATCCCCCAATAATTAGTTGAAATGTGTATAAAATGACCCGAACACCTTGAGATTAAAAGAAGTTAAAAAAAAAAATTTGACTTGTCTATTTTTAGGGCATAGTATTGTCAT
>BPLS01000195.1:198701-233800 GCA_019656275.1 Rhododendron kiyosumense | reverse complement strand
GAGAGAGAGAGAGAGAGAGAGAGAGAGAGAGAGAGAGAGAGAGAGAGAGAGAGAGGGAACTTGCTTGAGCCAAATTTTGGCTTGGCTATGGATGTGGCTTAGGATAGAGAAGATGCTCTTAGAGCAAGTTTATCAGTCATGTGCTTAAAAACCTCTTAAACAGTGTACATTTTTTATTTTACCTACTCATATTTTTTTAACACTACACCAATACAATCTATTTTACATATTTTTTATTAAAGTATTAATAAAGAGAGAAAGAGTCAGAGCAAGAGAGAGAGTCAGAGCGAGAGAGAGAGAGCACGAGAGAGAGAGAGAGAGTCATAGAGAGAGAGAGCAAGAGAGAGAGGGAGAGAATACAATAAAAAATTGGGTACCTCATGAACAGTTACACGCTTCTTTTACCTTGGAACTGTAGCTGGAGGAAGTTTGCCTCCTTGTTTACCAATGCTGCTGCAGAGTACTTTTCTCTCTTTTGGTGATCTAAAATGGCTATAAAGATAGTTTACATGTGTTGATAAACTTGCTCTTAATATGCCTTTCTTTGCTTCTTCATATGATGTGCGTTCTTCACTTTTTAGCTTCTTGTGTGATTGTAGCCGACCCCAAGTGATTGGGACATAAGGCTCGGTTTGGTTTGGTTTGGTTTGGTTTGTGTGATTGTGCCAAAATGGCACTGCACGGTGGAGCAATCTTGTCAAGTTTCGGTGAAATGATCAATAAAAAAAATAATTTTGACAATGTCATTTTGATGCTAACGAATGACTTGCTCTTGCAAAGGAGGTATAACATATTAGTATGTCGAAGTCAAACTTTCTTAACAGGAATGTTTCAAAGGATATATGCACATAGCCGACCTGTACCAAGTCTCTTAACAATAATTTACTTCACCTATCTTTTAACGAAATACTCCATAATAAGCCCTTGAAAAAGAAAGTTTGTTCATTTTATATATAGTTTTGACCAAATTACTTCCACCTCATTAAATGAAAGAGAAGACTATTCTTCATAATAAAATAAAATAAAAAGTGACACAAATCACCATATATATCCAAATTAAACTGCTGATGACAATTGACAAGTTAGAAATAACGGGCATGTCGTGATGGGACTTTTCAAATTGAATGGTCCCAATTGAACATTTTACAGCAAGAAATTACAAGAAAAATTATCTGGATCGAAAACTAATTTCAAATAACTTCTGTCAAATCAAAAGGGAAGATTGAGTAATCACTATGGAGGAAGAAAATATCCATCAAAGGGAAAGCCCTCCCCTCCCACCCTCGCATAAAAGTGGTGAAAACCTAATTAAAGAGGAGGGAGGAGAAGGAAAAAAGACGGCTATGGTTTTTTAGAGAAAGATACTCTAGGTTATAGCGAGAGAGAAGAATTTTCTCCGAAAGAGCATGGTTGTAAGGGTGAGGATGACCGAGTGTGAGGTCACATGTGGTTAATCTAGTAAGGCCGTTGACTACGTTGCTTCCTTTTGTTTTTTTTAAATCAGACCTCATCCCGTTAAGATTTTTATTTTTTTAATACTTATTTTTCGCTTACCATAAGTATCATGATTATTGGTACACTAGGATGAATATCTTATACTTTACGATGTGGCAAAAGTGGGTGTTAGGTGTCAATTACAGCTAAGGGTGAGATGGCCAAAGAGAAAAAAGCGACGAATCTATTCTCTTAATTAGTAGAGTACGTATTATTTTAGATTAATCCAGTCTAAAGTCATGCAAGCAAGCATGTATGTATGGATCAAAATCTGGGCTAACGCGTATAGTATGACAAATTGGGATAGTATCACCCAACCCAATCAGGAGGAGTCAAGTACTATTGCTTCACTTCAGTAATAAATTACTCCAACATTAAAAATTGAAGACGGGGTTGGTGCTGTGTTAGGATGCACAACATTAGATATTTAAGGATATGATATTTAATTCATACAAGAGCAGACGATTCTCGATTACATAAAAAAGGACAAATACTTGAAGTTAACAAAAGTATTCCTTATGAAAACACACGCATATAGATAGCGGTTATGCGGATAATCAATTAAACAACTAAAAAAATATTTCAAATCTCAATCTCATAGTTTCCAATCAAATTTTTATGATCCAAACCGTTCAATATGTGCAGAATGTAATTTTAAGGGTGCCCGCAAGAAATTAGGAAAAAAATATGACCGGAAAATGCTTGTTTTGAGCCGTTTTTAATTGAACCGTTCACCAAATTTGAGCTAAAAACTACTCAGATCAAGTCCATCCCAGTCTTCTTCTATTTTTGCTGATTTCTCTTAGTTTCTCTTGAAATCACGTTCTGATCACATGTAGCAGCTCAGATTATTAAAATTTGATCGATAACTATGAGATGAATTAATATGATCAAATGAGATGCACGTGCATATACGGGCCGGGCCGGGTCTTTGTTTTGTAAGAAAAAATGGCAACACTAAATTTTAGAATGGCGATGGACATAATCAGTTCAATCATACACACAAAATACATAACACCTCTCTTTTTCTTTTCGTTCTTGGAGAAACGAAATTATTTCTCAAGTCTATATACTATGAATTGTGGATTGAACCACATCAGATGACCAATTGTCTCTGTCTGTACATTCAATGGCGATGATTCTTAGATCTCCAGACTTATTTCATGCATGTTGTCTAGCTCTCTAGCTCCATGTCCTGAGGTTTTGCATGAAGCCTTTCCCCTTATGAATTGAAGGCCGTGCAGTCTTTCCTTATCTCTCCTTGACTACCGGTTTTGACTCCGCAACGCCCAAGCTTTCTCATTGCAGTGACGAAGGCTGCGTTAAAGTCATTCGGATTATTAGCGAAATCGTTTACAGTGGGCTGAGATGCTGGGTTAGCGAACAGCACTTCATCTGAAGTCAACAACCCCATCCCTGCAACCAGATTCTTGTAATAAACGTTGTCGAAAGTTTGTGGGGTCACAGGATCTAAGTCGACTGCGATTCTAGGGTCCACGTTCTGAGGACACGCTTGCATCAGCTGCTGGGAATAGGTTGTGTTCAGAGACGGGTCTACTTGAGAGGATGTGGAGAAGTTGTAGAGCCGATTTGCAAAGCGGCTGCAGTGGGAGAAGCCGAGGGTGTGAGCCCCGGACAGTGCGATCATGTCAAGTTGAGTGAGATTGTTCTTGGCAAAGAGGGCATTGAGTTGGTCGAGATTGAAGAAGGCCTCTGGCAGGTTTCCGGGAACGTTAGATGCCTTAGATATGAGTCCGTCGAGACGGCCCAATTCTACATTGAACGAAGGACCTCCGGCCTACGTACAAAGATGTTTAATTTAACTCATCAAACTGAAATGTAATGAATTTTTTATCAAGTAGGAAATGTAACACATCGAAACAATTCAGACACCCAAAAAGTTCTGCTAAATAAATGTAAAAAATGTTGTGCTTGTAGAACTTCATAAAATGTGTGTATATATGTTTACCAGGACTACAACATCCCTGGCAGCCATGGCCAAGATGTCGGCACATGATACTACGCCGGGGCATACTGCTTCTACGGCTGCTTTTGCCTTGATTACAGTGTCAAAGCCATCTCCGGCGAGGGAGATATTATCTGGAGCATCCTTTTCTGCATCTCCGTTTGGTGATGATATCATAATTGAGGCATCAGCTCCCTAGAAGGAAAGCAGGGGAATAATTAATTAGTCCATTATGTTGTACTTGGCACGTTATTGAAATTAACCAACCAAATTCACAATTAAATCACAAAAGAAGCACTTAATTTCAAACTTCAATATGAAAAGTAAACCAAGCACCCTGAAAATGTTCTTAGAAAACTGATGATCAACTATGCATAATAGCTTAACATATATATGGATACCAACAAAAAAAGTTTTGAAATATGGTACCTCAACGAAGCAGTCGTGGAAAAATAGACGGAGGGTGGCCGGAATAGTGACGAAAGTCTGGGTAAACTTTGTAAATACAGTCTGGTTCACAATGCTTTCCACATTCGGACAACTCGAGCTGTAGAAATTCTCTGCTAATTGCCCTTCCCCTATCCCAATGACCAAGATCATCACCATTGCATAACACATCCCTCTCCATGCTTCCATCTCTCTCTCTCTCTCTCTCTCTCTCTCTCTCTCTCTCTCTCTCTCTCTCTCTCTCTCTCTCTCTCTCTCTCTCTCATTGACCACTTTAATAATATAGGGATTGAAGAGCAAAGGGAGGGGATGAGAGATAGAGACCGGGGACAGCCTTTCTAGTTTCTACCCATGTTCTTCTCTTATTATAAAAGGAACTCTTATTATAAAAGGAACTTTTGCTTGAACCCATGGGATTGCCCTGGTGTCTTGGCTTGGGACTTAAGAGTGTTTGTCCCATCTAAGTTTCAGATTCGACTCTCTTTTGTCATAAATTTTTGGGGTCACTTCACTCCACGCATAAGCGTGCATAAGTTTCAGATTCGATTCTCTTTTATCATAAAATTTTTGGGTCACTTCATCCAACGCATAAGCGTGCAAAAGGCTGTGGGAGAAATTGGGCCGAGGTGTGAAAATAAAAGGAAGAACAAGAAGTTTTGCTTGGTCCAAGGCACTCCAAGCGTCCAAGCCTAATAAAATTCAAAGTTCTAGTAACTAAACTTTCAAACCTCTTGTGGATATTATTAATCTCCACTTGTAATTCAAACTCTTAGATCAGAGAAGTTTATAGGCGCCAAGCGGTACCACGTGGTACCCGTTGGCGACCCTAGTCGTCCAAAACCAAACGTGATTTCGACGGTCTAAATTTTAGAGAAAGAAAAAACAGAAGAAAAAAAAGTGGTCGGATGGGAGAGAGAGAAAATAAATCTGAACCATTCAAAACACGTTTGGATTGCTAGGATCACTGACGAGTACGCCACGTGGTACTTTCTCCTTAGATCTATCATGCGTTTAACTTGGTCTTGGAAAACTCATTTCATTTGTTTATTGTAAACGATAGTAGTTATGTACCCCTTTTTTCTGTTTTGTTGAAACTTGTCGATTTGCGTAGACCCTTGATGCACCTGTCCCAGTCTCGTCTGAGTTTTATTTCAGATCTAGCTGTGAAAACGATGCATTAACAAACTCTGCAGCTCCAACAACCACAACAATCTCAAAATTCTAATTGGCTGTCTTAGTTAGGGCCAGGCCGGCTGGGGATCGAGTTTCTTTCCAAGTAGTAATATAATGGTCCATTAGGTGGCACAGGAAATTTGTCCATTGAAAAAGAAAATACTATTCTTAATTTAGCACCAAATGTTATGCGAAAGCTAGAATTTGGCATCAAGAACGGGAAAACCCTCTTCGTGTTTGTGCACGCAAACTCAAAAGTCAATTTTTTACAATGTCATTCTTGGTACTAAATTTGGCAATTGTCAAATGTGTCACATCACCTACAAAGGTCCAAGAAATTAAGGTGATTGCAATGGGGAAAAAATTGTTATTATGCAAAAAAGGCATTGCACTGGTGGAGCAATCTTACTAATTTTTGGCCCAAAGTGTAACGGGTGAACTTTCGTACCCTCACAAAGAAACGTAACACAGATAAATAGACTTTGTCCAAATCAAAGTCTCTTAGCAAGACCTAGGGGGTTGTGAACAAGATGTTGCAAAAGATATGTGCGTGTATAGCCAACCTTTACCAATTGTCTCTTGGAAATTACTCCGTAATTAACTATGCTTATCTTTTTTACCAAATAGGCCAAAGAAAAAGAAAATTTGAGCACAGAACTTCCACCTCATCAAATGAATGGGAGTTGATTTTTACACTCCCATTTTACCCAAATGCACTTGTTTTTTTATTTTATTTGTTTTCGTGTGAAATTACAAGGTTATCCTTTTCATGTGTAAAAAAAAAGAATGTATAAATGTCAATTTCATAATTTTACATGGTTGAAACCAAAAATAGAGTGCACTTGGACAAAAGAAAAAGTGTTAAAATCAATTCCCATTAATAAGTCCAAATCAGAATGCTGAGGACAATTTATAAATGAGGGGCAATGGGCATGTCGTGATGGGACTTTTGTTTCAAATCGAATGGTCCCAATTAAACCAAAACTTATTCAATGCTCCTGGGAAATGAAAATAATGTTGCTAGCTTGATATAACTGCTTTGTATATAGCTCGTTGAGATTGGATTTGCAGATTGGAGAGAATTTACTAACATTACATGAAATTAATATACTCTTTTGCAAAATTATTATAATTTATCATCTCGTGGTTGATTTGTGCATGGAAGATCTGTTTGCTTGTTAAATGTTTGATCTGTCTAGAATTGACACGCACATTTTATTGGTTTTTGTTGTTTTGAGGCACATTCTTCTATATAACCTTTTGGCTGCAGATTTTGATTTGAATTAGAGGTCGATCCACTATAGAGTCAATTAGCCGTCAGGCGGTTGCTTTTAGAGATAGAGTATAGTGATCAACCATTCAAAGTATCAGACTTGATACATCACTCTCTATTTTGTACTAGTAATAGAGAATCCTCCGTCAAACAAAATAAGTAGATATATAGATACTCTCCAGTAGATAACGTCCCTCATGAGCAATAGAGAGAATGTTGTAATTGCCACTAATTCCCACTCTGCTGGATCTAGGCCCACAAAGAAAGACATGAGAGAGCACAAACGTTTCATCATTCTGGACCTTCTGGTCACGAATTTTTAGTTTAGTAGTACGAAAAATACAATTCGCAATAAACTAAGCAAAGGGTATTATAACCTCAATTTGTATTGCCTTCGGACTTTGGAATGAAATCTACAATTTTTCAAAAAAAAAAAAAGGCACCAAATGTTAGACAAATCATTTGAATTACAAGCAACACTACCCTTTATTTTATTTTTTTTCTGGACAAACAAAATTATCTGAGTCATGTGCTTAAAATTGTACTAGTTTGAACAACATCAGATGACCAATCGCCATTTGTCTCTACAGAAGTGTGATGAATTCCTCTCTCTCTCTCTCTCTCAATCTCAAGAAGATTTTCCTCATGAGTTAAAGGCTGTGCAGTCTTTTCTTATCTGTCCTTCACTACCAGTTAGGACTCCCACACGGCCAAGCTTCCTCATGGCAGTAGCAAAGGCTCCATTAAAGGCACCCGGATTGCTAGCGAAATCCCTGACGGTTGGTTGAGATGCTGGGTCCGTGAAAAGCACTTCATCTGAAGTTAAAACCCCCTTCCCTCCAACCAGATCCTGGTAATAGAAATTGTCAAATTTTTGTGGGGTCACATCATCCAAGGGAATGACGATTTGAGGGTCTACATTCTTAGGACAATCTTTCATCAATTGTTTAGCAAAGGTTGCGTTCAGAGAAGGGTCTACTTGAGAGGAATTCGAGAAGTTGTAGAGCCGATTTGCAAAGTTGTCACAGTGGGAAAAGCCAATGGTATGGGCACCGGACAATGCGATCATGTCAAACTGACTGAGGTTGTTCTTGGCAAAGAGGGCGTTGAGTTGGCTAAGATTGAAGAAGGGCTCTGGCAATCTTCCAGCAACGAGAGATGCGTTAGAGATGAGTCCGTCGCGACGTCCCAATTCCACTTTGAATGACGGTCCTCCAGCCTACAATAAGGTGTCATCACATGAAACACAAATGTAACTATATTTTCGCTCCAAGCACATTGCATATTCATTCGACATACATGGAATATATACTATAGACTCGAAAAAAATTCAAAAAAAAAAAAAAGTGCCCAAAAAGATACATATTCTAACAGCATTGCCTACATTTTAATTAATGAGGCCAACGCTTCATTGGATGAAGCACTTTTTCACAAATAAAATAAAATAAAATTGTGGTATGTTTCAAAATATATGTACTCGATCTGGAATCGAAAAATGAGTACTGTGTTGACTTGGTGGTGCATGTTTACCAGTACTACGACGTCTCTAGCAGCAATAGCCATGATGTCGGCACAGGAAACTACACCCGGGCATACTGCTTCTACGGCTGCTTTAGACTTGATTACAGTGTCGAAGCCATCTCCTTCGAGGGTGAGATTATCTGGGGCATCCTTCTCTGCATCTCCGTTTGGTGATGCAATCATAATTGAGGCATCACATCCCTGCAAAATCGACAGTATCGATCAAATCCGTTTGATCATTTGAATCATATATATGGAGTAATCCATTCCAGTATGATGTTCTTGAATCTTGAGTGTGTAACTCAATTGTAACATTATAACCAAGTACTCTGAGAATGTTTTTGTGATAAATGAAAAGCAACACATCTTTGTTCACTTGGAGTTCCCGGAATCACCTCTTCTCTCTTATCATGGTTTCTTATATAAGTTTTTTCTCCATTTATTACTCTCATCTCTCTATCTATCTCAAAAACCTCGCTCAAAACCTTTACCAAACAACCTCTTATGTCTTGTATTACAATGACCAAATGACTTAAAAAGTAGATATTAGATGATATTTATATTTCTCTTTTTTACACTATGAATGATACCATCGTGAAAGCTCTATAAAGGCATCAAATTTTCACGGGGTAATTTGAATATCATAGCACTAGCTCTCGCAGAGACTAACACCTCTGTAGGATATTGAATACCTCTCCTTTTTTTTATAACCACTAGTAATTGCCCAATGTTTTTTAAACATAGTCTACATGAAGTATCAAATCCCAATTTTTTGAATGTTTTTTTTGGATACAACGGTTCTTTTAAATGTCATCTCCTATGAGGTAAGTTCCGGATATGCTTATGGTTCCACTTCATGCGAGAGGAGTATTACAAATAACTGTGAATTAGAAAAAATTTCCTTCTCCCCACAAAATCTACTTCTTGAAAATTTTCATTTTAAGAATAAGTTTCAAACATGGTCCATCTAACCAAGTTCATAAAATAGTCTAACAAAACAAATGTAACCAAATATGTTTAATTCCGTTAGTTTCATTCAGGGATAGCATCAGAGACATTAAGAATATATAATTATACGGGATTCCAACTCGAATTCAATTTTTTGAACGTCCACTCACTCAAAATCAATCCTAGACAGATCATGAAATTCCAAATCGTCTAAATCAACAGCTCAAGTTGTATTGAACAACAATTTTGTTCTCTTACCTATGGGTTAAAAAGAAAAAGAATCTAACGCGAAGAATTATTATTGGCCACAAAGAATTACTCCTGGCCGTAAAGAATTACTCATGGCCGCGAAGAATTACTTTTGGCTGCATTGAATTACTCCTAGTCGTAAAGAATTACTCATGCCGCGAAGAATTACTATTGGCCGCAAAGAATTGCTCTTGGTCGCATCGAATTGCACTTGGCTGCAAAGAATTGCGAGACTATATAGTAATTCGATGTGACCAAGTGCAATTAGATGTAGCTAAAAACAATTCAATGCGGCCAAGTGCAATTTGTAACAGCCAAGAGTAATTCTTTACGGCCAGGAGGGATTCTTCGCAGCCAAGAGCAATTCGAGGCGGCCAAGTGCAATTTGTAACGGCTAAGTGCAATTCGATGAGGCCAAGAGTAATTCGAAGTGGCCAAAAGTAATTTGATGCGGCCAAGTGCAATTAGATGCAGTCAAGTGCAATTTAGTGCGGCCAAGTGCAATTTCATACAGCCAAAAGTAATTCTCGACCAAGAGTAATTCGTTGCGGCCACGAGTAATTCATTGCGGCCAAATGTAATTCTTTGCGGCCAAGAGTAATTATTTGCGGCCAATAGTAATTTTTTGTGAATTTCTAATCTCAGCCATTGGCTCCAATGGTTGAGATGGAGTATCTTTTTTTCGTCCCCGGAATATTGTCCTATATATATTCTTTAAATTATCAAAGAATTTAGAAAGTTTTGGTATTCTTCTCTCTCTTTTTTTTTTTGACAAATCACAGAGACATTAATGTACAGTTGTTAGAAATAAATAAACTCATACGGCAATTGTGTAATATGTGCAAAAAGTGAGTACTTGACTGAAAGGCGGAGAATAAGCCTAAACTATTGAATCAAAGTAATCATCCATTGCAACAACTTGTCTTTTGTTAAGGGATTGGGCCGGGGTTGGTGTTGTGCAGTTGCTGCATGGCACCGTGCTACGCAACTCGGATGTCGTCCGTTCGGCAATCCAATGGTTCAAATCTCATCTCTACACATGTTGTATCTGAGTCATTCATTGCCAAGATGAAATTTAAACCGTTGGATTGCCGAACGGACAGCATCTGAGTCATGCAGCATGGTACTGTGCAGCAGCTACACAACACCAAACCCGCATGGACCCTACACCCTTGCGTTATGTAATATAAAAAATTAAGTTAAACAAGAAAATTAATTCCAATACAAAAACACAGGCACATGTATATTTTCGTTGGCTTTCAACTTTCAATCCGAAGTAGACGAAAATGAAATTATGACTTAGAATTAAGATGCAACAAAATCAATACATCTGTTGCCACCAACATATTGTAATGAATCAAATAACCAAATATATAATTAATCAGTTTTTTTCCCTCAATCACTCGACTAACTAAATACTATTTAGCAATCTGAATACATTTCAAAAAATGACAGCGCCCCCCCCCCCCCACCCACATATAGAGAGAGAGAGAGAGAGAGAGAGAGAGAAAGCGCGCTAAACGTATATATGCGTGTGAGAGAAAACAGTTTTGAATTCAAAATTGGAATCCATTTTGGAATTAACGTGTGAGGGAGAGAGACAACCTTGGATCATAGTAATCGTTTTTTACTGATAACTTTAGGAAAGTAAGGAAAATTTAAAAAATAAGGGATCAAAATAAGATTATGAAACATTAATTTTAATTTTTCTTTAATTATTCTTCCAAATATTCATTCTTTCCAAGTATATTTCTAGTCTTACTACCTGTAAATCTCGGCTATAGAAAAAATATGTACAAATTCGATAGTCCAAAATATAGAAAATTCAAAAACCGTTGCTTCATATTGTATAGATGTATCCGGACCAACTTATGCGCACGTTGGTTAATCTTTCGGGACTATAAACCCACAATCTGCAGGGACCCCACGAAAAGTCGGAGTTCACCCCTCTCTCTCTCCCTTCTCTCTCTCTCTCTCTTTGTATCTGTAATACTAGTAATAGGTGTAATACTACCATACATATTGTCGCAGTACTTGTACATCATCATATATATGATTACAGGAGTACGTAGAAGTTTT
The DNA here is from genome assembly GCA_019656275.1 of Rhododendron kiyosumense. Lineage (NCBI taxonomy): Eukaryota > Viridiplantae > Streptophyta > Magnoliopsida > Ericales > Ericaceae > Rhododendron > Rhododendron kiyosumense. The sequence goes on along the minus strand of BPLS01000195.1, from coordinate 222,650 downwards.
AAAGTACAGTAGTACCTGACAAAAGCAGTCATGGAAAAATAAACGAAGAGTGCCCGGGATAGTGACGAATGTTTGGTTAGCCTTTTTAGCTACAGCATGATACACAATACTTTCCACGTTCGGACAACTCGAATTGTAGAAACTCTCACTCAATTGCGCTTCCCCTTTCCCACTCACCATGATCATGATCAGCATTGCCAACCACAACCCTCTCCCTAGCCCTGCAGCTGCCTCCATTTCTCTACTCTTATTCTTTTACACCTAACGTACAATATGTATCCTTGATCAGTCGCCTCAGTCCTCAGTACTATTTAACAGTACTCATACATATATAGTACAAGGAGTTATCTGATATAGTACTGTATGTGAATTCTACTACTATATAATTATCAGATGACTCCGGCACATCTCTGTTCAGATCTCCCTTTGTAAAACTGCTCTAAACAAATCAGATTTGTCTGGCAAAAGCAGGGATGGAACTACGTTGAGGACCGGCAGGGGCCGGCTCCAATCAAGTTTAAATTATGTCGAACAATGTTGTATATTCGTTTGAATATTTCTTGACATATTGAGTAATGTAATCTCTTGAGCAAAATGATTTTGGATCATTCGAATAAACAAATCAAGATATTTTATAGTATTTTGAAAGCCAAACAAATTGTCTTTGAATATATCTTGAACTCATGAATGGTTTTTCAAACTCAAACAAAAAACGGAGGGGAAAATAATGGCCAATGACGTATTTTGATAATTAATAGTCACTAAGGATATTTTGTTCATTAATAAATATTCTTAGCATATCCTTAAAATGTATTAATTATCAAAATACGTCGTGCGCCGTCATTTTCCCAAAACGCACGCATTGATATTATTAGAGAATCCTTCACTTTTCGCGGTCTCCACATAGTTTACCTTGTCCTCCTGCCACACATGCATTAGCCGTTTGACACTTCTTATAGATACTATTGCTTACACTGAGAGTGAGAATTTTTTTTTATTGAGAGGTAGCAAACTCAGAAGATTGTGAATGCAAATCCACTCATTGAAAACACACAACGGGTCGTATTGACCTATGTATAAGATATCTTCAGAACATTCTATTTACGAACAGTTGTGTAGTAGCATTGCTCGGTTGCACATCGCTAGCTCTGACAAACTTTTCTCTACCTAATACGCGATTTTGCATTACTAGCCTTTCATTTAATTAGTCATGTACAATTAATTGACATTTTAAACGGTCGGAGAATTTTTATAATCTTCCTTACCTGGCTACAGCAAATTTTTTATAAACAAAGTTCGTAGCATTCACTTAATTAAATATCAAGCCGGCTAGCTCCCGCATGCATCTATCAGTTTATTCTTTTCAAGATTGTGCGACGCGCCGACGGCGATATTCGAAACTTCCTCAATTCACCAGTACGACCATTTCGCAAATCTGAGTTGTCCTTCATTCTACACATACAAAGAAATTATCCTTAGTCCACACGGACCACACATCATCGCTCATCATTTTTAGACAATCTCTTCAAAGGATTCTCGTGATCACCTTTTTTTCACTAATATTTCCTATTACTCGGCTGTGTGGCAAGTTGCTACTCCTTCTATCCCATTTTATTTGCCTTTTTTAAAAAAAATAATCATGTCATCCTGAATTAAAAAATAAATTTTTGTTGTATAATTAACTTTTGCACCAAATAGAAAGATTTTAATTAGTTTTTTAAAGTGGAGTAAAAGAAATTAAACATTCTATGAACGAAATCACTTATGTGTGGTTCAAATTCTTGCTCAATTTTATTCCAGGAGCATTGAATAATTTCTCAAAACTATACTCTGTTTTTTCTCAACTGATAACCAGTTTCCTTCAGTAACCAAAGAAGAGAGTCTTTTTCTGTCTTAGTTTCCTGACGCGGCGGAATTCACGAGAGATTAGTTAGCGTACTAATCCAAACGAGATAATCAAACCGTTGCAACGAGCAATTCTTGCGCACAAGAATAAAAGAGAAATTCTCTACAATATTATTAATCAAAAAGCTGAAAAGTTGAATAATTGAATAGGTTACAGCCCTTTTTATAATACCCTAACCCTAGAAATCCTACAGTAAAAGAAATAATAAATCATGCCAAAACAAGCGGTATTAAATATAAAAGATATTTCCTAATCAATTAAAATAAAATTCTAATTCTTGTAGACCAAGAATCCTAATAAAGGTAGAAATCAAAATCAAACCGAATATGGAAAGTTAATAATTCTAACCTAAACGAAAATATTCCTAACCAAAATCTTATTCTAAAACAATAAAAATAAAATACAAAAACTCTCAATTTTTGTCCTACATCAGTCTCCTTTTCTTTAAAAGAACTCGACCTCGAGTTCTTGTTGTTTGAAACAACTTCACACATTGGCACTTGTCTGCATCAATTTTGTACTTCAAATTAATTTTCTCGAACACGAACTTCAACAATGTGCTCCACTCTCCTTGACCTTCAAAATATTCATGTCCCTTCTTCCAATAGGTTGGAAGTTGACAACAGTATCGACGAAACATGGAATATTTAAATTTCTTACTTCTCCAAAAATTTGTCAAATAAAGGTTTTCATGCAATAATCTTTTCTCTTCATGCTTCACCTTATTGACAAGATTCACTAGATGAATATTGGGAATCCATTCAAATTTTTCCACTCCAAGAAAATCGACAAAAGTAACTTTAGCCCTATCAAAGATGCAATTATGTTGTGAATCCATCGTTTGGATATACGCCTCAAATTGATTGTTAAACAATTCTTTTAAAGGTATTTCATTCGACACTCCTGTATTGATGGCGAGACCCTCCTCCTCAACACAAATATTAGGATCAACCATCTCCAATAGACAACTGTTTCGGTCCTCAACGACTTGATCACCAATATCAATATTATTATTTTTAATATCAACTTCAAATATGACCTCATCCACGGCTTCTATATTATTTGTCTTATCACCAACCTCCGTTTCAATTTTTGGTTCATTAACTTGAATCACCTCTTTGACAACTTCTTCAACGACATCTTTGACAATAATAGTTGTATTTTTTTGCTTTGGCCCATATTTTTCCTTCATTAATTCTTCATAATTCCATGGCAAAAATCTCTCCACCAAAAGTATTTTGATTCTCGACCATGCATGAATTCGACGCTTGCCCAATTGATCTCTTGACGATTGTAATTTTAACCACCATTGGAGCGCCGGACCCGTAAGCTTCAATAACAAAAATCTCCACCTTTGTTCGGAAGGAGTTTTCGTATACTCAAAAAAATCATCAATATCCAATATCCAATCCAAACGATCTTCAAAAAATTCAAGACCACTAAATTTTGGTAACTTATCATAATACCTGAAATTTGCTTGTCGCTTTATCGACTGATAATCATCACGATTCTCGAATGACTCGCCTTCAAATTCATTCCTACTATCATATTGATAGTAAGAATATCCTCCTGAGACGTTTTGGTGAATAGGTTGGTTGCGGGCAAATCCCTCAACGCGGTTCCTATTCTGGTAAGGAGGTTGGCGATGGGCAAATCCCAACGCGCGATCCTTCTCAACCCTTTCTGGCCTTTGGCGAATTTGTAGAGTCAACCCATGCAACAACTCACGGATCTCTGCGAACTGAGTGTGAGTATCTTGACGGATCTCGGCTAACAGAGTGCTTCGATCTTGTAATTGTGTTCGGGTATCCTCCATCATCTTCCTTAGGTCAGCAAGCCCACGACCAACGTCAATGGGTGTGTCTTCAACTTTGTTTCGTGCCATCGAACCAGGCAAAACCTTGCTCTGATACCACTTGACGCGGCGGAATTCACGAGAGATTAGTTAGCGTACTAATCCAAACGAGATAATCAAACCGTTGCAACGAGCAATTCTTGCGCACAAGAATAAAAGAGAAATTCTCTACAATATTATTAATCAAAAAGCTGAAAAGTTGAATAATTGAATAGGTTACAGCCCTTTTTATAATACCCTAACCCTAGAAATCCTACAGTAAAAGAAATAATAAATCATGCCAAAACAAGCGGTATTAAATAAAAGATATTTCCTAATCAATTAAAATAAAATCCTAATTCTTGTAGACCAAGAATCCTAATAAAGGTAGAAATCAAAATCAAACCGAATATGGAAAGTTAATAATTCTAACCTAAACGAAAATATTCCTAACCAAAATCTTATTCTAAAACAATAAAAATAAAATACAAAAACTCTCAATTTTTGTCCTACATCATTTCCTCTCGTTTTCTTTCGAGAATCAACCAAGGAAAAGAAGCCCACTATCTATGGGGCCAAGCATCCTGTTTGGCAATAGTGCCGAGCGGTCAATTCAGTTGCTTATTTTGGCAATCAATAGCTCAGATCTTAAACGGTCAATCCAAACTTTAAAGCATTTAGACTAGATCCAAACCATTGGCGTCGAGATGAGCGGCCGGATGGACCGCTCTGCACTGCAGCCTCTCTTCATACTTTGCTAGTTTTCCTTTTGAACATTTTCTCCTCTTTTCCTTTCCCTTTCACATGTTTTCCAAACAAAACATAAGGCCTCGTTTGACTGGAAATAGGAAGGAGAGGGGCAAAATACACGTGGGTTTGGTATATACCTGCTACTATTAGCTACACCTTCCGTCTCCTCTTTCCGCTTCTCTCTCTCTCCCAAGAAATGGATGCGTTGGACTCAGTATTCGATCCGCTGAGAGAATTCGCCAAGGACAGCGTTCGCCTCGTTAAGAGATGCCACAAACCCGATCGCAAAGGTAGAACAACAAAATTCAAACAATTTCATTTCGTCTTAGGGCTTTGATCTCCCTTTTCGCTTTCAATTCGGCGATATGCTCGTCTTATCTTGTTGGATCTGATCGAATCTGATCTCACATGCTGTTTGATTGTCCTGTGTGTACAGAATTCACTAAGGTAGCGTTCCGTACTGCGATTGGATTTGTCGTGATGGGATTTGTTGGGTTTTTCGTGAAGCTGATATTCATCCCCATTAACAACATAATTGTCGGATCTAGTTGAGGTAATATCGCATCCATCGTATATATTTCAATCACTTCTCGTATATGATATATGTAGACTATGTAATTGACTGGATTATTCTGCGTCATCACTGCATGCATGCCTAGATTGAATAAACAAACCGAACGGTTGATTGTTTGAATTTTGTTTGAAAACTTAACCAGCTTTAATGTTATGTTCAAGCTTGAGCTTTAATAGTGTATTCAAGCTTGACTTGTTTATGAAACGAACTGATCTCAATTGAACTCTCAAGTACTGTAACTTGAATTTTTTTAACCATTATATGTTGAGCAAGCCAAGTAATAGCTTGTTCAAGCTTGGGTTGAAAGCTTAACAAGCTTTGAAAAATGTTCCATTTTGGTTTGTCATTGTAGCAAATCGATCTCTTAGGAGCTAACACGATCTTGAACTTGACTTGTTTGGTTCATTTATCAGCCCTATGCATGCCACCAATTACTCTTTAGTTGATTCAGCGATGTGCCCTCACACAACTTCAGGTCTTGTCTGGTTCACCATCTTATTTGTGTATTTGCTAAAATGCAAAAAGGATGGTTTGTCTCCTGGCATTGGTTGTTTACTTATTCTATGTAGCCACCAACCAAAATAAAAGCACATAAACAAAAGTGTAGCCAAACGGGTGTAGCTTAGTCTGTTGTTGTACTTCTTTGCTTATGTTAAGAATAATAAAATAAGCTGGTGAACTAAACGAGCACTCAGATTTGTAATTTTGCTTTTGTAGACAAGCAATTTATGATGTTCCAATTGTGGTGTTTTACAATTAGTTCCTGGTCTAATTTCACTTCCTACAGCAACTAGTGCGGTCCAATATCTGGCCCTGTGAATTGAATTGCAAATCTAAACTTTGACTTGCATTCCTACATACAATTATTGGGAATCTTGATGCTTGAGATATTGGTATACTAATGCTCTGTTTGGAACTTGTGGAAAGTGAGGGAAGAGAAGGGAAAGTAATTAATAAGGAAAATGAGAAAAAATAAAGGGGAAATTTTACTATTCCTAGAAGCTTATTTGGCCAATTTTCTTTCATCTTTTCTGTCAAACCAAACAAAGGGAGGGGACAACTTTTGAACTTTCCCTTCTTTTCTCTTTCTTTCCATATGTCCAAACAAAGCATAAAGGTTTACTTGAATGTTTGTGGAAGTCTTGCTCTTTCTTTAACCTACTTTGTAGAATGGGTTAATCTTGGTTTGTAAGCGTGTCATACTGTCATGGTTCTTTCAGTTGGTCCCTATTAGAATAGCTCCTTGCATATGTACATTTTCTTCTGTACTGAAGAGTTGTATAATCTGCATTAGCATATGTTTTCTCAGCTGTTTGGATTACCTGCATGATGGATTTTTTTTTTTGGTTAGAACTGTGGCTCATATGTTGAGTATGGAGAGATACTAAAGAGTTCTAGAAATAGGCCAGTTGCCCAAACGGAGCGGAACTGTGGCTTATATGTTGAGTATGGAGAGATACTAAAGAGTTCTAGAAATAGGCCAGTTGCCCGAACGGAGCGGAGCGGAGTGAGGGCAACTGGCCCATCGCAGGTCCTGCAGAAAAGGTTGGGGGGTGCGGGGGGCTATGCCCCCCATGGTACGGTACAAGGGTATTTTTGGGATGCAAGCCAAATACCGGATTAGGGTTTGAATACAGTATGTATAAATACTTTATATTATAAACCCTGTTTCATACTATGATAATAAAGAACAACAACCACTCCCTTGCTCCCGTGGACATTCCCGATTTTGGAGAACCACGCAATTCGTGTGTTGATTTCTTTACTATTTTTGGATACTCGCATGTGTTCTACTTCTCGAATTTGCTCAACTGCTCCAAGTCTCTAAAGCTGTATTTTGTTGTTATTTTGGTTTGGCTGATTACCTTATTCGTGGCACCTGAAATATGCGTATATACATGTGTTTGTATCATGTTTACATTGCTATATTCGTTGAAGTTTTTCTCTGTTCGTTTGCATGTGGTAATTTGGAACTCACTCTGATTCTCTGTAAAACTGCAGGTTGGGCAGAAATGTGAACCTGCATGAAAGTGGTGCTATGAATAGGATACAGAACAGAGAGAGGAGAATGTCTTTGTAGGATCTTTTTTCAGTTTTCTGCAGATGTATTACTTGTGGACAAATATTTGCGTTATTGACTTCTTCTCAGTTCTCGGGTTTGAACAGAAATTTCCTGTATGAAAACCTGCATGAAAGTTTTGCTTATTTTTGTGAAGCTAATCTCATTCCTGGACCCCTTGCGTTGTTGATGTCCAAAGTTTAGATATAAAAAGAATTGGTGGAAGGAGTATTCCCCAGGATATTTTCTTTTTAAAATGATAGCAACAGATGAAGATGAAGGAAATGTCGAAGGGGGGAAGGTGTTGTTGGAAATGCAAAGAAAGAGAAATGAAAAATCATTATGCGGAGGCAGGATTTGAACCACGCCCTTTTGGTCCGGAACCTTGATCGTTCAAGTCTCAATCAAGTATCCAAAAAACTGATATTACCAACCACGATACTAAAGTAGACGATGGCACGGAATGCACTAAGTGATTTGCAGTACTATATGTACAATGGTGCATATTGATTTGAATCATGCTGAACAATATCTATAACAACTCGAGACAACCAATCGACCATTTGCCCCATCAACGAAACGCAACCATCCCAAAAAAGTGACAAGACTTAACGTGATATTTAAGAGGATGGCATGGAATGCCCTAATTGATTCGCTGTAGTTGATTTACAATGGTGCATTTGAACTGAATAATGCTGAACTATATACTCTGAACATACAAAACCACCACTCAGACTATCAACTCTATCAACAAAACATAAGCTCTGAACAAGGGAATGAGCTACACTTTATTTGCATCAGCATCTTTATCATCGTCTTCTACCATCCATCGTTGTTTAGGCCCCTGAATCCCATCAACAATCACCACATTCAGTTGTAATTTAAAGTACTTCCTTGGACCACAATAAATTCCACAAAGATCGAAGATCGTTGAATAACAGCTCACACGTAAGATAGCACCACACACACACACACGTGTTTCTCTGTAAAACAGACAAGCAGTATAGAACAACATGAATTGTTCGCAAGTCCCATCAGAATTCGCATGGGGAAAAGATAACCATGAGGCATACCCTCTTATCGAAGATCAAAAAGAAAATAGGTCCAGACCTATGAAACACGAGGATCTTCCTACAATTTCAGGCAACCAAGTACCTTGGGTCCTTCCCTTGTAGGTTCTTCAATCTCTAATCAATTCCACTTATTTCATCCTTCAGTAGTTCTAAATCATTTTCTCCAACTAGGCGTCTAAGGTTATTTTAAAACGAGCTCATGCATCTAACATCATTCTTGTATTACGCCATCATCTTTCCTGCTGTTGACTGATTTCTTTGTCATGAAACTTACCCGATTCCCAAAATCGGGTACCATAACCCTCTCAAATTTGACCAAAGAACAAGACAACTGTACAGTCACAGAGTTCAGTTGGCTGGTAAATCTCTTAGTTACTTTAGAGTCCTTACCCGACTTTCATCTCTAAATACTAAAGAACAGTTAGTTTGTTCTTATATTGTTGTTTTTTATCAGCTTTATTGTATGGTGTTATGTCGTGCATGTCCAAACATGGGATGCAGTTTCTCTTATCCAATGGTGCAAGCAAAATGCATGCTTTGAATTTACATGAGATGCCTCCTTTTCAGTGAAAGAGGCAAGTTCATGCAGCATCGAACTGTAAATCTCATTAAGACCAAAACATTGAACCAGGCATTGAGTGATACTATATGAGTAGACTCAATTACCTTCCCTTGCCGAATAATTCTTGGGAAACTTCCAGTCATATCAACTACTGTCGATGGATCAGCCACTCTAACACCAGCATCAACGACAAAATCAAGACCCTGAAACCAAAAGGAGCAACTCCCATAAGACATTTAAAAGCACAAAGTAGTCACACTTAAAGGGTTGTTGACTAACATTTACTCCTAGAAGCAAAGTTTTGCACCTTATTAGAGAGCACGAATTTTATCACTGGATAATGATAAAGCAATTGAACTCAATCCTTAAGGAAGACCAGCTTAACATTTTTCTCGAGGCCATGAGAAAATCACTTCTCGTAGAGGGACTAATGAAGACAGGTCCAAGTAACCTAAGTAGTTGAGACTTGAGATGGATGCTTGTTGAATTGAGTTATAGGTGCAGTGACTTGTCCATATCCTAAAGTATGTCATTAGGTAACTCAATTCAAACCAAAAGTAATCAAATGGAAGAAGTAACACCTTTCACATGACTTGAAAATACAATTGCAATCTTTACCTTCCTTCCAATTTTCAGAAATTTTTTTTTGGGTGAAAGTCATGGCGAACTCTAATTGCAATCGAAATCATTTGATTCCATTGGACCAGCAGATAACATCAGTTCATGCATAAAGGTAATTACTCCAACTAGATGTCCATGTAACGTACAAATAAACCAGCTCGTAGAGAAAAACCAAACACCTATGTGCTAAAGGATACATGCATATGCAGAGAGAGAGAGAGAGAGACACCTCTGGTCCATACACATCAGCTATTACAACTGGATCAATTATCCACGCATTTTCCTCTGGGGACCTGACACTGGAACAAAGGAGATTCATTCAGTGCTACATAAGAACGTGTGGAAACAAACACCTGCTAGATTGTTTGAGCTGCATATTATCTGGGGCGAATACAAAACTCACTTCAAGATATACCTAAATTTCATGTTACCTTGTTGATATTAATGGTGCATCCATCTTCTCTAGAATGGCTAGACAAACAGCATCACCAGGAATGCGAACACCCACATTTTTCCGGTGTGCGAATTTGGATGCTGTAGCACCATATCTTCTGCACTGCTTTGGTAATTCTTTACTTGCAGTTAAGATGAAGGTATACTGTGACAAAAAAACAAGTTTAGTAACAAGTCTGAGTTCTCCACTTCAGAAGTTAGAGGAACTCACTAACCCAAAGCCATGGCATCCAGTCTACAGTAACTAAGTTTCACTATCATTATGTTATTATCCAAGTACTATGGCACAGTTGCAGAGACCGTGAAGCCAAATAGTCTTCAGGCCCAAGTTGGCCCACAGAAAAGATGTTAATGCTTATAAGAATCCATTCTTGTACGGACTTAATGATAGCATTGTCTCCACCCAAAAGCAAAGGCAATTGTTGACATCAAAAAGGATAAGTCATGGAGGAAAGTCAACCAGCTATGTGGAACTCCAATGGATGATGGGTCCACTGACTCCAAACCCCTACATCTTCAAGGGTACTGAGACTATTGACGAACCAGATTTACTCTTAAAAGGGCATTAGGATGCTACTATTGGGTACACTTTAGATTTTCTCCATCATAAATACACAAACATGTATGTTCAGAAAATGATATACATAATCATCCTTACAGGCCCAGGTAAGCAATGCTTCACGGCTCGAAATATGTCTGTACCACCTTGATTATTACCGCAAGGGAATCCCATTGTATATGTATCTATGTCCCGGAAGGAACGGCACAATATACTAAGGGGCTGCACAAGTAACAGAAAGACATCAGCAAGCATATAAACCTCTAGTGTTGCAATTATGTAAGCAAAGGTATTACAACCAATACTAAGACACATTTTGGCATGCACCATCAAATCAAGTGGAGGCAACAAGTGTTTAACATGTCCTGTCCAGCGGTCAGTTCAATGCCAGCCAAGACTCTGTAAGAACATCAAAGGTAGAGACCAAAGAGAACCAAAGTTCTTGCCTTCGAAGCTTCGATATTTTTAATTCTGAAAGACAGAACACGAGATTGTTGTCATCAAACAAATAGAGGATAAAGAAACCTAGTGCTGAGATGATGACAGAGTGAAAACAAAAAGCAGCATCTACCTTCGTAGGCGCTCAATAGCTGAACGACTGTTCATATCACATGCTATCGCATACCTATCAACACAAAACTCATTTGAAGTCATCTAATTAAAACATAAGTAAATGTTGGCAACGTGAATCCAAACAGTAATGTCAATGTGCAAAAAAAAAAAGCTAAACTGCAATGTCCCTTCCCATTTTGGGGGTACTAATAACATGCTATCAGGAACTCCTGATGTTCTCCAGAAAATTTCATGCATCTTTGACAGCAACAAGGTGACAATTAAGAAAAATGAGGTTTATGTTAATGCAATGCTTGAAATGGTGACAAACTCTTATGAGTTATGGATAGAACCAACTAAACAATAAAATGGCTACCAATGAGGTATGGCTTGAAACTGTGCTTGCCGTTTAGAAATACAATATGTAATTTAAATACAATAAAGAGGTTTTAACCTGGCCTTCAATTGACAACTACAACATAGTTCCTTTCCTTTTTTCTGTTTTTTATTTTGGGAAGAAGGGGAGTGATTTTCTTATTAGAGAGAGAAGCAACATACACGGTATCAGTAGGGATGACTCCAACAGCTCCCTCTTTCAGAAGTTCAACAACTGGATCCAATTTCCAACTATCTTCCCCAGATGGATCAACCTTGACATAAACCAATCCATCCTCCTGTTATTTTCAGAACTATCATCAACTATACAACACAGAAACCTGAAATTTCCATCTGCAACTTTATACATCCTTCTCATGGCTAAATCGTAATATCTGATAACAAAATGGGACAACATCTAATAATATCGGTTTGCTTCATTAAAGTCGTTCAGTTTAGATATTATAGTAGCTTAGCGTAATTTTTTCAGGTTGACACACATAGCTTGTCATCTACATTTATACCTCTACCACTACTTTCTCGCTTATTGCAACATGTCGTACGTGATTCAATGAAAGGGATAAATATTGCATTGCAATAAGTACATAAGTACCCCTATATGTCTCTGCATAGTTATATATCTGTTTACATAAGCTCTTACAGTTGTCTGCACAAAATGAAGGTTTCACGGGTACATTGCAATTGTTTGTATTTGTAAACTACTTCTTTTGCCAATTGCCATAATCCAATAAAGATATGTCCCATACTCGAGGCACCAGAAATAAAGAAGTCCTAAACTAAAAAAGGGCCCAACTAAAGAATATCACCAATGTACAAGTTTATAGATAAAGAATTGGTAAACACAAACACTCTGTTAACACCCATATTTTTGTATAGACAATCACCTTAAGTTGGCTAGTTGGATCTAGAGAAAAGTATCTGTAAGACAAGATAGAGTCAAAGTCTCCTAATTTCTTGTATTCTTAGGGACAATATCAACTAGCTGAGGACGGACCAAGGGGCGGATGAGCCCGGCGAGCACCTTACCCATTGATTCAGATTATATTAGGATTATAGTAGTTTTTTCCTCAAAAACTTAAAACTATTTGCCCTAGCTCGAAGTTATAACTACTGATGATATATCCTAGTAATTGAATAAGATGTTCAAAAATGTAAAAGATAATCTATTTGGTATTATTTTTATAATCTGCATGGCAAAATTAATGTCGCCTTTCATATATTATAAATTTGTATGTAAAAATTCGCCCTCCCAACCTTAAAATCATGCATCTGCTAGTCACTCACCTTGAGGCGTGAGCAATCAGTTCAATTTTTCTCTACCAAAACGGCTGTCAAATAACCATATCATAAACTGAAAAGGCGCATAACTCAGAACCATAATGGATTGCTGTGTAATGCTCAAGCTAAACTAAAACAATCAAGTGACTCAAGGGACTTAAGAGGTTGGCTCCCTCCTAAGGTCTCAGGTTCGATTCTACTTGTCAGTTGTCAATACCTCTTAGGGCCACCTCACCCACGCATAAGAGTGAGAAACGGCTGTGGGAGGGCGTGCAGGCTGGCCCAGGACACCCAAAAGAAAAACGAGCAAATCCGTAAGTAGAGGGAGTGAAACATAGATGAGGACAGAAAGAAGGTGACCTTGGTAAAGCGAGGAGCAGAGTATTTGAGACGCTTAGGGTTTCTCTTCACGACAGCCATCGGTACGAACCGGACCCGTGAAGGTTCGACCCTCTGGAAAGATACACGGCTCGGGAACGGGTTGAGAGAGCGACGGTGCGACACGGCGGAGCCACCGCACACCTTCGCCGCCGACGCCATTTTCCGGTCAATTGCTCCGGAAACGCAGCAGGTAAAAGGGAGGGAAAGGGTTAGAGGGAGTTTTGGCGAACTAAACCGAAACTTCCAGCATCCGATGACGTGGCGGGAAAACCGCTGCGGCCTAAACTAACGTCTAACGATACAGTTGGCCCGTTGCATAAAAAAAATTAGCGTAATCCGATATTGATAATGGCGTTTTTAAAATATTCAATTTTATCCCAAAATTTAGGCTTAAATTCTTAAGTAAAGTTGAATGTTACGTATACGACATTACCGATATCAAATGTTGCTGATTTTTTATAGGGACCAAAAATAAAATAGTTTGAATAAAATGTGCACCTCCGATAATTTATTTGGAACCCAAAACGGATTTGTGCACACTAATATAGATTTAATATTTGTACTATTATCTATTATCCTCTCTGTTGAAACTTTGATGCGTGTAGCACGCAATGGAATGTAATTATACTAGTACAGTAAGATTGCGCAATATAGTGCTAAAGACAATACTCCCTAGATTTCGGAGTCACGTCATTTTCTTTTTTGGAAGAATAACAATAACAATGTGCCGAATAGATCCAAAGAATATTCCTAACCTTGAAATTCTTACTTCCTTTGAAACATGGGTTTCGATACATTTGTGCTTAATCGTGGTGCAAATACCGAGTTGACAAAATATTGAATTGTACTACTACTCTATGCGACTTGGAGTTTTTCTGATTATTCCAAATCCCCATTTAAGCTGGAAACTTCATTCTTTTGCCTAATAGGAATTGTGAGAAAAGTCAGATGATCAATTTTGCCTGCAACATTAGTTTTGCCTTCTTTTTGCTCATCTTGTGGAAGATAGAGATGTGAAATACTTTTCATCTAACTTTTTACTACGGTACGATGGGTGGAAAACCTTGCGGAAATATGATAAAACCTCCATCTGCTGCCCAATATTTCAGTTAGTCGTCGTACTCTCACCTATGAGCTCAAATCTGGTCCCAGTCATCAACAACCAAACTTCGCCACCCGCAAAAGCGGAAATTGGTAAATGTTAGGGGAAAAGAGAACACGAGTGCTGCACTTGAACAACTTCACAAACCCTTTCTGGCTATTTTTTATTTTTTATCTTTTGATCCGCAACCCGTCTGGCTATTGGTCCCTATTTTCTTACTGTCATTATGTTTAGATTCAGATACAAAAGAGGCAAATAAGACAAAACACAAATAATCAATGATAATCAAACAGACCCTGCTCACAATACTTCATACAAACTCTTTTCCCTCCACCAAAAACAAATACACCAGCCGCAGTGCACAATGGTAACAATGGTTGTAGCTTCATAGTTTGCCAGCCATCACATGGCTCCTACACTAGGTAACAAATCCAGATCGAAAAGGCGCTGATCTGCGATTATTCTAATCGATGAGGAGACTAAATCATATCTAGAAAATGCTATCAAATTATTACATCTGTTTACACAAGGTCAAAATCTTAACTTGCGTCAAAACTTAACATGAGAAAGGAATGCATTTTTGACACATCAGAAGAAACATGTGTGATAGGTATTCCAATGAATACCAGAGTCCTAAGCAAAAGCTCAACTTATCTAGGAGGCGGAGGCGGAGGCGGAGGAACATTGGCTTTTGCAAATCCCACCCATGCAACGATTCCAACTGCAAGGATTACCCATCCAAAGATGTCATACTTAAGATCATTACTCTTCTTTTTCTTCGCAGTCTGAAAGCAAGAGACAAGAGAAAAGTTATCAAGCTTTCCAAGCACAAGGGAACATGCTATAAGATATAAGAGGGGGGGGCGGCAGGGGGGAAAGAAAGGGACTGGAGTACGTCACTTGAAAATTTTACTATTCCCCACTACTATCTCAGTATGAAAACCTCGCTTTAAAACTGAATCAGAAATCTCCAATTAAATGCACCACTACAGAAGGCGTTTCACCAAGGAAATGAAGGACACTCCCCATGAGTCCATGACTAAATATTACGGCAGCATTGCCTACGGAATGCAAGTTATAACCAGCGACCCCAAAGACCCATGCAGAAATTTCACAACAGAACCTTCAAGCTTGAACACAAAACCACACAGAAACATGGATATCTTCTGACAATCAAAAAATTTTCATATTTCACACTCACATGGAGGAGGACATACTACTCAAAGCTCCAGTGATAGGTTTAAAACACAGGTATACCACAAGGGAATTGAATACATATACCACCAGTAACTGGCCAAAAAGGTGTCCATCCATTAGTAGAACCACTACTATTGCACAATAAGATTGCATGGGCCGGGCCAGGTGGAAGTCCCAAGACATTTGTACAACGGTATTAGGCAGCATAACAAACAGCATCCCAAAGATGGGCAGAGAAATACAAACACCTTCGTTAAACAAATTACACTACATTTACAGTGATCAGGAACTAGTGCTAGGAGTAAGACATGCTTGCAGTAGTCCAAGAAAATCACCTTTGCAGTTGTTGAAGTGGAAGGCCCAGTTGCCATAGCCTGCTGAGCAAAGCCCTGTTTATGAATCTCTGTGTGCAATTCAGGCGCCTAGGAAACCAGAAGATAATGATATCATACATGATCTTGAAAAAATAATGTACCAACACCACAACCACAAGCCTAAAAACAAGTTTTGGTTCAAAGTAAGCGTGAGAAAGTGTCATACCTCGTACGCCTCATCTTCAAACCAGAGAGAAAATATAAACCCAAAAAAAAAAAAAAAAAGCTCCAACAGCATCAGCTCTTTGCTACGAGGGTGCTGATGTTTTTAAGTCTCTATGACTATTCAGGTTAAAGAGGATCAATAGGAGTAAAAGATGCAATGGCATAAATTTTTATTCCCTTATTTAAGATAATGGTAAAGTTTTGACACGCTGGAAAATTATCAATAGCCACTTCAAACAACATATGACAGCCTAACACCACTCAACAACCACATGCTTCTCTTTCTCCTCTGCTACCGAAATAGAAGTATACCAGTTGAGCAGTTTGAGCATACAACATAAATGACAAGAGGAAACATAGAAAAATGAAGCGATGCACCGCCAAAGAACACAAGTTAGTCAACTATTAAAAGCAACAACCACGGCATGGTTTTCTCATTATCTGAGAGTGAAACATATGAAAACCAAATGTTTACATATATGCAAAGCAATCACATCAAAATTACCATCAAGAGATTCACTCAAAGCCGGTCAGTCCTTATAATTCAAACAGAACACAACAAACCCAAAGGTAAGGACCAGGATGAATGATAGGGAAATTGTACCTTAGCAGAAACTTCTAAAGATTTGCGGTAAAGATCATTCTCGGGGTCCTACAATACATAAACACTTGGTCAAATCTCCAAAACATGCTCAACCATACTTTGACCCTGTGCTTGCACAAATAAATAACATGCATATATCTTGATCTGATACTATAACCAAAATTTACCTCATCAACAGCTTGCTGAAAGAACAGGGCTGACTTATCAAAATAACTCCTAGCCTCCTCTTGATCAGGGGTCAGAAATGCATAAGAAGTGTTGGCATTCCCCAAGCACCACAGGGCATCATGCTTTTTTGGATTAATCAACAAGGCCTCCTCCAGCTTTGATATACTTTCTATGTAGCCAGACCATCAAACCAGTAAACTGTAAGTTTCATAAACCTCCAATTCTCCCATAAAAGTAATATTCATTTCACGGCCTTGGCTATCAATAATCCACGAAATAACCACATTTAGCTTTCAAAGTTTACATATGGATTTACCATTTAGTTTGGGAGCTTTATTGTGATGGATTTTCAATGACCATTTAGGAAGAGGTATTCCAAACCTTAATATTGAGAATGGAAATCATACAATGCTCCCAATGATATACATGTCTTCTACCTCTGAACCATGAACCTTGTATCCTATGAAGCAAGGTACTTCCAAAACCCCATCCTTGTTGCACCCGCAAAATTACTGGATACTGGTACTTGGCATGGTACCTCTAACTATGTACCAGGTACACGACACACATACCGAGATTCCTCCCTACTATTTTTGCCATACCCCCAGAAGTACCCCAATCTATGTCAAGTGGTACCCAACACAGATGAAGTTAAATTAAATAAGACTTTCATTTTTTTTTTTGGGCCAGTCAGAAATTCAGAATAAGACTTTCATGTTTCCTTACTTACCATGATTCTAGAATGACGATTTTTGTCCGTAGGTTCTCAAGTATAAGGGCGCTAAACACGTTGAATTGCACCTTAAAGTTGGTGATGCAGTTATTTATTGCTGGACTACTAATCGCGCAAGTCATTTAGCTATTTTCTTTATTTGACGTGTAATTATTACCTGTAATCATAGTTGTCAAATCGTGAATCGAATCAAGAATCAAAATGGTCATTTTTCGAATCGTGAATTGAATCGAATCGTGAATCACTCCGATTCGGTCATGACTTCTGTAATGCATAGAAACCTATGTTTATTGATTAGGGTAACAACAATATATACTACAAATGAAAGATTTAGGCCTAAATCAATACAAACCTTCTTCTAAATGATGATTTGATAATAATGTGGAGTATTAGATAAGCTACTTCTATTGCAACTACCAAGAGATAACGATTCGAAAATCCTACTTATGATTCTTTTTGTACAAAAGAGTTATAAGTACAAAAACAAACCCTTAGAAGGTCTATAGGATTGTTATATTCCTTTTATCTTCCTCATTTTTGATTCACTCTTGTAATAAATCTACTTTTCTTATTATCTATCCATATAACATAGACAAAAGATGACATATAACAATATTAAAGAGCTTAAAAAAATAGTTTGAACCCTTTTCAAATAACAAAAGAAGCAAAACAAGAGTAAAAAATGAAATTCAGAAATTTTAAGTGAATCAACCGATTCACTGATTCAGATCACCAATTCACTTACGATTCGCAGGTATTCCCAATTCAGGCAGCCGATTCATATCGATTACCCACCGAATCATATTGAATCTACGATGCGAATCGTGAATCGTACCATTCTGACAACTATTCACTTACGATTCGCAGGTATTCCCAATTCAGGCAGCCGATTCATATCGCTTACCCACTGAATCATATCGAATCGTACGATGCGAACTGTGAATCGTACCATTCTGACAACTATGTCGGTAATACATTGCTCTGTATGACTGTGTTACAAAAGTACATTTATCATAGCCGTACCCATACCGTACAATTTCTAGGTTTCATTGGGCCGTATAGTACAAATACCGGTGCTCGTGCACGTACTTCTTACGTTATTTCTAAATCTCCTGCATATATGTTGAAAAGCAGTGTTCTAAAAGGCGGGATTAATCGCCGATTAATGGGCGATTAATCGGAAATCTGGGCTGACCGATGAGATTAATAGCTAAAAGGTTGAACTAGGCGGCTAGAAGATTAATCGGACTTTGGCGGCGATTAATCGCCACTTAATTGGACTGCGTCTAGGTGGCGACAGGCGATTAATTGGTTCATGGGCAATTAATCGGCTAATGGGCGATTAGGCGGGGTAAATCTGAATTTTTAGAAAACGAATGGGGGGTAACTGTTATACTCATACCAGGTTATTTAGGGCTTCGAATTACTATGTTAGGGCTCTCATTCGATCAGCCTCTCATCGATCTGGGTCTGGGAAGAAACCCAGTCATTGCCGACTGCCAACGCCAATATATCGACGATCGAATCTCATCACCGAAACCAGTCATCGCTGACACCTTTCATCACCATTCACCGCCACTGCGCCTCATTGTTGACTGCTGTAACTCTCGATCCCTCTCTCTTGATCCCACTCCCTCTCTCTGTAATCTCTCTCTCTCTGTAATTTCTCTCTCTCTAATTTCTTGATCACCCCTCTCTGTAGTGAGTAGTATTTTTTTTTTTTTTTTGACAAAATTTAACACTTGAGTCTGAGTAGCAGAGTAGTGTAGTATTGTAAATTTATGGTTTGAACTGTGTGGTGTAGGCTGTAGCTGTGTAGACTGGTAGATGTGTAGTAACTAGTAAGTATTAATGGTAGAGAAGATATATCACATTAACTACATTAACTAGAAAAACTGTGATTATTAATGGTAGGGAGGTTGTAGACTATTTATAAATAAATAAAAAAACCGACTAATTGCTAAAAGGTGATTAATGGCCGATTAATAGGTCTCAAAGGTTGAAGGTGGTCGGCCGCCCGCCTAGCGCCGAGCGCTTTTTAGAACATTGTTGAAAAGGGACACTAAAACCCTTCCATTGAAATCCACGTGTAGCCAAACGGATTTTCACTTTGAAAAACACAATATTGCATTGGTCGCAATTACTGTTTCTCACTAGAATTTTCTAGTTTTGCCACCAACACACTGGACTGAGTTGAGTTTAGTTCACCCTCCACTTAAAAGAGTGAACATTACCCCCTTCCTATTGGTTGAAATGGTGTAGATCTCGTCACAAATTGTCATGCTTACCAAAAAGTATATTGTATGGTAAGCATGACATCAGTTTGTGGTGAGATCCACGCTATTTCAACCAACACCAAAAGAAATGAGGGTAATGTTTACCTTCTTTAAGTAGGGTGAACAAAATTGCAATCGGACTGGACTTCCACCACTTGATGCTTACACCTATGAAAACTTAGTGATTATTAGTACCTAGAAGCAGCCTCTTTGACTCGTTAACATTCTGGAACGATGATAATTCCAGCAGCGCGCCTCCCCACCTCGTCAGATTCTGCACAGATCATCAGAAAAAAAAATATCTATAAACTACAAACAAAACCAAATCCAAGGAAACAAAATAACACAAAAAAATTTAAAAAAAAACACAACTATGTATTCGACGAGAGAGATTTATAAAAGAGCGATACTAACCTCGGCATCGAGGGGGTTCTTCACGTACTCGGCTTCGGCGGGTTTACGAGCGTGCTCGAAGAACAGGAGACGATCGAAGTCGACCGACATATCCATGTCGAACTGATACAAACAAGAAAGTGAGATTTTCTGAACGCTGTTCTAGGGCTTCGCCGGAGGTGAAGTGAGAAGTGAAGACGAAGGCAAAAAAGTGCGAGGGATCTGCCCTTTATAGCAAGAGATCGAACCGGTACTGACGCGACCGGGGGCCGGTTTGCTTTCGCCAACGGTTCAGTCGAGAGTGACGTTTCGTGCGGAAATATGATGACACGTCAGTCTTTGTGAATAAAGATGTGGATTCAGGATCTCCCACGTGTACAGTTCCTTTGGATAAGTTGCAGAATACCCACTCGACAATGACCTGCTTTCACTTTTGCCCATCTGGAATCCAAAAGTAGGCAATTAACCCCCACAAGGTGAAAATGTCCCAACAACTTTCACCCAATGCAAGAAACTTCCTAACCCGTGTAGAGTTTTTTTTTTTTTTTTTTGTCTCTCTCTCTGACAGAACCATTTTTCCAAACAAATAAATTGAATCTAACTTTTGTTGCTCTTACCATTGAAAGGGGTGTTCTGGATAGTAAGGAAGATGGAGAAATAAGTGATATCGATCGATAGGCATGGTAATAGTGGGTTAGTTGTGGAAAATATTCAAGGTTGGGATGTATCAAAGAAGTAAGTGAAGTGTGAAGAGGTTTGATGACGAGGTGAGAATTGGGACCGAACAGAGGTTAGATGGAGGGTTGGCAATTATAGGGAGGATGTTTTTTTTTTTTTTATATAATTATATAAGGATTGATCTCTTAGCGCACTACCGCACACAAAAATTTAAGTATGTGCATATTTGTAAAATTTTGTCTGAATTTGGGTGCACCTTTACATGTAACGCAAACGTATCACTCCGTTTGGTTTAATTTTTTAAAAGTAACTTTTAACTCTCGGTACAGTTTTCAATAAATCTTTCTTTTTATCTCTCTCCACTAAACTCTAAAAAATAGTAACTTTTTAAATGTAAACCAAACAAAGTGAAAATAATAATAGAAAACTTGGTAATAGTAACTAAAACATGAATGTCCGCCAAAAAAGGTTGTAAGACACTGTCCACAAGGCATGACAACAAGACATGCAAGTGAGTGCGATAAGAAAGAGACGGAGTGGTAGGTGCTAGGGTTATAAACGAACTGAACAGCTCGTGAACTCAGCTCGGCTCGGCTCATTTAGTAAACTAATCGAGCTTGAGTTTTCAGCTCGTTTGACAAAAGCTTAGTTCTTAAGGGTGGCTCGACTAGATTAAATAGACTCATTTAATAAATGACTCAGTTCGGCTCGTTAAGGCTCGAGCTGAACTCGAGCTCAAATTTTGAGCTTATTTAATAAATGAGCCGAGCTCGAGCTTGATAAAACTTGGCTCGGCTTGTTTATAGTCTAGGTGACACAAACGAGGCCATGATAAATGGTGGAAGAAAGAAAGGTAATCTCGTGATGAAAAAAAGATTGAATGCCAGGTTACCGGATTGCTACCACACCAACTGAAATGGAATTTGAGCTTTAGCCCAAAGTTTAGACCCAACAAGTCTAAGGCCCCGTTCCAGAACACCTTCTTAAAAAATAAGTACTTATTTTACATTTTCAAACTCAAAAATAATGTAAATGAAAACTAATTTTTCAATTTTTTTTGCACCGTATTAAAGATCTCGATGAGATCTATCAAACAAAATCCATATTGATAGAAAAATTATTTGCGTAAACACATGATTTTTGAGCTTAAAATTGCCTTTTTAAAAAATAAGTACTTATTTCTGTTTCCGGAACGGGGCCTAAGCCCAACTGAAGTCCAAGTTTGTTGTTTAGGGATTTTGGGTCTCAAGCCCAAATCAATTTCCAAACTAACCCAAACCAGGCCGCGGGCCCACAAATTTTGAAACCCAGTCTCGTTCAGGTGTTTAGTGACAGCGAGCACACACGCGTCCTCCCTTAAATAAACTTGGATTTTGCACTTCTCATAATGAGACAATTCTCATTCATCAATAAAATCATATATCAAAAATGAATTTTGTTCATATTTAGGCACACCAAATTCGAATAAATCTTCCATTTTTCCTCCAACAATAAAAAGAGGGTGAGAGTACATATAAAAGGGGTGGTTCGGGAGGGGGGAAAAAAAAAACTATTGCGAATACGTGTACAAATATAATCTTTAGCATTTTTGTTTTCATTTTATTTGATATCAACGGCGGCCGTAGTTATTTTGTTGCAAACAAAAATGCTTTTTTTTCCCCCTCCCATCACTTAGGGCACGAGAAATCTTCCGGTCACACATGTTTCAAAGATTTTATTTTTTTCCACTATATGAATATGAAAATGCGGTGTTTCTTTTTGGGCGTGACTATTCGCAGCCTTTTATTTTCTCTCATAGCCCACTATATTTCGGTAAATGGTTGTTGAAAATCATACATAACATTTCAGTAAATAAATGTTGAAATTAAGATTATATTTCGGTAACTACATGTCGAAAATATGTTCAACTTTCGGTAAACAATTGTCGAACATACATTTTCGATAAATAGCTGTTGAAAAAAATATTATATTTCGGTAATTGGATGCTGAAAATGTATCTCAATTTTAATAACTAATTGTCGAGTATAATTGAAAATTTTTAATAGGCTATGAAAGAAAATAAAGGACTGAGAATAGCCGCGCCCTTCTTTTTGCTCCATTTCGTGAGGTGATATATACCGACTAGTACCAGAAACAATGTGGCCAGCCACCAATACTTCTTCCAACGCCCGGCACATGCATTTGCTACAATCTAACATAACCTATCTCGCCAACTCATGATTGGGAAGAAATGGGTCACCAACTATCTAAAACCACAAAAATAACCAATAAGAGCATCTTCAATCCTTACCATCTTTTTCATTCAAATTTGGGTAGAAATTTGAGTCAAAAGCTTGATCTGGATAAGATATCTTCAATGTTAAACTCATATTTGTACCCGAATCTATTCTTGAATGGCACACTTGTAATTAATGAGTGACAAACTTATAATTAATGAGACTGAAAATAGGTTTAAAAAAAATGGATATGGGTTTGAGTCTACCCAAATTTGGGTAAAGAAATGGATAGAACTCAAAATAGGTTAGCAAATGGGTATAACATTGGCGATGGATTTTCAAGCTTTTTACTTAAATTTTGGATATGAATAATAAAATGGGTAAAAATTAGAGATGTCCTTATAGGGAGTGGCCAAAAATCTTTTAGAAAAAGTTAAATAAGGACAAAAATATTTTTCTAAGTAATGAAAAATATTGAAAAGTTTTGGTCTGATACCAGGAAACATTACAGCTAGACCCGTTATCTTCATTATTATTCAGCTTACGTTTTACTATTTTCTTTCTATTCAAATGCAAGTTGGATCATTAGACGCATCATTGGAACATTGATGTAATGGACCCCATTATTTATGAGAAAGAATTTCGCCAACAAACTTTAACGTTTGATACTCCATCTGTTTCAAATTGAAAGTCCACCACACAGATATTTAATTTAGCATATAGAAATTAAAAAAAACGATGCTTAAAAGTACTTTATTTTTTTGTCCGAAAATTGCACGTCTTTTTGTAGTGGACTCTCAATTTAAAACGGATAAATAATCTAATTAAATGATATATTATTATCACACCATTATCTGGAGACCATCTCGATTTAAATGTTTATATGACTATGTGGGGTACACGAAATTATATACTCCGTAATTTACATTTGATGTGAGATTTTACATTTGAGTGTCATTTAATATGTCAATTTATGAATAAAACGAATCTTAAATTCTGAGTCAATTAAATCATATGGTCAACTTATAAAAGATCACACAAGATA
>BPLS01000195.1:184499-198691 GCA_019656275.1 Rhododendron kiyosumense | reverse complement strand
AGTTTAAAAATATTATACACAATTGCGGTCTACTATACTTTTCAAAATAAAATAAAATTGCGGTCTACTATGGATTACTAGCCTATTGGGGTTTACTATTACAGGCTTGTAAAAATTAATTTAATTTGAAGGAAAACAAACCATTGGATTGAAATATATTGATCGCCTTTGTTTGGTTTTAAATTTTGAGAAATATTTTTGATGCAATGAATGGAGGGAGATAAATAAAGAAACTTATTAAGAATTATGCAGAGAGTAAAAAATATTTTTCAAAAATGATACTAAGTGAACAAAGGCAAATCGCCAAATTTAAGATTATTGGTTAATTTTTGTTATAGGAGAGTACTACGTCAATACATTTGTTTATTCCTAATTTTGATCATTAATAATAGTATGACATAACAGTTCGACTCCGGTTGAACCACGGTTGATTTTTCGGTTTGGTTCGGTTTCTTGATTTTAAAAAACATTGATTTCAAATTTTCAATTTAATTTTCAAACACACCGTGGCCGTGAAAAAAAAACACACCGTGGCCGTTTTGTAAATACATCGAAACCCGTGGGCAATTCACTGAAACAGGCTCCTATAAATTACGTGAAATCTCCCTTTGCTTCTCCTCTGTCGCATTTTCCGGGCTTCCGCAGTGGAGAGATAAAGGTACGTCTCTCTCTCTCTCTAGCTTTGGATCCCCAAATCCAGGGTTCACTCGACTGGATGGGATCAAGTAGTTTAGATTAGATTCACAAGATCTTGGTATTTGTTAGATTTGATGACTTGAATCGACTCTTTATCCTGTACTGACTACGCCTACCATGGAGTCAGTCACTCTTTGCTATGCCTATATTTATGCTGAATTCAAGCTCACATATTGATCTTTTACATCAGCTCATATAATTGTTAGTTGTTACATCGTATGTTTGTGGAGAGGATTATTTTACGTGGCGTCCTGGATTTAGAGCGATGTTCGTGTGTTTTGGAATGAAATGCTTAATTAGACGAATGTTCGATCTTTTCTCTGCTATGGCACCGTTGACTTTGGGTTTTCCTCAATTCACGTCCTGGCGTCCTGCTTTGAGGGAATTCCTTATAGGTTTAATTTTTTCTTCGTGGGTCATATGTTTGGAGTTTATTTTTTCTGGGCGAATACAGATCCAGGAGCTTAGGAAAGGTTTATAGCGTTTTCTCTGTTTAGTTAAGCAGAAAATAATATAGGATTAGCAAAAGACATCCTTTTTTTTTTATTATGTGTGTCTAGGCCAGCTTGCGTGCTCCTCGACTTATCCCGGTCCTGAAGTTAACGACAGGGCCACTTGGGCCCTAAGGTTTGAAATGTTTGGACTTGAGCCCTAAGGTTTGAAATATTTGGACTTCAAGCAAGCCCTTTAGGCTTTAATTGCTGTGTCACCGCTTGGTTGCCAGAGAGGTCCTATTGATTGTGATCTACAAGGAAATTGTTCCAAAATTAAAAAACTCACAATATAAACTCGTTTTCCACACTTGAGTTCCCTTATCCTTTGACCCCGTAGGCCGGGGAAAGTTCTGAAGTCTTCTCTATTTGCTTCGTTTCCACCAGTTCAGTTTCTTTTTTGTTGATGTTATGCTGTTTACTACTCTTCAGGGTAGAATGGAAAATTGCTTGTTTGTTTATTTTTAATTAATTGATAAGATTTATGTACGACCTGCTTTGTTATATTTTATTTGGTTCTTTCATTCTTTGTGTTTTGTGATGGATCTCTTGGTATGGCAATGGATTTGTCTCTGTATGTATGAAGTTCTTTTGTGGTGCAAGTTTATTGGATGGGCTACTTTGTGGTTAGGATAACAAAATTCTGCATTTTGAAAGGTTTCTTTTCCAGTTTTTTGGTCATTATACCATCGATTATGACTGTTTATGACTTTATGTGCACTAGTGGTCGTCAGTAAATGGTGGGATTGGAGAGTAACTCTCTGGATGTGTGTTAAGATTTCTGATCAAATCATCTAAGTTTTAGTCACTTAACCCCGTTTGTTTTGGAATTGGATTTGTAGGTAATAAGTGTAGAGAGAAATAGAGTAATGATTGAAAATAGGGATAAGGATTGGAGAGAGATAGAGAGAAAAATGAGAGTAATGATCGGGGAGAAATAGGATAATGTTTGTGGAACTTTTCTTTTCGAAATTTTTTTCAACTGAACGACAACATAGTCATTGGTTCTTCATTTTGTGCTCTGCTGAAGAATAGGATCAGCCATTGAAAACTTTCAATTGCGGAGCGTATGTTTTCACAGTAATTCTGCAGCCATTTTAGCCCCATGCCCTTATGGGCGATGCTTTATTGCCTTGTGCACTCCTTCAAATTCATTAATCGATAGAGCATTTCCATTGTTGTTTATATGGAGAACTGATTCCAGTCACGCACTTCTCTCTTGTTTCGTTAGACATATTCTAACAAGGGTTTCTTGTTCCAGTTAATTCAGCAAGTTTTCTTGTCATTATGGAGAGCATGAATAGCTTTTGGCAATTGAGTGATCAGCTTCGCGGACAACCAAAAGTCTCAGAGGATCACAAGTGGTCAATGGCTGCTTCTAAACTAGCTGAGCAGACCAGATCAAAGGGTGAACGAAGGAACAACCCTGATCTGTCAAAGGGCCCCACTGAGACAAGGCCAAGGGATAATGTTGCCTTTCAGGAAGACAACAGATTTGAAACCTTTAACTTCAACATGTTGAATTTGGACCCCAAAATTTCAGAAGATATGAACAAAACTTCCTTCAGAAGTAGCATGTACAATAGCAATGGAGTGAATCAGAAGAGCAATGGCAACAATGTGGGAAACCTGACTGGAAGCAAGTATGGTTTCAACAACATCAAAGAGCCCAACAGCTACAACATCATCAACAACAACAATGATAACAACATTGTCAGTGCAGACAAAAGGTTCAAAACCTTGCCAGCAGCTGAGACGCTCCCAAGGAACGAGGTGCTGGGTGGATACATTTTTGTTTGCAACAATGACACAATGCAGGAAGATCTGAAGCGGCAACTTTTTGGTAATCATTTTCTTAATCCTCTCTATCCTAGCTTTGGGAACATCTTAGAAATGGAATTTCTTATCTTCAATAGTATAGGCAGTGAACGTACTAAGCACTAATTGATCATTGGGGTCTTTTATGTTGTTCTCATTTGTAGATTGGTACAGGTGAACCAAAATGAATCGTTTGTAAGCATAGGAAGTTGACTTTGGTAGGGAAACCAAAACCTCCTGTTGTCTGAATTTTGGTTGCAACTTGTATCTTTACTTCAAGCTTTTGATATAATCTTTGGACATAAATATGAACTGGTCAACTTCCTTTTCATTTTATAGGCGTCGCGTTAGAACTAAATCTTGCTTTTTGGCAAATACTCATATTGCAGGTTTGCCTCCAAGATACAGGGACTCTGTTAGGGCAATAACACCAGGCTTACCTTTGTTTCTGTATAACTATACCACTCATCAGCTACATGGTATTTTTGAGGTTTGCCACTAACCATCAAATTCTTCATTGGTTCATTCAGCAATCCTTAGGGCAGTTGCAGTTTCAGTCTGAGTGAAATCTTGTTCTTTCGTTTACTTTCAAGTTTTTATGTAAACTCTGTGTGTGTGTGCGCGCGCGCGCCCCTTTCTTTTATTGGTTACTGAACTGCTGGTTTGATTCAAACAGCTTAGAAGGTGTTAGTTGTTTACTTTTCTCACTGGTTTTAGTAGTTTAATGACTCTGGTAGTTGCTCAAAATTTTGGACAAATAGTTACTCTCTCTCAAAATTTTTCCATTCAGGCAGTGAGTTTTGGGGGTTCTAACATTGATCCTACTGCTTGGGAAGACAAAAAATGTAAAGGAGAATCACGCTTCCCTGCTCAGGTAAATCTGATGGATGCATTTTTATACTTCAGGCTTTTGGAGGCTTGCAACTGACTATTTTTATTATTTCTTTCCAAATTAGGTAAGAATTCGTATTAGGAAAGTCTGCAAGGCCTTGGAGGAAGATGCTTTCAGGCCTGTCTTGCATCACTATGATGGCCCCAAGTTCCGACTTGAGCTCTCTGTCCCAGAGGTATGAGGAAAATCTTTTTGCTTATCTTCCCTCTCTTTTAACCCCATTTGGTTGGTGTTTCAGTGTTGCTTTTGATGTACTTTTTAGACCTTCTTTGTCACCAAAAAAAAATAGTTGCTTTCATAGCTTGCTCATTTTTCTACTAGAAATGATTTTCGAGATTTTGAAAATACTATCTTGCAATGTTTCTCAAGAAAGAGTTTTCCCCCACAAAGAAGTTTCAAAGATCGTCATCAAAAGAAATTTCTGAAGAGCGTTCTTGCACTAGTACTAGAAACAGTAACCAGATGGGCTAATCGTCTCATTTTGTTGAAACTGATTCTTATCTATTCTACTTATCACTGCAGACCCTGGAGTTGTTAGATCTCTGTGAACAAGCAGGCTTTTAAAGACTTAAGTGCCTCGCGTAATCACCTATTCTACGCAAGCAATGCTTAGTAGCACTATATGATTGTGGTAGGTTTTGTGGTGCATGTAGACTGTTTCATGTACTTATCTTAAGAGCGCAAGCTTGAGAGGTAAAATTCTGGTGTGTGTATCTTCTCAAGAGTTGAAGAAGGCTCTTGTAGCCAGCCAAATAAGTTAAATTGTGTATTGGCTGTTGTGAAGATGTTTCGTGTGTAGCTGGATTGTATGTTTCAGCTCAAGTCATCTTACGGTATGACTCTCCTTATATTGGAAGAGATGAATGACTAATGACTGTATAATGGTTAAGTCCTCAAAAGATGACGACCTTGGTGTATAACTACTTTGTGCAATTGAATTCAGTTGTCTGACGTTCTTTGTATTTTGTGAGCTACTCTTATGCAAATTATTTGGGCATTCAAAAGCTTACAGGCTAATAGCCCTCAAACTTCTCTCGAAATTGGATTTTTCGTGCTCTCTGAGACCCTTCAAGTTTTGTGTTTGAAAATATGACAAAGCCCAGTAATAGTCTCCTAAATGCCTGTGAAAATGCGTATGGACACGTTTAAATAAGACATGAGGATGGTAAAAGATACAACAGAAGGCAGGCTGAAAGCAAAACAGCTTAATGAACAAAGTAACGCAGCAAGCACAAGAAAATCTTCGGCATACCGACTATGCAGTACTCGGGATTAATTTCTACTTCATGAGCTTGTGCTTTGTCAAAAGTTACTCAAAAGGCCAACTTAAAAAATCGTTAAATGCTGGAAAAGGGATAACACACTGCGAATTCAGGCTAAGAAAATGCCCACCACCACCACCTTGAGTTATGCGCAAAACAAACCCAGAAATGCAACATTTACGTGCAGAAAATGCCCTGTGCAATCTTCGGTTATGAAGTCACGTGTTTTCTCTAACAATAACAAACCTGAATTAAAACATTATAAGCACAGGAATAAACAATTTGAACAAGAACTGGTGGAGAAAGAAATTGTACAGTCATGTAACATGGAATATTAACGGTTATACTCCCTCATTATTAAGAGTTACAGACTCAACTAACGGAATTGAAAGTGTCCCGGGTTTCGACTGATAGGGACGAGATGCAGACACATAAAATATGTTCTGCCTTACAGAACAGAAAATAGTCCAGAAAGATATACAGACACATAAAATAGTCCAGAACTTTATGTAGCTGTTACAGAAAGATATACGTCCTCAAACTTGTGGCACTGGTATGCAAGAGTTCATTCCTTATCCTGCCACAAATATGAGTAGGAAACCACCTAACTATTGCTTTTGGCCTCGAACGGCAAATTAATCAACAAGCATGCCAGCTGACTCTTCTACTATTATATATAGCTGATACATCAATGAGCAGCTGAAACCAGGAAGGTTCGGATTCTTTGCAACAGCTCAGCCTTTACGGAATCAGGAATTGAACCTGATGCATAGTAAAAATAACAATTCGTTAATACGGAAGACATAGTTTCGAAATCCGAAACATAAATAACG
The DNA here is from genome assembly GCA_019656275.1 of Rhododendron kiyosumense. Classification (NCBI taxonomy): domain Eukaryota; kingdom Viridiplantae; phylum Streptophyta; class Magnoliopsida; order Ericales; family Ericaceae; genus Rhododendron; species Rhododendron kiyosumense. The sequence goes on along the minus strand of BPLS01000195.1, from coordinate 192,699 downwards.
AAAGGCAACTGGGAAAATAAAAAGAAAAAGCCATCGACCAAAGAGAAGACTAAAGTCTAAATCCATGCATCTACAGCCCACTGAAATGTAAATCAAGAGAAACAGGTGTAGCCCCATGTTTAAACAACTCAATTGCTTTTTCCCCAACCATTAAAGGGAGCACAAAATATCAACTCACTGGATTTCCTGATCACTGATCAATGTAATATGACTCAGAGAATACACTATAGTAATTGTCTAAAACAACTCAGATAAAGAATCTGATAAAAAGAGAAAGGAAGAAAGGATCATTACCTCTGCCTTTGGGGGTAATCAGATGTACAAGATCGTCCACGGTAACATTGCTCCTACCTTTCTTTTTTATGAATGCCCTAGCACAACAGAGAGTTCGAGAGAGATTTTCAAATGTTGTGAAATATACCAAATGAGGAATATTAATCACAGATACAACTTTTCTTGAACAAACAACTTTATCCCAAGTAACAATAAGCTTAGTTCTTTGTAGAAGAGTAGCACAAAGGTGGTCCTAAAAAAGTAGTAATTTCACAGAGAGGACACGAGCTTGCACGTACATTCGCGTATGCACAAGTACAGCGGTAACACAACAATCGCTAGAATAAGACAATATTCTCTGATATGAAAATGTCAAAGTACATATTAGACGAACAAGGTCAACCAACTTGATACAAGCATATAAAAATCTTGCAGTCAACTATATGTGTATAACCAATCATAGGAAAAGGGATACCAGCAACAAACAAAGGGGGTCAATCTTTGATGCTCCTAGTGCGTACATGGGCAAAAATGTAGATAAAGGGTCAAATGATCAGAAACAATTACAGCGCGGAAAATATTCAGTTACTGCATCCAGCAAGGACTGAGGAGGATTCAACAGAATCATGAAAGGTTGTGAATAAAAAGTAGGTTCTTGGACGGAATATCACGTCATCCAACTAAACATTGATCTGCAGTTAGCCCAGGAAAGTAAAAATCACGGTCAACGGTTGGTACTTAATCAGGGATGCAAGGGCCACACGGTCGTGCAAGAGATAAAACTATCAAATGTGTTTTTCCTAACATTGAAAGGAAGCCAGAACCACATTTGCATCACAGAAGATAAGCGAATATATATATTTGTCCAAACATTGAAAGGAGAAGTTCAAGGCAATGCAGACTGGAAACATACACCTGTAGCCAAATTTGTGGCATATAAGCCAGCAAAAGGAAGTAAATCAAAGACACAGGTTTCAAGAATGCTGTAAAGAAAACAACATTCAATTATCCTCCACACCCTGAACATGTCTTTGCCACGCCAATTTTAAACCAAGCATTTGGGTCTACCTTGTAGTATTAATCCTGTCAGATAGTTGATCTCTTGAGTAACTCATTCTCTGTGTGTGTGTGTGTGAATGTGAGAGAGAGAGAGAGAGAGAGAGAGAGAGAGAGAGAGAGAGAGAGAGAGGTCCAGTGATGCATACAATTTGGGGGATAGTAGGTACCTGGAGAGGACAGAAGGAGATAGTTCTCCTCCTGGCTCTCCCTTCTTTCACAATGACTGCACCCTTTAAAACTAACCAGTTATTGAACGATTCACGTGTATTCTAGGGAAGGAAAGATGTACGCTAAATTTATCTTGCTCATTCCAACACGAGTAGACATCTCTGCATATATTATAGCGTAAACCGTCTTAAACCCTGTCTCAACATATGCAGGATGTCCAAGCTATTCCTAACGTCCAGTACCACAAAAGAGTACTCAATTTCGTATATTTGTCTTTTTTGTTCTTTGTTTAGTAGCTTTGTAATATGATGACAATATAATTCGACCTGAGGTAACAGAAACATGCTTTTGACTGGTTTCAGCTCGCTGCAACTTCTCAAGTTCTGAAAATGCATTACATTATCAGATTCTCAAGTTGACTTTGTTAGACAATAATGATTCATGGAAGTAGCAGTTTTCAGTATTATTCCCAAGTCCCAACCATAATAGCAATTAACAACGATCTAGTAATTGTTAAAGATTCCCATTAAACTTGCTATAGATCAATAAAAAGATTGGAGAAGAACAATTAAAAGATCTGATACATTATTGAAACTTGAAATGGTAATGAAAATACACACGTGCAAAAAGGCACATGCCAATAAGAAAATCGGGTCAAGAATATTGCGGAAACCTGCAAAGAGCTTTCATTTCATCTTTCCACCCACAGTCTATGAGCCTTTCCCTGAGAAGCTCCATCAACCTTTCTTTCTCCCCACTCTCAATCAACTGCCAAGGCAACTGACTAGTTCATTAAACAGGCAAAACTACAAAATCAATGAGTATAACACATGTCCCAACAACGCAAAATTCAATCATCATTGCCTTCACTTAACTCGGATGATGATATTTTTCCAAACCATTGAAGGTCAGTTGTGAGGAATGTTGTGTGGGAAATATATTCTCAGGAAAAGTGAAGTAAAGGAACAAGAATTCATTTTCCTGTGTACGTTCTGTCAACAAAGAAGTTCCGTAAACAAGTTTGCAGGAAAAACTAAAATTCCTTTTACTTATTTTGCAGGAAAGTGTTTCCCAATAGCAACGCTGCAGTTGTGGGTCCCGCAACTTTCTTGAACACTAAGAAAGTTACAAGAAGATGAACTTTCCGGTCATTTCCCATTCTGTCCATACATCTGAACAGGGCTACGATACAAGCAGGGATAAAAAAGCAAAGCCATGGCCATTATGTCAATTTCAAAAGTTCTTTTTTTTTTTTGATAAAGAAATTTCAGAAGTTCTGATTTATCAGTTTAAACCAATTCAGCTCAAAGCAGTACCAATGTAATCAAAATCAAAATCCCCACAACTTCGTCTTCATTCCAGAAATTTTGCATTGATTTCAGCTCAAAATACAATGACAAAAGGGATAACAAGTATCTACTTAAGTGTTATAATTAATTAAGTTAAGTGTTCTCAAATCCCTTGCGTAACGAAACCCATTCAAGTGTTGACTTCAAAGACTAAGTTTTTTGTCCCAGTCTCTTGAAATCAAAGACCAGCTTTACCCACAAAAACAAAAATCAAAACTTCTTTAATTACGCCCAGGATTGTAATATCTTGTATGTAGGAGTAGAAAAAACTGACCTTTACGCTGATAATTTCCTGAAGCGTAGCCTCTTTTTCGTGTTCATCTCTCACGTCTGGCGTTGGGGGACGATTCACCGAATGCCTCCTGTTTTTAACATCAAAAAAAGAATCCCAAAATTGCCCACATCAAACAAAAGGGTTCGTAGATTCACGAGAAGATCATCTCTAGTTTCTCCAAACTAGCCTTAATTTAACCAAGAAAGAATACATATACATATACATATACATATTCATAGTCACAATATATTGAGAGAGAGAGAGAGAGAGAGAGAGAGAGAGAGAGAGAGAGAGACGCACATAACGGCTAAGCAGAGCAACAAGGTTTTTCTCTCTCGATCCAGTGGAATCCGTATGTTTTATTGAGTGGTTCTTCGCTTCAGACGATGCCGTTTCAGAGCGTAATTTTTAATTTTTACTCCGGTTTCAGAGCGTAATTAGTAGTAGTATTATTTTTCTGCTAAGCGTTTCAGAGCGTAATTATTAACTAAAGCCTAATAACCTTATGGCCGCTAACAAAATAGCTGTGGCCGTAAACTATGACTTTGCGGCCATAAAGGCGCATCCTGGCGGAAATTTCACAGTTCCTCGCCACTTCTATGGCCAGCGTATGGGAGAAATTCTTGGTTGCAAATAGGGTACCGCGTGGTACCCTTTCCGCATATTCGGACATTCTAAAAATGCAACCGACTCTATTTAACAATTTTTGCTTTATTGGAGTATAAACCACTTCAATTTGCAATCATTATATTGCGAATTTTTGTCGCGATGTAACACAATAAAGTAAAGAGAAGATTGTCACTTAAAGCACAACCGGTAAAATTGGAACAAATACAAAGAAGATTAGGAAAACTTTTTCCACTTAGATTAGCATTACACGCACAAAACGAGAAATAGTTCAACATTTTTGAATCGTTTTGCCCTTGAGTTTTGTTGCTAAAATTACATTGCAAATCAATAGAAAACGAGATGGCGGCAAAGTCGTGAGCGGGGCTAGGGGGAGATGTGTGGAGGAGAAAGGGTGTGACATGTGGAAAAAGTTTTCCTTTCCTTGTTTGACTTGAGAAGAAATAAAAAAGAAAACAAAATAGATACTCCCTCCGCCCCGGTTTGTTTGTCTAATTGTCTAAATACATATCTTTCAAAAATATACTTATATCTTACATTTTATAATGTATTTTTTTATTTTGAAGATTTTGTATAATAAAATTAATTGAGATCTATCAAACAATATCCATATTGCATATTAAAAACATTACGAATTGAAAATTATAGCCAATTCTTTAAGAGGTCAAACGCTCTCAAAAAGTCAAAAAGGGGACAAATAAACCGAGACGGAGGGAGTATTATTAGTGAAATTTTTCTCTCAATTTTCTTTCTTAATCATATTCTTTTTAATTTTCCTCACTTTCCAAAAATTCCAAACGGAGTTTAGTTAACTTGCATGAACATTAAACAGCCAATTTCTCCCTATCTAAATCCTTTGACTCCGCCCACAAAACCTCCGCCTCAGAATCAATCATGCGAAAGGCCTCCTGAAGTTCTCTCTCTCTCTCTCTCTCTCTCTCTCTCTCTCTCTCTCTCGCTTGCTTGCTTTGATGGCATGTCTTTCTCTCTCTTCAATGGCCTTTGCTCCTAAAGAATCGACCTTGGGCTTGAATTACTTAAACAGGAGTAGTAGTATATGTTTGTCGCAAATCGAATTTGGTCCGAGTAAGAAGTGTCGAAGAGTTGGGTTTTCCGTTTGCAGAGCTACCTTGAAAGGCTTTACCAACATAGACGCCGATGACTTCCGACATCCTCTTGACAAGCAGGTTGTAATTCGCCGTTCCTGTTGTTGTATACGGTTAGGGGGATAAACGAGCCAAACAAGCCGAACCATTAGTTGATGAAGCTTGGTTTGAAAAATTACAAGTGTTAGAACTTAGAAGCTTAGTTTATTTTATAAAAGAAGACAAGCTTCTTTCGAACGAGCTTTAACCGACTCGAGTAGCTCAAATTTCGATTGAGCCGACTGGTAGTCAAGCTTGGTTTGAAAGCTAAACAGCTTAAAAAAAAAAAAAAAAAAGGTTTAAGCTTTGTTTATTTATGTAACAAATAGATCTTGAACGAGTTTTTAACCAACGAACATGCGCTCAAACTCCAGTGGAATCGTTCGTTTATCAGCCCTATATCTGATTCAAACTTTCTTGTTATCTTTTCTTGTTTGTTTGTTCTTTTTTCTAGTTACTAAACTTGGTTCTTTTGTTGTATTTTGTTTTGGCCAGAATACGCTGATTATGAGGGCGATCCCGGGGCTAAATGAGCTTGTTAAAGGCGTACTAGGTAACAGAAGGCAAATATGCAGTTAGATGTTATTTCTGTTGGGTTTGTGAAGGCTAATTGAGTCCAATTTGCGTTTTGCTGACTGAACAGGAATTACGGTAAGTCGGTAATTGATGATGTTAGCACTTAACACTAGGTTAAAAGTGGAGTTCTTGATATATGCAGCCGATGTAACTGTACTCTATTCTTCCTTAGATACATAATGAGAACTGGAGCGAGGCAAGGATGTACTACACAGTTTTTTCTGATTGTTCTTTGTTCGTTGTGTATTTGTTGGTTTGACCGATTTATCAACAAATACTTGACTTGAGCCTCTGTTTCAGTAGTAATTTTAGCTTCACTGAATGATGTTGTTACTAGTTTGACTCTTGATAAATCTAGACTGCTTCTCGTGGTCCCGTTTAAGTTTGTTGAATTTACCAAGGTTATGAGCACTAATCAGTTGATTGTTTCTGAATTCGGGTTAACTTTAATCTCGTCATGCACTCATGCCTATAGTTGCATGAAGCAGTGGCGGGAGCGGGGGATTATAGAAGCTCCCAATGTTGGGAGTGTGAAAGGAACGTGTACATATATGAAGAACATAATGTTGAATAAAATATACACTTTAAAAGTACAATCATATTAGAGAGTAAAAAAATATGTGCCAAGTCCACCATAAGTGTAAGAATTGGGCTAGTGTTACAACATACAGTTTTCTTTTCAATATGTCATGACTTGTGCTAGATATGAGTATATCAAAGACCAATTTCTAAGGCCATGTGAGAAATCCCTGTTTTTCTATACAAGGATTTTACAAAAGCTCCCATCTTCATAGGGAGCGTGCTTCCATGTCAATGAGGGTGGGAGAGGACTCCTTTTGAGCTCCCTAGTTGGGAGTGCAGGAGCGTGCTCGTAAGGTGGGATCGGCACGACTTTAGAAGCTCCCTACAAGTAAATGACATGCCACGAGTCCACGACACCACTTTAGAAGCTCCATGCAACTAAATGACATGCCCTCTTTATGGTGCGTACGCATACCCTGAGCATTCACATATAAGATGCATATGCATGTACTTTTCTATTGAAGGAATAGGGGTTTTCCTGGTTAATCAATTGGCTTTATTCAAGTTCATGTACTAGTATGGTTTTTCAAGCCAGATGTTGGGGGCAAAGCTCTTATTGGTCCATAAGGCAATGTAAGCCTAGTGGTTTCTCTATGCAATTGGGCATTATTTGCCTGCAACACTATGTTATATACTATCCTTGATTGTAATAGAACTTACCAAATTCAGAATACCAAATGTGTGAAAAAACAGTGCCAGAAAACTACGGCCCTAACCATTTGTAAGTGCTATAAGAGTTAAAACAAAAGGTCTGACTAATATATTTCATGCTTCGTTTCTTGGACCTTTCATCTGCTGGTTTTGTTACTTTTGTATGAGTTACTGATGCTTTGAGTTCTAGCCAAAATGAACCATAAACGGGGCTCATGAAAACATAGAAAACATAAAGTAGGGGGGAAAAGTAATTATGACAAACAGGTAAATTGAGGTTTGACCATCTATTCGTCAGGCATCGTATGTATTAGCAGTAGCACATTTTTCCATGTTCCTCGCTTCAAGTTGATTCTTGATTGGTGACGATAAAATTTTAAGTCTCTGTTGACAAAAGTTACCAGTGGGAGGAATACTGAGAATCGTGTCCTAAAATTACCTTTGTTATTTGAAGTTCTTTTTTCTTCCCCTGCTGGAAGGAATGAGTTTCATCAAAGGTGTGCTTTATGGGTAGATTTCGCTACTAACCCCGATATATGAACATGTCACTGCAGGAACCGTTGCAGAGACATTCATGGCACTCGAGAATATGGGGACTTCAGTTCTTGTTTCTGAAAAGCAGGTTATTTGGCATTCAATTAGGGACTTAGTCGAGGGAAGAGAAATCTTATGGCATAAGTATCCTCATGATCTGTTAAGTTGATGGTAGCTAAAATTATTGAGGAAACTTTTACGCATTGCCACTTATGATTTTTCTGAACCTTCTGCATTGCATGGTTTTTGTGCTGTTATAGTTCAAAGATAAAGCTAGGGTATTACTTATCCTATGTTTTCAGTTATTGGTTACATGGTAGTTCAACTTCTGTTTTTTTTCTTCATTAGCTTTATCATATGTGCCCTCAAGAGATGATGTCTGTGAGTGTATATTACTGTTTCCAGTGCCAAATGTATTTTTCTGGACAATTATGTTATATGCTCTCTTTTAAGTTTACTCATGTTGGTGTACCCCAGCTTCCTGAACTGCATCAACTAATGGTTGAGGCTGCGGAAATTCTGAAGACTGAAGCTCCTGACCTTTATGTGCGCCAAAGTCCAGTTCCCAACGCCTATACCCTAGCTATCAGCGGTAAAAAGCCATTTGTCGTTGTTCACACTAGTCTTGTGGACCTTTTGACACGAAAGGAATTGCAGGTCTTCACTCTCTCTTTTTTTCAAAGGCACCACCATTGTTTTTAGTTCTACCTTTCTTGAAAATACAACTGATGCTTTCAAACGTTCTTATGAAGCAAGATTCTTCAATTTAATGCTTCGTCAAGGATCAACCAATGATCTTTACTTGTATCAGGCGTATTCCAAATATGAAACTTATTTTTGAAGTTATTACTATGTTTGAGATGATGCAGTGCAGTGCTTTTAATAATCTCTTGATAATGCATTAATAGGCTGTTCTGGCTCATGAGTTGGGTCACTTGAAATGTGACCATGGTGTATGGCTG
>BPLS01000195.1:102439-184489 GCA_019656275.1 Rhododendron kiyosumense | reverse complement strand
ACAATTGCAAATATTTTTATTCTTGGGGCGTACGGTGTTCCTGGTAGCTCTCTCTCTCTCTCTCTCTCTCTCTCTCTCTCTCTCTCTCTCTCTCTCTCTCTCTCGTTTGTATTCAATTGAAGTTATTGAAGTGCTCTCCATATCATACCTTTTTAGAGTAATGATATATTCATTGAGATACTTTACCCGGAGTAGTGGATCTGGTTCCCCAATTTAGTGAGTTTTATGCAGAGATGTTTTGGGGTTCTATCTAGACAGGAATTACAGAATGTAACTTCCGAAATTTTCTGTCTGGTTTCTATTGCCTTTCTAAGAAGATGTAGTGGCCATGATGATAATGAATATTTTGCACTCCTTGGTTGATATGGTCAGCCTTTTCTGTTGTTTTACTTCTTGCTATTTTCGGTAAAGGATGCAGATCTTGCCACTAGCAACATTCACACAAATTGTAACGGATATAGTGTTTATGAATCATAGGATCCTAACAATCTTGTTTCACATTTCACAGGGCTTGGTGGGCTGATAGCTCAGGTTCTGGAAGAACAGCTATTCCTTTGGCTCCGAGCGGCAGAGCTTACTTGTGATCGTGCAGCCCTTCTTGTTGCTCAAGACCCAAAGGTACACAAAACCCGAAATGTTTGGACGATAAATAAAGTGGGTGAATTAGTTATTTTTTAACACTGATTAGCTTTTTAATTTGTTGCCTTTTCATTTGATTTTCCTACAAGAGGTTGTCGTCTCGGTTATCATGAAATTAGCTGGTGGCAGCCCATCTATTGCTGATCAACTAAATGCGGATGCATTCTTGGAGCAAGCTATTTCTTACGACAAAGCTTCTTCAAGTCCATCCGGACGGTATATAAGGTAGGCGTGCACAACAGCTTTGGCCCTCTTTGTTTGATGGACTGATAGTGTATGGATATATAAGTCCATACGATAAGTAAATCCCGAATTGGATTACTGGTCACGGGATTAATACCAAATCCCCAAGGTATTATATGTCTTGTGTTTTGTGGTATATCAAATGAGATAGATATACCAAGCTTTGAGTTACCTGGTGGCGGCACCTTGTGCTGTCATATGTCACTTTGCGTGTTCGAACCATCGTATCTAGTGCTGCAAACTAGATACAATGGTTTTATAAGTCTCGGTTCATTTACAGCCCTATAATGGCGTCCTCTACCTTCCTCTAAAAAGAATCAGACGGATATTAAAACCCAGCCACAAACGTGAAATATGTAACAAACGGGTCCTTAGAGTAGCAGTATTAACTTAAGGAAATGCCTAACCTACCCAATTTTGTTCAGAAATGCTCAAACAAGGCAACTTTCACATCCACTTCCGGTTTTACGTGCTCGGGAGATTGATGAGTGGTCAAGGAGTCGAGAATATAGAAACCTTCTGGTTCGCACATTACCAAAAGAATAAAGACCTATCATTCGGAAAAAGCATGGAAATTGTGATGCTGAAGTTTGAAAGCTGATGCAGCTAGAGTACATTACACGGTTAGTCTTCGGAAGATTCATTATTTCCCTCTCTACATGGTTGTGTTAAATTGCTCTCTGCCTGGGGGACAATTTGCCTATCAGATATTGTTGGTTGAATCTTTTGGTGCTTATTTGTGTTTCCTTAACTTGATCACTTGCAAAGTTTCTTTTCCTGTTCTCTGTCTCAGATATCAGTATGGATATGTGGAGGGAGTGCTCGAGATGCAGTGGGTTGGATTCAGACTTGTATACTTTCTGTGAAATTATCGGATATTCATCCTATTGTAAATGCACCATAGTGAAATTGTACTTGTATAGGGTTTGGTGGTCATTCTTGTCAAATATGTTTAAACTTAGCTTGTTTTTCAAGCGACTTAATCTCAAACAAGCTTTTATTGAGTCAATCACAAGTTGTTTGAATCTATTAAACAATAGAAGCTAAATGAGCTATGCAGTAACTTGTTCAAGTGTAATATATATGACTACTTAGTGGGATCACGAACGTGAGCATGGGTTCGAACTCGAGTAGTTTAGTTTGTTTATTAGCTCTAAAGTCATGTGACCATTTCTTTTCTTATTTTCTGGATAAGATAATCATTTGTTCTCTAATTTGTAATTTTAAGAGCACTGAGCAACATAGTTGGTCAAAAGTACCAAGTTACTTCTGATGACTCGTAATTTGTCTATGCAAAACAATTGTATTCTGCCTCTTATTTCTGTGGCTCTCTTTCAAGAATAGATATTAAGTATAACGGATATGACATGCTCTCTTCAAGAATAAATATAAGTTATAATGGATGCGATATCCTGAGCGAAGGAGTAGATGTAAGGTGTAATGGATGCGATATTCCAAACGAAGGCACGTGGAGGTTTTCTAGTACGACCCACCTTATTTGAGATTTTCATTTGATTGTAGTACTATATATGTTTGGTTACAAGTTACAACCCAATAGTTATTCATGTTTATGGGCCGGGCGGGGACATGGGGTGTTTTGGCTGGTCTGGGCCGGACCTATGCTTATATGCTTGGCCCATTTAGGTTGCATTTGGGTGTCTTGTTCTGTTTTGGTTCAAACATTAGGAGTAGTTTTGGGCTTTGAGTCTTGTTGGCGTCTTGCTAACAAGATGTTATCAAAATTGAGGGGTGAACAGTAGGTTAAGATCTCGCGAGAATAAGTTGCTCAATGCATTTTTTTTTTCTACTGTATTATGCTGATTTCATTTTGTATCTTTCGGAATGAATGAAATTAATTTTGCCTATAAGAAAAATAGTTATTCATGCTTGAGGGGCTCTTGGTTTGAAAAGAGTTCAAAAATACTTTTAACCTCTCCATTCAAGAGGGGACATGATATTAGTTATTCCACCACTTACTCCCACTTAACCAGCCCCAGCCAACAAAGTATATATAGTGGCCACGGCTAGATATTGTCTTAATCTATTGCATATCTTTTTCTTGATGGGTGAGAAATTTCATTACCATTAAGATAAGAAGGAAACCGACAGCATAAGAAAAGAAAAGCATCGAGAGAGATTCGAAGAGTATACAAATTCTCCTAGTGTTGCTGCTCGCTAAAAGCCTAAAACTAAACGTAATCCTTAGCCTCACATGTTCTAAATAAGCATAAAACAACAAACGGAAAAAAGAAAAAAAAAAAGAAGAAGAAAGAGTTGATAGGATGCCAACTAATTAAAAAAACAATAGAAAACCAATAAAAAGCCACCTAAAAACGTACTATAAAAACCAAGAGAGGCTAGGCTCCACACCAATCACTCTCCCACCGGCTGTTTCCAAACAATATTATCTCTTGCCATCACAATAGTACTGCTAATCTCCTTGTATATCTTGTTTACCAAACTTTAGAACTAATTTGCATGTGATGCCTAGCCTTAGCTGCCTCTTGTCCCTTATCTCTTTCTGGTCTAACAAGCACATATTCTGAATTCTTTCTCATCCCTCAAAAAAGCATATATTCCTGGGATGTCATTACCAACCAATGCAGGGGAAGAGTACTTGGTGGGTTATAGAATCTCCAATCGTATCATTTGAGGTTTGTTTGGTTTGGGAGACCAAACTATGCACTTTTGCATTTTGTATTTTGCATGTTTGGGAGACTATTGTAAAAATATTAGCATGTCAAAATGGATTCATAATAATAAATCAGGAAATACAAAGCTTTTTGAATTCTGACTATACTTTACCCACAAAATCCTCCGCGAAATCTATTTTGCATATACCATCCAAACACTTTTACAGAGAGTCTCATTATAACTCAAAAATCTATACCTAGAGTTCATAAACCATAATCAAAATTCCCAACCACCTCCTATTCAATTTCATAATATGACTACTCGTTAAATGTATGGAAAATCATATGCCCCATGTTCAAATCTCACTATCAAAAGGTGTAGCTTTCAATTAGGGATTCATGCTTCTAACTCAGTTGGTCTTGTACTAGTATTTAGGTACTGAAAAGTTTTAGGCTCGAGCTGATGGAACTGCCCTTGTAGTAATTTAACTTAACTAACATACTAACATCCTATTGTCTTACGGGAGGGATCCAACTGTTACAAATTTGTATTATGGACAAGACCACGATTATATAGTTTTAATTTCACAGTAATCTTACATATCTTAAATCCTTACTCAGAAAATGCTATTTTGAAAAACTTAGAGAGAGATTAACTGAATGCTTGGGTTGGGGATGAACTTGGACTACTTGTTATTGAGTGGTTATTCAGTGCTTTGGAGTCCTTAGGGGCCCATTTGATGTGGTTGGCCGAGATGATTCGAGTATTTCATATATTCAGTGCTTTTGGAGTGCTCAAGGGAGGGGGTATTCACAAATTGCACGTTCAAGTGCGATCTATACATTTAGTTATGGATCCCCATAAATGCGTAAGTGTGAGTCCTTGGAGCATCCCGTCCCATGGCATTTGAGGGGCCCTTTGATATGGTTGGCCTAGAAGATTTGAGTACTTCATAATATGAATGAAAGAATAGGAGGAACGACTGGAAGATCCTCAAAAACAACGATACAACGATAGAAAATCGGACGCGAAGAACCAAAACGTTTAGCAATTTATAAACAATAAAGATAAGGGGAACCGACGGATACGCAGGGTCCACTTCGGATCTCGCACGGATGATTCGAGCCGTTCAATAATTTAAAGGGAAAAAAATCGAAATGGTCCATGTAGTTTAGTGTTTGTGTGCAACTTGGTCCCTGCAGTTTGAATTGGCTCGATTTACACTCTGTAATTTCTATTTTGTTCCAACTTGGTTCAATTATTAACCGTCGTTAGCCTCCGTTAACCCAAAAAAAAATGGGTCCCTTTTCTAATGAATTACCGAACCCTTCTTGAACCTCGTAGACCTAAAGCCTTCTTAAAAAACAAAACGGAGTCACTTTTTTCTAAAAATCGGGTTCTCTGGCCCTTGTTCTTTTTTTTAAAATACTTGAATTATTCTTCCGATATTCAAGAGGTGACCATGCACACCTAAACTCTATACCCGGCGGAGATAAGTTTTTTCTAAACCCTTTTTGTGACCCGAACTATAGCCGGACCTTATTCTCCTTTATCCGGAGATATGTAGGCAGCTTGATGAAAACTCGATCTCTTTCGAAAATAAAACCCACTTCAATTTCTAAAATTCAAACTTTTTTCAAAAATATCCGAACCCCTTTTATAAAACACAAAACTCCTCATTTGTCCTTTCTTTTCAAGAACCACGTCGCAATCCATAGGAATCAAATCACTTATTCAGGCCCTAATCCCTCTCACTCCTTCCCCTGAAGGCGAATGAGACACGTTTCGGTTGAAGATAAAATCCCAGGCACGACAAATGGAGAATGGAAGCCGTGAAAAAAAATGAAGAATGGAACAATGATGCTCTATATTTTAGTTTAGAGGTATATTAGGGTAAAAGAAGAATGACAGATTATGGTTTTAACCCTAGAAAAGGGGTCCATTCGTATCTGGGGTTAACGGAATCTAACGGCAATTAGTAATTGGACCAAGGTGGAACAAAATGAAAACTACAGAGTGTAAATCAAGTCAATTCAAACTGCAGGGACCAAGTTGACACAAACACTAAACTACAAAGACCATTTCAGTTTTTTTCCCTAATTCAAAAAAAATTGGGTGGAACTGTGAAAAATCAGCTCAATCCGATATATGTAGATGTTCGATCCAATTTTCTATTTTTTTTATTCAGATTTTAGATCCAAAATATGAATGAAAAAAACAGAAGATTGCATGGAATGGGAGGAACCGTAGTGCACCCGCCGCACTACACTGTGTAGCGCGGCCAATCCAACCGTCCATCTTAGTGCGAACAGTTTAAATTTAATCTGAACTCTTACAAATCGTAGCCATCTATTATTGAACTGATTTTTCAACCTACTCAGATTTTCTTTTAATTATTGAACACTCGAATCATCTCATCTGGAGTAGACCCGTGTCCCCGTTGGTACCCATCTTTTTCTACCTCGTCGGTACCACGGTACCAATAGCAGGTTCATTTATAAATGTGGGCATGTGCTCATTTATGTATCCGGGACCCTACATGGTGTGCTATCTTCCCCCTACTTCTTCCACCTATGCTCATTTATGTATCCAGGACCCTCCATTGTGTACTCGTGCATAAAGTGTACTGATGAGATTGATGGGTTTGTGATTCGTCTCCATTTGCATAATTGAAGTTGTAGCCTATTGGTGAATGATGGGGCCATTTCGATTCAGGAGCGATTTCCCACACTTGGCTAAAAGTCAATCCAAAAGACAAAATTGCTTTTAATGAGACAAGGGTTTTGTTTAGTTAACACAAAAATGTCTTTTTTCTTTAAATTGTCTTAAATGAGACAAGGGCTTTGTTTGGCTAACACAAAATATGTTTTTTATTTTTTATTTTTTTTCGTGTTTTTCGATTTTGTTGCACTTTCATAGAGTACCCTAGGGTGCACTTTCCTATTATAGGGTTTTAGCGGTTTAAACACTTTCATATATTAGGTACCCTAGGATTTTAGGTATTTTCACATATATGGTACCATAAGGTTTTAACCACTTTCATATGGTACCCTATGGTTTTAGGCATTTTCAACACCGGTCAACCTTATAGGGTATCCTAAGGGTCATCATTTAGCCTGAAGGTCCGCGACCCGCCCAAAGTCCGCCCGGCCCGGTCGTGTTTCTACCCAGCCCGAGCCCGAAAAATGGGTGGGCTGGCCCGGCCCGTAGTTTATAATTGGCGGGGTCGGTCCTATGAATTTTTACTCAGCCCGGCCCGTGAGCCCGCCTGGCAGCCCGCCCATGGTACCCATCCAAAAGCCCGCCAACGGGCCCGCCTATTAGCCCAAAATCCCACCAAACCCTTTCTTTTTTTCCTTGGTTTAGTTTTTCCCAAGGAAATTTAAGACCGCCCGGCTTTTGGCCCGCCGGCCCACCAATTGGGTAAGCCTGTGGGTCGGGCTTGGACTTCAATTTATGGTAAGTGGCCCGGCCCGCAAAAAAAGAAAAAGCCCGGTCCGCCCAGCCCGTGGGCGGGCTTGGGCAGCAACTTGGCGGGCTGGGCCGGCCCAGCCCAATAATGACCCTTAGGGTACCCTAAGGTTTTAGCCACTTTCATAAGGTACCCTAGGGTTTTAGGCATTTTCAACGCCGATCAACCTTGAGAGGGGTTTTTTTTTTTGTAAATTCTGGGTAGAATATCCTTTAAATTTTACGAAAAAATATTTATGTCCTTGTTATATCAAAAACCATTATAGTATATCCTCCTAATCAAAAACCATTATGAGTTGTCAAATCCTTTCTTATCCAAATTCAATCCAATCACACACTTTTCTAATATCTCACCCTGTTAGGGTGAGCTGCTTACACGTAGGTTTGTCTTTTCTGTCGAGAGCTACTTACATGTCGATCTCGTGTGAGCTGAAGATATGTGATTGGTCGATGGTTGGTAAGAAGAATAATCTTGTGGGGTAAGGGAATGAGCAAGAGGTATAGGAAAGACAAAGGCAGCGTGTCCCTTGTTTCCTTCCGCGGGGGTAATGTCTGGCCTTTTCTGGACCGAATGAATGAGGTCACCTTTTCTCTGGGAAAGAATGTTCTCCTTCCTCAAATTCAGTACTCACTCACTCTCTCTCCAGAAAAGGTCAACTCTGTCAAATCAGAGGGAATGTCAGGGGTATTTATAGGGTACCTGGGCCTTGGTCAGACTTAGGACGACGCTCCTATGAAACTCCATCACGTGTTCCTCATGTACCTTTGGGTCTTGGAGAAACTCGCCCTCCTGTAGACTCCTTTCTGCAGGAGGACTCGATTCTCCGAGATGCAACCTCCATCCCAAGCCACCAAGCCACAAGAAACTCCCCCACTCCCGCTAGAGCAAGGTCGTGACCCGCGTCGATCGTGCTCTTGCCACGGAGCTTCTTCCGGACCTTGCCTTGTGGCCTAGATGAAACTCTGGGGACTCTTTAATCAAATCTTCATCGATCCGCAGGACTTCACCCGTGATTATCTACGGTTTGACGTTGTCCCGCGGTTCATTTTTCCTTTTCCGCGGAGAGGGTTAACTTCCGCGGGAATTACATCTTCCGCGAAAGACTTCCGTGGGTCTTCCCTTACATTTTCATACACGTCATCTTTTCAGATTGGTCGGTCAAACTTTTCCTTTTAGTTAAGGTTTGACCGGCGCCTCTTTTCCGCACGGACTATACTGCCACGTGTTTGCTGCTAATTGGAGGGTCAAATAATCTCCTCTGGTCAAGGGTTAATGATTTTGACCGCACCTACACACGAATTTTGATTAATTTTTAAAAAACCAAATGCTGATCAAAATTTTTTTTGAAAACCAAATCCCATTGTTTGCTAGCTGAAGACCAATTCAAAACCGAGATAAAGCCTCGTATAAATTGGCCACACCCCTTTTTTAAGCGAGATTTTTTTTTTAATGAGCTCAATCTCGTGTGTCCAAAAGTATTTTGAACGATCCAAATTGAAAATCAATTTTTACCAATCAAAAATACTTTTTACTGGTTACCGGTCAGAATTTGAAACCATGTCTTAACCATTGATTATCGAGATGGACAGATAAGATTGTGCAGAACCGTGAATAAGTCATTCTCTTGTTAAGCAGCTCGTATACCATGTCAACCGAGTCTCAAAATCAGACTTGGCTTCGATGAAATTCTAGTACTCCACTAATTAGGTTCAAGGAAATTTTGGTAGAACAGTTCACATGGGTAAAAGCCAGACCAGTTCACATTGGGTAAAAGCTCCAAATTTCCTAGCAATAATTTACTGACAACCTTTCCAAAACGGAAGTTCATGGCCTTTTCCCTTGTCCAACTCACACCTTATAAATATAGTACATCACTAATCTGATCATTTCGTGTTTTATAAATAAAACCCCCAAAAAACACTATACCTAATATGTGCATTGGACTATATAGAATATCGTCGTTATTCTCCACTACACCCACCCATTCCTATTATTTCCCTCTACAAACATGGTTGGCATGTCAACTTTTCTATTCCTTGCACACCCACTATTGATAACCATCCTCTGCATCTCTCTCTACTCGCTGCACACAATCTCATGCAGATTCCGGCGAGAGTGCAGCAAGTTTCCCGGCCACGGACCGCGGACGTACCCGATCATCGGATGCCTATTTTCCTTCTACAAGAACAGCCACCGCCTGCTGGACTGGTACACCGAACTCCTTTCCGATTCCGCGACGCAGACGATCATGATCCGCCGGTTTGGGGCCCGCCGGACCATCATAACGGCGAACCCGGAAAACGTGGAGCACGTGCTCAAGACAAGATTCAGCAACTACCCAAAGGGCAAGGCATTTACTGAAATCCTGGGTGACTTTCTTGGCCGTGGGATATTCAATGTGGATGGGGAGCTGTGGTACACCCAGCGCAAGTTAGCCAGCCATGAGTTCAGTGCTAGATCATTACAAGAGTACATCGTGAGCACTCTGTCGGAGGAGGTGGAATCTAAACTTCTCCCGATCATGGAGTCTCTGGCAATGGAAGGTGATCAAAAGGTTGTGGATTTGCAAGAGTTGTTGAGAGGGTTAGCCTTTGACATCGTTTGCAGGCTGTCATTAGGGATTGATCCTTGCTGCCTCGATCCTTCTCTCTCCGTCTCGCCCCTTGCGGGTGCCTTCAATGTGGCATCGGCGATGAGCGCGAAACGGGCGCTGGAACCAGTTTCGGTCATTTGGAAGATCAAGAGAATGCTTGGACTCGGGTCGGAAAGAAGACTCAAGGACGCCATTGGAGAAATCCGTGCATTCGTCGCAAAGATCATACGCGACAAGAAGAAGCGCATTTTCGATGGGGAGAGAGCGGGAGAGGATCTCCTTTCAAAAATGATACTGGCAGGGCATGACGAGGCGTTTCTGAGAGATATGGCGATAAGCTTTATAATGGCGGGGAGGGACACGACCTCGGCCGCCATGACGTGGCTCTTCTACATGCTTTCGCGAAATCGGGACGTAGAACAAGAGGTGGTCCGGGAGCTGGGATTTGTTGAAGACGAGAGATTGTCGAGTTACGAAAAACTCAAGGAAATGACGTACCTGGAGGCTTGCCTTTGCGAGTCGATGCGGCTCTTCCCTCCGGTTGCTTGGGACTCGAAGCACGCGATCGCCGACGACTCCTTGCCGGACGGAACGACAGTTCGCGCCGGGGACAGGGTGACTTATTTCCCTTACGGAATGGGGAGGATGAAGGCACTGTGGGGGTCGGACCGGTTGGAGTTTAAACCGGAAAGATGGTTTCCTGAACCGGGGAAGGAGGGTAGGGGAGGGTTCAAGAAGGCGTGTCCATATAAGTTTCCGGTTTTCCAAGCTGGTCCAAGAGTGTGCCTTGGGAAAGAAATGGCTTTCATCCAAATGAAGTACGTTATGGCTTCGATACTCAAGCGGTTCGAGATTAGACCGGCCGGTTTAGTCAGTCCGGTCTTTGTGCCCATGTTGACCGCTCATATGGCCGGTGGTTTCAAGGTTTTCGTCCGCAGGCGACAGGAACCCATCATTGTCACAAGCTCCAAGAATCGATCAAACTATTAGTAATAGAAGTCAACGGTTCATCTTTCAAAATACTCCCTCCGTCCCAAATTGATTGTCCGGTCCGCAAAACGGAGTGTTAAAAATAATACAATTTTTGCAAGAAAAAATCAAAAGTTTTTCAACAACTTACTAGATATCAATGAGAATTTTTAATTTGTGAAAAAAGTTTGAATTTTTTCTTGAAAAAATTGCATTATTTTTAATACTCCGTTTTGCGGACGGGACAATCAATTTGGGACGGAGGGAGTAGATTTTAGTCTTTGCTCTCGCCCTCATGAATTCTAATTGTTTGACGTTTTTACGCTTAGATTTGAACACCTGCGGTTGCAAACGCATTAGTTTGAGACGACTGTTTTGGATCTGAGAGATGCATTCCGATTACCAAAGCTTACATGTGTTTGGAGTCTTGGACTTGCAATTAGTTTATTTTTTACCCACGACGGAAAGAGATGAATTTGCGCATAGTTACGCAGCAGTTGTTTATTCTATGTATAAAGTGTAAATATCTTGTTCATGAATACGACGTATCGAGGTCTAGGACTTTTCGTACCCTATCTTGACCATTAATATAGGTCCCGAGTTCTCCACTGCTCGACCCCACGTGGTATCTCAATTGGCAACAGAGATGAGCAGTAAATCTAAACATAATGAGTTTCAAATTTGGCAACCTCTTGAGACCATGTCACAAGAGAGAATTTTCTTCTGAATCTCTTAGTTCTAGAGTGAATGGTCTGCCGTTGACTGAAAAATAGTCGAAGTAAGCGTAAGCTCGCTGGCACACCACTTACCAACAAAAAAAAAAAAAAAGTTCTCAACTGCTTGAGACCAGTGTAAAGATGAAACCACTTACCCCGTTCGTTTTGGGATTTTGGATTTGGATTTATAAATAATGAATGTACAAAAAAATAGAGTAATGATTGAAAATAGGAATAATAATTGAAAATAGATAAAGAGAAAAATGAGAGTAATGATCAGAGAAAAATATGGTTTGATTAAAATTCAAAAGAGAATAAATTCTTTATACCACCGGTGTAAACATTTGTTTCCTCCAAATCAATTACATTGCGCCACGTCGCCATGTTTTATTAATTGGGGTCATTGTTTTGACACATGTCGTAATACAATTGATTTGGAGGAAACAAATATTTACACCAGCGGTGTAAAGAATTTATTCTCAATTCAAAATCCAAAACCCTTAAACGAACGGAATCTTAAAAGTTGATGACATGGAGTATTTGAATTGGTGTGAAAGGAATCAAAAGGTTATGTCTAAAAATTTTATCTTCAAATTTGAAAATTACATGACTTTACAAAAAATAAAAAATAAAAAACTTGAAAATAGGACCGTGGCAAATTTGGAGCCAAGTCGGAAAAAGTGTTGACCGCCATCTTAATAATTTTGGCAATTAGTTGCCAATCTATATAAGGGCCGTCACCTTTGAGATTTTGATAAAAGAAAATAAAATAGTCCATAACCTTGGGGAATTTTGAGCTATAAAGTACGGGTACTTTATTATTCTTTCGATAAAAACGTACGCTAAACTAATTAGTTGAGAGGACGATCAACAAAAAAAATCTAATTGGTTTAGAGCTTATTTTATATTAAAAGATTAGATTTGAGGGTTATAGACTACAAAACTTGAATTTTATATTAAAAGATTAAATTTGAGGGTTATAGACTACAAAACTTGAAAAAAAATAGTATTCCTATCCGTTTTACATACTAAGTATTAAATATATACCATTCTAGACTTGTTAGAACATGTGCAAATAAAAGTCGGATCTTAATATTCTTGTATTAAGCTTTTAAGTGGTCTTGAGTTTTAGTGGTGGGTCAATGCATTGAACAAACTCCCATTTGCCACCCGAAGGTTGGAATCTGGCTGTGATAGTGTTTCTGAGCGTAGAGGGTATTACTTTTTCTTGGAAAGATTTTTCCTGCTAGCATTGTACGTAGGAACTAGTCAGATATCTTAATACGCATGCGTCTAAGGATTTAGTCAGGAACATGTTTTTTAATTCGTGAAAGGTCAGGAATTTGTTTATAATAATCAATGGAACTGATTTTCACACTCCCCTTTTATTCACACGCACTCTTTTTTTGTTTTATAGTGATGTGAAATTACATGGTTAACCTTTTCATGTGTGAAGAGAAAAACATATGATGAGTAATTTTGTAATTCTACGTGAATGAAGACAAAAGATGGAGTGCATTTGAACAAAAAGAGAGTGTGAAAATCAATTTTCATATAAACAATTACATAATACATATCCTCCAGTCGCGATGCCATCAGCAGTTACGTTGGTTTGTTAATTTCTTTGAGGAATTGGACTGTATCTAGATGGAGTGTTAACATATTTTCCAGGGCATGAATTCGTTGACCCGCAATAAAAAATACTGCACGTGACCACGAGGCAGACCAAGACTTGTAACGATCTTAGACTGGGTTTGATCTTTCTTCTAAGCTACCAGTACTAGTAAAATTATGGTCAGTCGAGGCAACTTGTGGTGGAAGGAAAATTAGAAAAACAAGTTATACGTGGGTTTTAACTTGTCAAACATAAATTCAAAGTCAGTTTTTTTTTTTTGCGTTCATACAGTTTGGAACTATGTCAGCTTATGTCCGGATATCCCAAACTAGACTTGAATATTGCATATCCTTCATAGCTAAGAAGCACGGACACGCCTACCGATCTTGCGTATCGACACAACACATTCTGAACGCATGTTGGACTTGGTTAAATAAATATCACGTTTTTTATTACATTAATTCTAGTTAGACACTTTAGGGCACACCGGGGATATACATTGGGGACACATTGGGAATACATTAGGGAACATGAGTAAGTCATAATGCAATTTTAAAAATTGGGCAGAGTTACATTTTCCATGGACGCTTAGTCATAATGCAATTTTAAAAGTTGGGCAGAGTTACATTTTCCATGGACGCAGAGTTACATTTTCCATGGACGCTTAGTCATAATGCAATTTTAAAAGTTGGGCAGAGTTATATTTTCCATGGATGCTTCGTTCATGAATATACTTAGTCATTGCTGATTTATATCTTCTTAATGTACATATTCTTTGGGGTTTCTAAAGCCTAATTTGCATGGAAAAATGTTTTTTCACTTTTATGTAGGCTTATAAGATACACATATCATATATGCACAATTGCACATTATCTACCTACTCCCAACATGTTCGTGTCCTAAGTTATGGAAAATGATATAGCCGCATGTCCATGTCCATCTCCCATGTTCGAATCCGTAGTTCTTAGCTTCATAGTATAGAAATATATGGCAGCTTGATTAATTCATTGCATACAAAACAGAAGCGAACTACTGCTTCTGCAGAGTTATAAGTGGGTACAGGGTAGAATGTGAAATGGACGTCACAAGAGAAATCAATATCGGTGAATGTACATTGATTGATCTTGCTAGAAGTTTGTATATACAGATATTTTTTCTGTTTTGTACTTCAACATTAATCAAAATGATACTCACCCGGTCACCCCGTTAAGCTTCCAAATTGCTTGTTCCACTCCTCATATGTACCGAGTTCATTCAAAGAAACAGAAGGCCTCACCTCTTGTAATGCATCCTCAAAATCCTGCACACAGGAAAAAGAGCAAATTAGCTTTATGAAGTTGACAAACACGAACTTTATCCTTGCTATTGATCATCCATGTATGTGGGTGCATGTGAGCACTCTCTAAGCTTATGTAGATGTTATTACCTGAAGAGTAACAGGTCTCATATCCTCCTTTTTCAGCTTTGTAATTTCTATACCCTGTCTCAGAGCCTCTCTTAGCGGACCCATAGAAGCATCCTTCACTAGATTCTTCATGTCTGATCCAGAGTACCCTGGAAAAAAAAAAGTACAAAAATAAACAACAAACAAATGATATTAGAAGATGGGATACGGGGAAAACATGAAAACCAAAGGCCAAATGCTTAAGTTGAACATTCTAGGGAGTCAAGGTGGAAAGAAGCCATGGGTTGAACTATGAACCATACGAGCACAGACCTTCAGTTAGCTTGCATATGGTATCAATGTCCTCCTTTGACAACTTAAATAATCCATCCTTCTCTAGAAGATTACGGACAATCCACGCTCTGGCATCTTCATTTCAAGTAATCAGTTAGCTATCATTCATGGGATCGAAAGAGGTTTAAAAGTTGGGAATCTTGGGATGCTCAAATTGTACCTGAGGAAGGAAGGGGAATATAAAGCCGCTTGGTAAGCCGCCTCCTTGCTGCTTCATCAAGTTCTTGGGGCCTATTAGTTGCTCCTGGATAAGATAACAGATTGTAAAATGACTGTGAAGCCACTACACATTATTTAGAGGACTAAATCAGAGTACATCTGATTTTGAAAAGAAGTCGAATTCAAATGCATCTTCCCATTCAAAAAGTTGTGTGAACATTGAGAAATTCCATCTATAAATCGTCTCCAACCTTTTTGTTCAAAATGTAGATAGTGTAAATCAGAAATATAATTTCCAACTTTTAAGATCATCAACTCTGTTATGTACGACCTTAAAAGTTTGCCTCGGGTGAAGTTCTGCCACCGTTTACTAGCGCACTAGGAGCATAATTTTTTTTTGCTCCTGGCAGGAAAAATTTGAAAGATGACAATTTACTTTGCATCATTATCCCAAATCAGAAATGTAGGAATACACATTTTACACGCACTTCCACAAAATATTATCAGGATTGGTCATGACTTCCAGCTGCAAGCCAGTGATTTAAAATAAGTCCTTTGGATCGAGAGACTGAAGTTTCAAAAACTTCCTGGATGCAAACATAAGGAAAGTTCAGCAGTTCAATTTTTCACCTATTAGCAGAATTTGCTCACTCCCGCTATCAAACCCTTCCATTTCAATGAGAAATTGTGTCTTGAGTCGCCGACTTGCTTCATGTTCGCCATCTGACTTCCGCTGCAATCATGTAGAATTCATTAGCAGAACAACTTTTCTGACAATCAAGACAGTGGGCAACTTACATGGAAAAAGTGTTCCTTCTACCACAAGGATGATCTCAAGCAAACATAGATTGTAACCCCTTTTAGTAAAAGGCACACCGTGTCCACTCATATGGGCTTTGAAATATATAGCAAGGGAACCAGTGGAACATACTGAAGTTCAGCTGATCCAACATAACCCCATTTTGCCTCTATATTTAGTTATTTACCAGTTAGACTATACCTGAGACAGAAGTGAATCCACTTCATCAACAAATATCACAGCTGGCTGGCGACAACAGGCAACTCCAAAAAGTGCCCTCACTAGCTTTTCACCCTCGCCAATCTACAGCACCAATGGACATTTAATCAGCAGAATGCAATAGATTTCTATATGTGCGGGAAACAAAGCAGCTTCGGTATCTTGTTCACATCCTTTTACAATGCATTACCAACATAGATGCAGCAGAAATTGTCCAATTGCTGGGCTAAAGTCTATGGTATAGGCAAGTGGAGTGGTAGCCCAATGGTAGGCACCATGAACTCCCATGCATTTGACTCGGATTCAAACCTCACTAGCCACACTTAACAGTTAACACTACGGACTTTCACCAGCAAAAAAAAAGTCTATGGTAGAGGTAACCTTATGGAGTGGTGAAGAACTCCAGTACTTGAGGTGTTTACCTAGTTTCTGAGATTTGTAAGGCAAGAGTCATCTTTACTGAAATTAAAATGACACCTTCATGCATTTTAGTCGCATCAATCAGGTTTATTGACTATGCAGTAATAGCATTTTGAATTGAATGCTTATTTTAGATTCTAATTGCTCAAGAACTGCCAAAGCTAAGAATAAGCCTGGGCATCTTGTTATATTGGCACAACTTGGGTTCATATTTAACACGTTTCACAATTCATGTGTATAGAAGATTTTGAGCATAAGATAGAAAATATGAACAAAATATAATTCTAGTGTTGTTTGGGCCCCACAATCAGAAACTTGGAAATAATTTGAGGTAGCAATGGAAAAGGTCGAACATAAACTCCATGTTCATCTAATTCAGTAAACAAAAGTCTGTTGACAATTTCGGCTAAATTTGCAGAATTGATTAATAAACTTACCCAAGTTATAACAAAGTTAAGAATCATTCAAAATTTTCCTGGGGGATTCAAATCAATAATGCATAATCGCAGGCCGATTAAAAATGATATTAATGCATAATCGCAGAAATGACACGTACCCATTTGCTTGTCAATGAACTAGCCGAAATGTAGAAAAAGGTTGCTTTAGCCTCTCCAGCTATTGCTTTCCCTATCATCGTTTTGCCAGTTCCCTAAGACACAAGATGAAAGTGTCAAAAAATAAAATGTAATATTCTTGTCCACGCATGGAAATACTTGTTATCCACAATACATTGTATAAGTTCACTTCTTACAGGGGGACCGAACAGCAGAAGACCACGCCCTGGGGAACGACAACCTTTAAAAATATCAGGACGTAATAAGGGATATATCACCATCTCCGTAACGCACTTTTTAGCATGGTCCAATCCAGCTGCAGTATTGACAAAAGTAGACATAATTATGAGAAACTATCAAATAAATCAATTCATAGAAGAACCTGACCATCTAAGAGTCTGGAGGATCATGGTTTACCAATATCATCCCAACGAACATTGGGATCCCGATCCATGATTTCATTACTAACATGTTCGATCAGACGAGGTTCTAAATTCCTCAACTTTTCAGGAAGTTCTCCATCAGGACCACATAGCATGTCCAAACTGAAATATCATGCAGAGAATATAAGTTACGAAAATGACTGCATAAAGCTTCCAATTAAACATCAGGGGTGGGGTGGAAGGTCGGGGGACACCGTTCGACGTGCACAGCATGAGGAGCCGTTGATACGAAGGATGAGTTTAACCCACATTTCCAGAGAAAGAAAGACGAGAAAAACTAACCATCTCTTTATTGAGTCATCTAATGCATCATCACCCTTCCCTGCGACACGTGAAGTGATATTGCTCGCATTACCCCCATTAGATCTAATAGGGGGCACAAAATTACCACGAATGCCGCGGCGTGAAAACCCATAGGATCTGGCAGCGTAACCTCTATTGGTTGCGTAATTATCACTTTGTGGTGAGACAGAAGCACTTGGTGATCCCACTAATCCTCGCTTGTGCTTTGCATCCATTTCCTACAGTGTAAAGGTAATGCACTTAGTTAAGAGATTGGCATATAAAATCCTGAAAACACCAAATAGAGCAGAGCAACTAGTGATGTAATAATGCTTGTCATAAAATTTCTAAACATGTTCTTTTGCCAGAAATAATACATGGCATGAAAGGATATTATCAGGCTTCCACAACAAAATGTGTTTCAAAAGTGGTTGAGGTTATTACAGAATCCAGCTCATTGCTTTGGATTTCCATGTCAGGTTAATTGCATCTAGAGTAAAAAATGACTGGAGAAATAAAAGTCGTTACCAATTTTGCCCTGGCAGTTACAAATCCGTTGCTAGAGACGTCAGTGTTAGCTTCTTCATTGCATTTTGGAGACTTAATATTCTCATTTCTAGGGCTACTGAACTCCTTGTGCGTACGTTTTGTACCATTACTACTTCCATGAGCTCTTTCTTCCTCCTCAACTGATGAAAATGTAGAGATACCTTGACCTTTGGGAAGATTGCGGTAGGAGTGAGCTTTTTCTATGATAGTGCAGTCCTCAGAACTGTTACTTTTAGAATTCAGAGAACTCTTGGATGGCGGACTTTTATTTGCATGGGAGATACTGTTTCCGTAAATGGATGTCAACTTTGCTTGTACCAGGACTTTTGAGGTCTTGGAGCCTATCTTGTCCGGCCTGTCAAACGGATCCCCCTAAAATAAATAGTGACCTGTCATGAGCTCTGGATTTACGATGACAGATAATCATATAAATTAGAATCAAAGGTTATGAATCAGCTCGTCCTCAAAAGCTATAACAATTAGTCCATCGAATAAAATAAGGCATAGTTAATTATAGATATGCAGGAGCTCAATGAAATGGTGTAGCACTTCATACCAATTCATTCGAATCTCTTCCTCTAGACTGCTGAAAAAGGGTTTGAAAGTACTTTGACTGCCTAATTTTTTCAAAGTCCATATTTCCACTCTTGCCAAAAACACGGCCATGATTTCGTCCAGCTTGTTCAAATGCTTGGCTGGAGACATGTGGACCACAAAAAGTTGTCATTTCCACAGTGTAATTCATGAAACATCCGGTAACAAACATAAACCAAGAAAAGTCTTTGCAATCATTAACTAAGGCGAGCAACTGATACAAATATGTCAAAGAAAATCAAGTAGTGCAGGAAGTGTTTCGGACGTATAGCTAATTCCTCTGTGTTGCGTACATGCCTGAGGGATTGACTACATCATTAAGTGTCAATCCACCCAAATAAAATTAATTTCATCAACTCTTTTCCTGGAGATTGAAAGCTTAATCGTCCATTAACTTTGTCTACTTTTAACAACAATCTATTCTTCAACTGGAAACAATCCAGCGGACCAACCAGTATTTGTAGTTCCTTGTCCAGTTCTCTAGCTATTAAATTAACTAGTACTCCTCAAGCCATCTGGCAATTTATTGATCAATAAATATAAAGAGCTACACGTGCCAAATGCCTTATCAAGGATTCAAAAGTTTCACTTCCGTGTTTGTAACATTGAAAAATCTACACAACATTCACAATTTCTTCTCCCATAATTCTAATTGAATTTTTAACGTCTAAATTTCCAATAAGCTACATACATACATATATCTATGCACTTATTAGGGCTGATAGATGAACTCAACAAGTCACTTAACGAGCTTCAAAAACATGTTGAGGCTTGGCTTCTTTATGAGACAATCCGATCTCAAACAAGTTTTTATTGAGCTGATCTCGAGTAGTTTGAAGTTTTTAACCATCACAAGTCGAACAAGCCGAGCAGTTCTTTGTTCGAGCTTGGTTCAAAACTTCAACGAGCTTAAAAAGTATGTTCAAGCTTGGTTTGTATGTACCGGTTTGAAATGAGCTTTTAACAAGTGAACATGAGCTCAAACTCGCGCGGTTTGATTCATTTATCAGCCCTAGCATAGTAGCATTATGTGTGTACTAGTCTAACACAGATATATACATACATACTCAGAGAGAGGGAGAGAGAGAGAGTACCGATCGGATTCGGGTACGAGAGAGCGACGAGCAGTATCGATCTTCGACAGGGCGTCACGGCGAATAGGTCGAATGAAGGCCTCGTCAACGTCGGTGTTGGAATTGGAGTCGAGGAAGCCGACGAGGCGGAGGCCGAGCACTAGGGCAGAGGAGAAATCCTCCTTCTGGAGAGCCAAATCAGCTCCGAAGAGAAGCGAATGGAGCCTCTTCAGCTTCGTATCCACTTCTCTCCTCCAACACACCTCCTTCTCACTGGCTTCCATTCTTCCCGATTCCGAAGAAGACAGAAACGGCGGCGTCAGTGAAGCTGGTTCAGAGGCTTCGGCGGTGTTCTCTTTTCCCGCCATTTCCTTCCAAGAGAAGCTCGGCGGTGTGTGCGGAGTCTGTGTCCACTTTTTCACAAAGTGCCGATTATCTTTTTCTTACTTGGCGCCTTTCGTTCTTTTTAGGCTCTGTTTGAAACCTATGGAAAAGGAAGGAAAGGAAATGAAAATTAAAAAATTTTATCTTCCATTGTTTGGTTGGAAGAAAAAGAGAGAAAAAAATAAAAAATTTAAGTTAAGTGACTAATAATTTTTCCCTTATGTTTTCCTCTCATTTTCCTCACTTGTTTGGTTTAGGAAAAAAAAAAAAAGGAATATAAGGAAATCAAGTTTTGAGCAAGTTATTTTCCTCGCATTTTTCTTCTTAATCATGTTCCTTCTTTTCCCTTCCACGAGTTCCAAAAGGATTCAGTTTTCCTGATGTTGAGTCTAATGCTATGCACCTTACTGTACAGTACCAACCCAAAGTCCCTTTAGGACACAATCACATAGTGGCTCAGATTCTTCCTCAACTCTATATTGATATGGGATGAGATCTTAACACTTTAATCTTATGTCACACATTAACGTGTGAAGGTCGTTGTGGAGGAAGGCAAAATGCGCTGTGCCCGACGAGCCATGTATAATTTTTCCATGTCTCCATGTCGTGCTGAATGCTCAAAGAAGACAACAAAAACATACTTCAGAGATAATTGAAATTTCAAATGCAATGAAACCCATGGTAATTTGAAATGTACTGGATATTCTCTCTATTTAACGTTAGTTATATACTTATATGTTTTCGAGGAGTTTTCAAGGAAACGCCAGATGCAAATATATTAAAATTGAAAAACGATTACACGATCCAAAAAGTGTACGAATGAATGAACAAATTCCTTATTTTCTGTCTTCTTCCTTTTTTCTCCTTGCTAAGCCTACACTAGATTTTTGTTTTTTACGAACACAGCAGAGGTTAAGAGTCTTTCCATATTTGACTAGGCCTCGCCACCTCAGTGTTCCTCTTCTTTCCTTTTTGCTTAGTTTCTTGGACCTCAGAAACCCATCGCCAGTTAATTTATCAGCCCATATGAACCACAACGAATATGAACACAATGGCTGTCAAGTTAGAAACCTCCAAGGCATCATACATTTCCACAAGCGTATCATTAAGATGCTAAGGTGCGGAACCCGTAAACATAAAGGCCTAACGGGAAAAAAATTAAAACAAGTAACCTCAGCAACCAACTCGCAAGAAACGAGCACAGAAGCTGCTCTTCTTTCTACAGAAAATGAAATTGGAGTGCACTTCACAAAAAAATGCAGGAGAAACAAACACAAAAAATTCCTTGTGGAAGTACACCCATGTGGACTGTGGAGAGAGAGAGAGAGAGAGAGAGTGAGAGTGAGTTTCCGTCACATTGCAAATGAATAAACTATGAAACCTGGTTCGTTAAAATTAACATAATCACAGTACTGAGGACCTGAGTAATAACAGAGAAATGCTAAAACGGGCTACAGAGTACATTCTGTTCTAAACATGAGCAACTATCCCCACCATCCAACAATGGAAAGGTCAAACATGTATCCAAAGCACTTCCAAAAGAGATGTCAAGTAGACGGGTACATGTGAGCTCAGAGGAAGTTTCCATCAGCCGTTCCAAGACCCCTAATTCATGTGCTTACAGGGCCATCTGCAACTGGCTTGCGGTTCAGATAACGTATAACAGCATCTTCAACCCTGTTTAATCCACAAAAAATAAGTAATGGTGATCCCAAGATACAAACAAGAAATATTTGAGAAAATGCACTTGCCCCTGACAGAGACACATGTGGATCACCTGAAGTTCATAGACTCATAACGTACAGTTAACCTCGAAGATTGACATCACACAGGGATGGACATGTGGCAGATAGTCTCAATCATATGGTTAGCCATGCGTTATGGCAGCTGATTGCTATTGGGTCTCTAAAGTTCAAGTCAGAGTAGTTGGATCCAGCGCTAGACCCAATTTAAATGAGTAAATCAAGCATAGGCATCAAGAGTCAATATAGACATAAATATATGTGAACATCCATACGACATAGAAACATGTTGGTATAAAATGTCCAAATATTTCCCATAAAAGAAAAGTTGATCCTAAATGTTTCAAACCACCAAATGAATCAAATTGCAAATTTTGCCCACATATTTCAACTGTTAAGGTAATGTTTTTTTTTTTCCCTTTCTGCTTCTTTATGAGAACAAGAAGAAACATACTGTCAATAGCAAGAAGTCGATGAGCATACCAGGTTTGATTGAAGAATTCTGAGCGACGCTCTTTTTCAGCACTACGACTTGTTTCCCCGGCTACAAGCTTCAGATCCCTGCTTTGAGATTCAATCAAAGCATTAATAAATTCCACCGGAGATTGGCTGAAGCCGAGAAAGAAGGCCCTTCTCTTACGATGCTCATGGATCTTCCTTATAGCACCACAAATTGCTTCATCGCAGGATTCAACCTCTTTGGTTTTCTCTGTGTTAGCTAATAAAGCACTCAGTTCTTTCTGAATTGGAAACGGAACATCCACCAACACATCATAGCATGCATTCCCAGCTGGACTATTCCCTTGAACCTTAATCTTATGCTCCAAATGTATTGGCTGTGGAGGAGACAAATGATGTGATATCTTCGATGATACCGCTGTGAACTTCATCTCTTTTTCCGCAAATACTCTCTGGAGTGGCAGATCACAATGAAAATGAGAAGGGTCATTTGGGTTCTGCAACTTTCTAGCCTTCACATAATGCCAGATAGCAGCTATGATTCTAGGGCGGGTATCGACCTCAATTCCAAGAACTTCCATTAAAGCTGGTGAAAGCTTAAATTTCTCGGGTGTATAACTCATTTCCAACCGCACACTAGCCAAAAACTCTTTATCCCCTATCCTCTTGACCTCAAAGCCCTCTTGAGGCGCGGGTGATCGAGCACTATCCCATGTAATGATATGGTTTTCAGGATACAGTCTCTGATCCAAGGAAATGGTGACTCTTTTAAAGAAAGACGAGAACTTTGGGTACAAGGAATTCGATCTCTGCATCATCCCAGCTTGATCAGGATCTACGCCCTCTTCCAAAATCCTTCCAACTATCTTGAGGGTCCAAGTAGGGGGGTCAGCATTCGGCTTCTTAGGAATCGTGCGAATCTGATTATCAAAAGTGTTAAACACATAGATCCGAAGCGTTTTCTGAATCGAGGGAGGGTTTTTAATGGCCTCCTGTATATCAATTTTCTTTCTCATCAAAGCAGCATCCACTCGAGACTCAAACTCAAGGAGCTGGGTGTAAAGAGCAGATTCAGGCAAAATTGCTGCAACCCTTTCTTGCAACTGTTTCTCAGGAAGCTTCTGCTTCTTTTTACGAGCAGCAGCATTCGCGAGCTCCATATTTCTCAGTGGTGACAACATTGTATTGGTAGCTGAGACACCAAGCGGGCGTACAGGTGGCTTCTGAGGTGCAGCACGTTTCATACTTGAATTCCCAGGTGTGTTAACCATGGGCGGAGAGGAACCAACTGGACTACCAGTCCCAGAAATGTTGGCCTCGGGGGGAATAGACATCCCAAGAGCTCGTAACTGAGCCCGGAATTGCGCCTGTATTGCTTCAGCTTGGGCAGCGGCGCTTGAATTCCCAGGTGTGTTAACCATGGGTGAAGAGGAACCACCCGGACTACCAGTCCCCGAAATGTTGGCCTCGGGGGGAACATCCATCCCAAGAGCTCGTAACTGAGCCCGGAATCGCCCATGTGCTGCTTCAGCTTGGGCAGCTGCGTGAGCTTGAGCCCGTATCTGTGCTTTGGCTTGGGATTCGGCATATTCTTTTGATTTTAGATATCCGTCGTAAATTTGCCTTGTGCGGGCAAATTCCCGGGCAGCAGCATCTCGCTCGGGTCCTGGACGATATTGATGTGCATACCGACTGAAGTCGCTCGGTGGGGGCGGGGGACCTCCTAGGTTACCCAGTCCAGATTGGGACTGTGATTGGAGATGTGCAGTCGGGTTCGCAGGCAGATTTGAAGAACCAGTCTCGGCATTACCAAACGGGGATGAAACCCCAATATTCTCAGGTATGTTATTGCTATTTGCAGACATTTTACACTCCCTAACCAAAATCTTCAAAATAAGCCAACCTTAAAAACCTAAACTACTATAATCTCGCAAAAAAAAAAAAACTGTGCTTCAAATTCCAAATATGCAAAACCCTAGAACCAGCAAAACCCTAACTATCACAAAAAAACTCTGCCAATGCTCCACATAAAAACAATAAATTGCTTACGTTTTAATCAGTACCTTTGATAACCCAGTAACAACATCAAAGCCGGCCCTTGGAAGAACCCTAGAAAGAAAGCCACCGCTTCAGTCTCTCAAAGCAACTGCTGAGTTGAGTCTTGAATTGGTTCACCCCTGGTGTCTCCGGATCTCCTGAAGGTGGGTTCTTTCACTAGAGCCCGTACATATTCCGTTTAACCATCTCAATTACCCATAACCAGCGGATCAAAAAATAAAAAATTACCCACAACCAGACAGAGATAGACGACCGGAGAGGGAGAGAGAAAGAGAGTGAGAGAGAGAGAGAGATGTTTTTGTTTTTAAGTCCGCGTGAGAGAGAGAGAGAGATTGATTTCAGACTTTGGGCCGGTTCTGATTCTGACCGAATAGGACATCTTTCGCAAGAGTTGCACGGAAAACCCAACAACTTGATCTGTATCTCAAAATACTCCCTGACCTTATTCCTTTGTCAGTTTAAATCCATGACTTCTAATTTTTTTCATAATAATGTCAACCCTTCATGTAACCTTGATTTTATTTATTTTTACTTGTGTGTTAGTATTTTATCGGGGAGTGATTTTGGCACTCTTAAAATTGATAACCACATCCCCAAATGAAAGTGCCAAAATCAATTTGGGGATATGAAATCGATTTTGGCATTCTCCTAGAGAGTGTGATTATCAATATGAGAAGTGCCAAAATTAATTTTCATTTTATTTTCTATGACCTAATAATAGTAGGCAACTAAATTTGGAATTGGATTCGGGCAATCTAAACATCGGGGCCGACAACCCAAATCAACTTTTTCTCATTTGTTGCCGTTGTGACTAGAATTCCGAAGATGGATTTCTGCCCCATCTGCCAAATGAGGTGACACTTTGCCGCTAGTATGATGGATATATCAAGTTGTCAACAAGTGATCCTAGTCATCGAGAGATTTTCTGTCCAAACCAAATTAACCAACATTTGCAGCATTCAACCATGCCAGTTTATTTTAAAGATTTGTATATCGTTTTACACTACAATTATGTCAACCTAAATCGTTTCCTTTTTTTTTTTGCTCGGCCACCTAAATCGTGTCCTTCCCTTAGCTACTGTTTTTCCATTGACACCAATCGCATAATTTCATCTTGTAGAGTATTTGCCTACTTTCAACGTATGTAATCAAACCTACTTAGTTTGTTCTCTTTAGGGCTGGCTCAATGTATTTGGGATCTCAGGTCAAATTGTTATGTGTGGCCCTATGACTTTATTAAATTAAATAATGAATAATTTAGTCCACATCAAACTTGCTCTAGTTCAATGGTTTTGTGTTTTTTTTTTTTTTTCAATACTTGGTAATTCTAAATTTCTACCAAGGCATAACTTTTTGACAAAATATATACCCAAAATATGTTAGTGGGAGGAATTGAACTCCACCACGCAGTGTGGACAAAAGATTCCTTGCCTACTGAACCAACTACATCTACACTAAATTGCTAAATACTGACAATATAGCTACTCCTAACGGAGCCCTCTTTTTGGGTTGTTTCTTGGGGCCTCAGCCTTGGTTCTCTCTTGTACTTTTCTACCAATTGGACCTAAAACACCGCTTGTCCCAAGCGTGGATAAATGAGAATTGGGAAAGGATAAAAGCATATCCAACAGCCTCAAGCAGTGCTTTGAAAGAATGCAATTATGGCATTGTTCCGGTAAATTTTTTGGGCCTTTTGAAAATTTGGTTCTTATTTTTAAAAAATTGCATTTGTTAATTTTGCATCAAATTTTGTAAATTATCGATATCGGGAGGAATTGAAAAAGTGTTTTTTTTTTTTTTTTACTTATACATTTTCTAAAATATCTAAGATGGAGTAAAGTTATAGAAGAGAAGACCAAAAAATCAGCTTTTGAGATAAAGTTCTAGGAGTATTTCTACAATACTAGTGCAATGCCCGTGCTTCACACGTCTCCGCATGCTCATTGGATGAATTTGCAGTCGAGAAGTGTTTTTTGTTTTTGTTGTGATGATAATAGAGAAATAGCAAATAAGTTATTGAATTGAACCACAGAACTTATGAAATTTGAATTGAACAAACGGAAGGAAGCTAATTGGTACCTCTATCTTATTCAAGGCACAAAAGGAACCCTTAATTTGCTATTGAAATGTTTTAATCCATCAATGACAAGCACAAAAAAAATTTCTGCAAATATTCGACTGGCAACCTTTTTCTTTTTGTTTCCGGTCAAAGGTATGGGCTATTCTCTCAGACCTCAACTTCGGACAGACTCCTTAGTCCTAACACGGCAACAAGGTTTATAGACAATGATATATAGAGGTTTGAGTTTCTTAAAAGAGTTGTTGGCAAAGCACTTTATGAAGGAATATTGCTAGATTATTTATTTTCCCATGTTTTTGTGCAAAAGCCTGCTATAGCAGAAATAAATAAGGGATTCTCGATTGTATAACAACAATCCGTTCCATGTAATTAGCTAAAAATCAAACAAATTAGAATAAACAGCAAATCGCAAACTCAATTGCTTAATCCATGCATGTATGTTTGTATCTACAGTCATACACACACTCACTTCTTCATATATGGAGAGAGAGAGAGCGAGAGAGAGAGAGAGAGGGGTATACGAGATCAACGGGGGCTATGATATGCTTGACAAGAGCGACGTGCACTTATTCTCGTTAATCTTAACCTTGTGGTGCCTCTAAGATGTTCATCGTGAGAGAGTTGGAGAGAGAGATTGTCTTGATGTATTGGATATATTTATAACCGCACTAATAGTAATGTAAGGACACTTCCTCCCTCAAATTATGGAAAATGAAGCTTTACTTTTCTTGTTGTGGAAGGAAGACATGCAATAGCTAAACTACTCCCAGTTAAACAAATCAGAGGACAAAATCTTAAGAGGGCAATTTTATATTTTCAACGCATGCCTTGGCTTACCATCCTAGGAACACTTCCTCCCTCAAATTATGGAAAAGGAAGCTTTACTTTTCTTGTTGTGGAAGGAAGATATGAAACCTAAACTAGCCCTAGCTAAACAAATCGGAGAACAAATCTTACAAGGGCAATTTTGTATTTTCAACGCATGCCTTGGCTTATCATCGTGTGTGGTGCTTACGACCTGTTTGTTGGGGACTAGGCCACCCGGATAAGATTATTTTGGTTCCGCCTTTATCCAGGGTTTGTTAAGACCTGTCATCCTAAGATATACTTGTCTGGTTGGGATAAGGAACACCCCCTGCAGCTGGATAAATGAGACCCAGCCTGCCCCCCATCGTTAGCTTATCCCTCTTGTCCAAATTAGAGTTGGGTTGTATTTGATTTAGTTTTTGAAATTTTTTTTGAATAATAGTAGAGATAATAAGTAAAGAGAGATAGAGCGAAAAATATTGGAAGTAGGAAAATCTATGGAGTATTTTTTGAAAAATTCTTTTTGAGAAGTGGAGAGAACAAGACATTGGTTTTTCAAAAATAGCCCGGGCTACTTTTATATGCAAAAAGCCTAGTCATTTCTCTAAAAAGCCCTGGGCTATTTTTTGGGAAACCAATACCTTGTTCTCTAAAAAACAAAAAAAAAAACCTTAGCACTTTGATCCCCTTCCGCACTTTTAGGGAAACAACTAGGGCCTTTTTCAAAGTGCTTTAGCACTTTTGGGAACCCACTCCTTACTGGTGCGTCCTTCGCCCCCAACCCGTTTCTACGTTTTTTAAGGAATGTTTAGTCTTTAATTTGACACCAAGTTGGAAATGCCTGTTGGGAGCTTTACAGGTAAAGATTCAGGTAAAGAATGTTTAGTCTTGAACACAGCATTCAGGTAAAGATTCCATCCCACTTCCACAAAACCCCCCAAATTTCTGACTCTTTCGAAGTTAACCTACGGTGAATTCTATCAGTTTTTGGGTTATTGCTCAAAATGTTTCTTCTTTTTTTCCTTTTTTCTTTTGTTTGCAGCCTGACGGACAAATGCTGAGTCACAAAACAGTGGGTGGTGGAGATGATGCCTACGACACGTTCTTTAGTGAAAAACACAAAAAAACACCTTCTTGTTGATAAAATATAATGTGAGAGATGGTTTATGGTTACAACTGTTAGTAATTTCTTTTAATCAACGGGTGTCGGTAATCGTAACGTGGGGAGATTTATAAATATTTAATATCATGGAGCTCGTAATATAATTGAGATAAGGACGGGAGTGCAATTATAATTCTGTAGTGGGGTGTAGTGAAATAAGAAGTAGAATCCTTGTGGGATTAGGTTTTCTTATTTATACTGGGAGCCCTGACTTATTACTCCTTAGGTCCCTATCGTAGCCCTATATATATAGGTTATGCTCTCTAGGTCAGATTAACGTTTTTAGAGTCCACACTCAGTTCGTGTTCTAGACGTGCTGGGAATACGATAGAAGATGGTAAGGTACGATCGAGCAGTAATCGTGGTTTATAGCAAGGCGTGCTATAACAAGTTCAACCAACGTTCATGTCTCAGGGAGTTGTGGTAAAATCCTAATTCCGCCTTGTAGGGTTTTTATTTTTATTGTCTAATCTGTACGTGTCATTACTGGGTCTTGGGGATTCTGTTTCCCAACAACAACGCAACAAGCTCTCTGCTTGATTGGGACACATTTTACAGCTTGCTGTTACTGAAAGATTACAGTTGGAGAAAATCAATGAACCTTTTCCTACAGCATATGAAACCACGATCAAGATAATATGTATACAGATTTTTCTTGGAGTGGGCCAGCATCTGGTCTAGTATTGACTTTGTTTACAGCTTGCGCGCTGGAGGTTCTACATGGACATAAAAATACATCCATTGATGCAATTTATACTGGTTAATCAAGTTTTTACGGTTTTACTGCTCGGATGTCACCATGAATGGACAAAAAGCTGTTGGGGTTCTGGGTAGAGAGGTATATGGATTTAGCACGTGCTGCAGCGGTATGCATGGATTGTGAAGTGAGCAAAATGCCTTCTTTGTAACAAAAGAAGTCTAAAGTGAAATGTATGAACCTCAACGTATGATTCGTGAGTCGTGACCTTTTTTTGAAGCAATGGCTGATGGTTTTTAAGCAGTTGTTTTGTGATGTTAACTTGAAGGAGAGCTTTAAACCAGAAACAATATGCTTGTGTAGTTGTGTTCACAGAGGTCAGATGGATCTGACAACTGCCTTGACATTTTCTGTCTAATCTTCCCACCATTTCAGTTAGTTAATCAACAAAATGAAGAGTTATTAGTGATACTTCTTTTGTGATGTGAATAGTATTTATGTGTAACCTCTTAAACATTTGGGTCAGTTCGAAAAGATAGATTGAAGTAACGAGAACACTAGGGACTAAAGGCGTTGTTGAATGGTTTTTGATCATCAATTTTTTTGAGATAAAAATGCTTTATATGTGGCGTATTTTTCGTTTGTAGTTAATTTTTTAAAATATTTTAACAATTTTTTTGATTTTTTGAATAGAAGTATGCTATATACATTCAAAAAGCAAAAAATGAAGAAAATTTGATAAAAAATTCACTAATAACGAAAAAACACAATGACGAAACAATCAAAGATTTTGGAGAGAATAAATCAATTTCACAAACCCTCGGATGGTTTCTTTTGATTTGACTAATTTATGTTGCTATTAGTTTTGTGTAGGGATAACAGAGTAATGTCCAGCCATCTTTCTCGAAGTAAGTCCAAAGAAAAACCGGTGAATTCGAGGTTCAAATCCTGTGTGCAAAGTCCTTTCTAGAAAAGAGGGAAAGAAAGAAACTCGTACCAACGCAAGTGGACTGGTAGCCTAATGGTAGGCACTTTTCACTCTCATGCATTTTATTGGAGTTCAAATCTCCCTATCTACAACTAATACTATAGACTTTTGCTGAGGGGAAAAAACCCTCGTACCAACTGTCCAAGTCCAACTCAAGCAAAAACAGTAGTTTACATGTTCATCTAAAAGACCTAAGTTGGCTCTGGTTTCTTGTAGTTTCTTTTGGAGCATGGTGATCTATTCCTATTCATCTTCAATGAGATTAAAAGGTGAGATGATTTAGATGAAAACACTACCCATTCAGATAATTCTGAATCATAGATGCTGTGAGTTCCAAAAACTGATATTCTTCCTCTGTTCAACATTCTTAACCAGTGGTTGCTGCCTTGCTAGGGTTACTGTGGTCCAGTCCAGCAGTCTGGGATACAGTCCTGGATACGAACAACAAAACTCCTGGGAAGATGCAGAGAGCAGCAATGAAATTTCGCTAATCTGATAATGTGAAGGATAAATTGGCAGTGCCTTTTATTTTCAAGTTTACAGTGTAGTTGACATTCAAGGCAGGAAATTCAAGTCAGCAGCCTGTACACCTCAAGGCTGAAGTTAACACACAGCTTGCCTCATGTTTCTACAATACCGAACAAAATATGCAAAAAACATCATCAAAACCCAAAATAAAAACAGCCAATTGTTCATAAAACAGGTACAATCAAAACGTTCAAATGCAATCACACGATTCGGGTACACCAACACTACATCAAACTACCCGTTATTTAGATACCTAACCACGCAACTCGATATCGAAACAAGAGTTCTGCTCTAAGCTACCATGACCGCACAATTGAGAATGAACTGACTTATGTTTCTGTTAGCAAGTTTCCATTCCAATTCTTTGGCATCAGGATCAGGGCAGCAGGTGTAGATAGCCTTAGAATTCCCAGCACTAGGGACAGAAGATGAGCCTATCACAAGCAACTCATTCCCCAAAGACTTAAATGCAATACCCCAACCTCGATTGAAATCAGCTCTTACCGGAACTAAACCCAACTGCTTCCAAGTATTACTACTCTTCAAATACACCTTCAGCTGATTGGAAGACGCTTCAAGAGAGTAAAGCTCATTATTCACAACCGCAACAAGAGGAGGCGAGTGGCTACTCAGAACTGGATTATCTTTCAACATGTTGGGAATCAGTACCCATCTGTTTCTAACCTCATCGAAAAATTCCCCACACGTGAGCTCACCGTCCTCGTTTCTCCCTCCGATCACGTAGAACTTATTGTCCATGTAGCACCCAGAGCAAAATTTCCTCCTCTTCTTCATCCTCGGGAGGGGGTCCCATGATTTACTCTCCGGATTATATTTCTCAGCAGTATCAAAGACTTCACCATTCAGCTCCTTTCCGACTCCACCGGCTACAAATGCAAAGGTGCCACACGTGGCAGAGGCAAACAAGCACCGTGGGCTAATCATAGAAGGACCCTTGTACCATCTGTTCATAGCCAGTTCATACCGCCAAATGACAAGACCATCAAGTTCTTTGCCAGAAACAAGCAGATGGGTTCCTGCAGAAAACGACTCTTTATCTCCATAAAGGAAAGAAATATCAGTTTGGAAAATCGGCAGTTTTCTCTTAGTCTTGAATTCGCCATCGAATTCCCACCAACTGTTCTCCCCTATGGTTCCCATGAAAACAGATGGTTCCTTGATTCCTATTTCTCTCCTAATCTTGAAGAGCTCTCCACTCTTCAAAAGAGATAAATACCTCTTGTTTAAAATGCATAGTTTCCAGTGCTCTGACTGGGGCATTCGAGCCAAGATAAGGGTCTCTAATTCATAATTAAGGGATGGAATGTCGGTGTAATCTGCATCCTGAGGTTCCATACTTGATGGACCATAAACCCAGCTACTAATGGAAGAAAGTCCAAGCCAGTTCTGGTCTGATCTGCTTTTAGTTTTGGAAATCTTCACCTTTTCTGGTGGCAAATCCCGATCAAGACCACCATTTTTGATACAGCAGAAACACCTGTTGAAACCCTCGCTTTCTTCCCTATTTTCTCTCTCTTTTCCCTTGACCATCAATGAGACCTCTGTATGCAAACCAAATAAAAACAAATATAGTCACAAAATCCAACAAACTCAATCTTTAATCACCAAATATGGAAGCAAGTACGAGGCATCAAATAAGAAAGCATAGTGAAATACACATTTTTTGTGCTGTTGATAGTTACAAGATTGTTCTTTGGGTTGTGACAGAGGAGGAGAAAAGAAAGATCATGGTTTCTCACCAAATCTCATATCCACCAAAACTGACGAGGGATGAGATTTAGTGAGAAACAAAGTGGACCAATAAAGATTTGTCTTTCTTTCTTTATTTCTCATCCTTTCTCTCATCTCTTTTAAGTTATCAAAATAAGTGAATGACTCTCCTTTCTTTTCTTTTCTCACACCATCCAAGGGGCTGCAAAATATTAATCCTGAATTCGGAACCAAATAAAACAGTCCAACTAGAGACTGAACCAAAACTACGATATTTACAAAGGCATAATAAGATGGAAAAAATGGCACAAAAAGACGGATTCTTCTATTTCAGGGATACCCAAATAGCAAAGTAGTAGTTGCCATATTCAAAAGTGATCAAGTTTTGCAATTTTTCCTCTCCCTCTCCCTTTTCAATTTTCATTTTCATTTTTTAACAGCAAATCGACATTAGAAGTAAAAAAAAACGTGTAAAAGAACTACTTGAATCCTAAAGCTCTTGAACATGTTACAGTTCAGTACTAGATTCACTGCATATATCTGCTAATAAAAACCAGAACTTTAGACCAAAAAACAGTTGTAATGACATGGGTTAATTAGGAAAAAAAAAAAACAGATGAACAAAACAACTAAGACCAATACACAAATATCCAAATCAAAGGAGATTCAATAGAAGCAAACCTTAACCAGAAATTCAACAACCCGGAATAGAAAGTGAGACCTTCAAGTCATGAAGACATCTATATATACACAAAGAAGACAAACAGAGACATATATATATGGAGAGAGAGAGAGAGAGAGAGAGAGAGAGAGAGAGAGAGAGAGGCGTACCAGATAAGTCAAGGTCGGTCACAAGAAAAAGGGAATTGACGAAAGTCAAGAATTAGGGTTTAATCAGCTGGGTGCAGGAAGTGGATACCCATAACATTTTTTTCCCCAAGAGAGATAAAGACAGAATAGAGATAGTGAGATATAGAGAGCGGAAGGGGAAGGGGACGCCATACGGCCATAGGGAAGAGAGAGATGGTGGGAATGAGGAGAATAATATTGTATTCAAAAAGGTTCTTTACAACCCTCGTTTGGTGGGGATTCACGCATAATTTAGTGGGCGAGTAGGTCGGAGTAATATAATACTCCAAAATTATCAAGCCCAACAATGGCAGTAGCATCAGCATCGTCGATTTCCGGAAAGGTGCTCTCTGTGCGTGCGTGTGTGTGTGTGTGAGAGAGAGAGAGAGCGAGAGAGAGAGAGAGAGCGGTGCTTCTGTATACATAAGTTAAAAAATTGGTGGATTGTGTTTCGAAAAAGAAAGAAGAAGATCGAGTTTGATTTCATTATCCTCAGTACGACGGTACATACGTATTCTTGGAGAAAAAACACACACGGGGTAAAAAACGAGTTGAGTTTTATTCGTCTTTCGCTTAATAGGGTGAACTTTATACTTCTTTTTATTGGTTGAAATGATGTGAATCCCATCATAAAGTGATATCATGCTTATTAAAAAGTATATTGCATGGTAAGCATGACATCATTTTGTAATCACTTTGTGATGGAGTCCACATCATTTCAATTACTAAGAGAGAGTAATGTTTACCCTCTTTTAAAGAATGTGAATAAAATTGCACTATAAAAGACCGATTTGGCTTCCCAAAACTCAGCGCCTTTCTTCACCGCACATTCTTATGGAGTTAAGTGTATGAACAACACGTGCGGCAGAAAAAGGTGTTGAGACATTACTTGAGGGTCGTCCAAAATAGCTGAATAATTGAGGTGGTTGTTGGATTACTATCTAGTCTGTTTTTGTCTTTGAAGTCGTAGTTTCTGAATTTTTGTAGATTCGTGCTAATCTTTTTCGATTAGTCGGTTGACTCTATGATCCGAATTTAAGAATCAAAACTAATAAAATCAACAAAGAGAGTTGTTTTTGGAATGATCTCATCTGATGTCAAATCTTTATTTTATTTTATTTTATATATTTGAAGACTCTTCTAATTCAACTTACACGAATGAATAATCCCATAATTTTAGCGAAATAGGTTTTTCCGCTCTAAAAAGTCGAGCTCCCTTTTGGTCAACAATTTCATTGACAATTCATATATTTATTTGTAAGAACAATTGCAATCACTTACGGTGGTTTGGTTTATAGTAGTATTTGGTTCAATTCTGTACTCCCTCTATCCCCCTTTTAAAGTCCACTATTTCATTTTCGTTTGTCTCTTAATAAGTGTTCATTTTATAAAGTTAATAGGTTAAAGTTGGTATAGTTTCCACTTTGCCCCTAAAAGTATATTCTATTTTAAAAAAATTAATGAGAAAAGTGTAATGATAATGTCTCTATAGAGAGTAAATAAGGAAAGTGGAGATAAAAGTTAATGTGAAATGTGTATTGATAATGTTTTCTTAATAAGTTGGAATTATAAAATGGAACACTTAAAAAGGGACAGAGGAAGTAATTTTTAACCATTTAGGAATTTTCAATAATTCAGAGTGAGCAACTCGAGCATGAGTTTGAAAGGTTACAAACTCAATCTTAGGCCCCATTCTACTAACAAAATATGTACTTATTTTTTACCCAATTAGAATTCATGTTTTACCTTCTTATTTTTTACCCAAACACCCAAAATGAGTACTCCTACTACTTACATTATTTTTTAAGCAGCCTTAGCGGAACGGGGCCGGGCCTTAGTTACGAGGAGTATTTAAATCACGAACCATGGTAGAAGACTCACACAATAATTCAAATACAACAACTTATACAATTTCTCACATACATGTGGGGTCCATACATAGTAATATGTGTGAAACCCACATATATGTAAAAAATTGTGTTTAGTATTGTATGAGTATCATTTTTAGTAGAAAAAAATAGCCACGTTGCTATTCAAATACTAAAACCATGCTCATTTGAAATGGAGTAACTTTCTTTCTTTAGTGCCGCTATACAAATTATTCTTTAGCAAAAGGCTCTCCACTGATTAGTGCGGTAGATTTGACTTTAATCTTTTGAATTCTACTTTTACAATTGGGAAAGTTTATAATATATACCCCTTAAAAATATGTACCATATGCACCTATTTTATGGTTCATTCATAATATTTTAGCGTATTTTATAACTTTTATTCCAGAATTCATAATTTTTCAGTAATACAATTCGTAACATTTTCATTAAGATTCATAATATTTTGGTATATTTCGTAACCTTTATACGATTTGTAATTTTTTAACAATATGATTCGTAACATTTTCTCTATAATTCATAACATTTTGAATGGTGCATATAATATACACTCAAATAAAGAGTGTGTATTATAATCTTTACCATTAAAATTTATATACTGTATACTTCACTGTCAAATCGACTAAGCCAGCATTTGTATGGGGTGGAATCATGAATTAGGGTATAGTGCTTTAGCCCCCATTAAAGAAACAGAAAGGCTATAGGTATAGATCCATATGCACAATTCTGTACAGATGGCAGCGTGGAATCTCGAAGTGGGTCTCACAATTGAAGCCGTTCGATAATTTTAAACTAGTTTCTTAAGTTACTATGTAAAAACCATAATCGAATAATTTTAGGTGTTTGATCCGATAGTCTAAATTTCCTTCTTAAATTCTGAACGGCCAATTGAGCCATTGAATTAAAGACTTTTAATTATTCAATTGAGCTGATTTTTTTTTTGTGTGTCTAAAATGACCCAAAATACTATTCTAAAAATAATGAACGACTCGATCATTTGTGTGGAACCTCAAAGTGCTCAAAGTGGACATTGCGATTTGTGTACGAGTTGTGCATATGGGTCTATACCCATAGCCTCTCTCTTATAAAGAAATCAAAGCATGCATTGGTTGGAGGATAAAACCTAATCAGCTTTTAAGCCCACAGATAAGGGAAGAGGTTTATGCCAGTATATATGTATATACTTTACTTAAGTATACGTAATTTGCCCACTAATTCTTCTAGATGTAACAATTAATTGCTCTTTACAA
Source organism: Rhododendron kiyosumense (assembly GCA_019656275.1). Lineage (NCBI taxonomy): Eukaryota > Viridiplantae > Streptophyta > Magnoliopsida > Ericales > Ericaceae > Rhododendron > Rhododendron kiyosumense. The sequence continues at coordinate 148,154 of BPLS01000195.1, read as the reverse complement.
GTCCTAGCACTACACCCTTATTGGAGATGAAGTGGCTTAATTAAATTAATCAGAAAACGTTCTCATTTACCTAAACTGGTCATTTTCTTTGGGTGCCACCACTAGTCATGGAAAGTCACGATAACTTGGTATGAGCGAAAACAACAATGCTGCGTATACAAACGGATCGAGTGCACAAATTCGGATACAAATGTGTTAGAATCGTTCAATGCACGTGGAACGCACATGAAGTTGTAGTGTTCAGATACATAATATGATTCCGACACGTCTATGTTTGAATTTGTGCATTTTTGTCTCTATACGTTGCATTTTTGTTGGAAAAAACATGAAATATCCTTGCTTCTAGTGTCCAGCATATCGTCAAGGGGATGCAACAATCCTTTCTCTCTTCCATTTTAAGAGTTGGAATTGGAGTGGACGTTGTGCGGTATCGTGTCATATCAGTTCATCTCATGATTCTCTCAATTTTAAATTGATTTGCTTATGATCTTTTGTGTTCATTGTGTTACGTCATTTTCTTTCGAAACCTTGTCATATTTATATCTTGGCGAAAGACTCATGTATAGATAAATTAAAGTAAATCAAATGTATGGGGATTGTTTTTCCTTTCAAGAGTTTAATATGATCAAACTTATCCGTATCCAATTTGAAGTTGTTCACAAAATGAATCATGTCGGTATCTTTTTTCTCGTATTTTGAAAGCGACCCCTTATTTTTTCTCGTATCTTTTTTCTCGATTGAAAGCGACCCCTTATTGTGCAAGTTGTTTTCTCTTGTTAGGTTAACTAAAAAATAGCAGCTGCCAGCTAGTAAAAATACTCCCTCCGTCCCAAATTGTTCACCCTTATAAAAAGTCGTGCAATTTTTGGTTCGAAAAATAAAGTACTTTCAAGCATCATTTTTCAAGGTTTTTTTTAAAACCAAATTAAAGTATTTCAAGAGCTCTTTAGTATGGAGCAAAGAAATTCAAAAAATGATGTGCCAGGAATATTTTATTTTTGGATGTCAAAATTACACGTCTTTTCGCAGGATCTAGCAATTTGGGACAGGAGGAGTAATGAATTTTCTACAACAATGCATAAGCAAATCTACTACCTGTTAGTTAGTCTGTTACTCAGGATCGATTCTAAACCAACCAATTTTTACGTGTCAAAAATGGCCAACCTCAATCCGTTAATTTCTTATCATATGCTTTAATCCGTTAATTTCGTATCGTATTGATTAAGCTGTAGAAAAATTCACACCCGAAGTTAATACGAAGGTACTACTATACAAGTAGAGAATTGCAAAACTGGAGCAGAAGTTGCTTGGTAAGGAGGATAGGAGAACCCTGTTTATAGGAGAAAATGTGATCTAAACTGAATACAAATAAAATCAAGCTTTGCAGAAACAACTTCAACATACAGCTTGTATCCATCGAATTTAATAAAAAAAAAAGGGGCTAAATTTTGGACCCAACGATCAAACCATTGCAACAGCCGCCCGATAGTCGCAGTCCCTTGTCAACAATAAGAAAAGATTAGAACTTGACATGATTATATTCTTTTGCTGTCGGGGAACGCACGATCACCTTCACATTGTTTGCGCACCACCGATCAATTTTTCACTTCCAGGCAAATCCTCTAAGAAAGATGTAACCAAGTTTGAAACACAGCCATTTGCCACTCTGGGAACTCTCTGTGAAGAAGCAGCTTGCATTCCATTTTTCGTGATTTCTGATGATGATAGTGTGAGGTTTCTCCGGCCATCGAAAATGAGCCTGAATTGATGAACTTTCTTGCCCTTACTGTGACAGCATTTAGCATGCATGGTGCCTGGGTTGCTGATATCCGTATCTGAACATTGCTGACACTTTCTGCCGGACCACGATTGGAAACTCATGATGAGTTCTCGTTCTTTTTTCATAATATCGATTTCTTCGAGCTTACCCCGGGTCCTCTTTTGAAAACGGACAACACCTCAATGCTGCAGCCATAAACCGCATCATATTAGTGTATGGTTTAGCACTCAAATAATGGGTGTAATGTGGTGATCAATAGAAATATGGTAATTAGTTCCATGGCAACGAGTTATGATGTCTCTAACCATCATAACAATAACTACTCTTTTTTTGGTTTGTTTCGACCAACAAAAGAACTTGTGTTCTTTTTTATGGCAATATCTGCATCTAAAGAGGAGCCATGAGCCAAAATGATTGGTCTGGATTGTGAGAGACGGCTAGAGATTACGTCTAGGACAAGGGCCAAGGCTAGATCTAGCAAGATCCAGCTTCTGGTGATGGGGGACCAGACACGTTTGAAGTTCAACAAAGAATAAAAAGAGAAAAAGGACTAATGGAATAAGAAATTGAGGTAACCTTAGGAGTGCTCTAATTCCCTAAACATTGCATGTTTCTGATCTATAGCAGCAATGACCATCCATTTAGCAGACTTGACAAAAGATCAAACAATTTGAGGCAATTGATCAGCAACTTGACAAAAAAGCACAAACCAACTTCAGAATTGGTATCGAATACTATGGTCTGTGGTTAAACTGCAGAAACAATGTTGCAACTGCAAGCCAAGGGAACATTTGATGAACTCCTAGCTAGGTGGAGAAAGGACAACCCGAGGGAAAGCACAAACAATTTGAGGTAATTGAATTTCCTGTATGAATATGATAGCACTAAAAACTCTCTGTCCATCATTGTGGCAAATCATGATGCTTATTTACCCAAGTCATGGTAGCAGTTCCAAAAAAATGGTATTTGTTTACTCACAAGTTTCTTTTAATGAATCATTATAAAAACTGTGTTTCAAACTCTTTCTTCATCTAACTGGCCCAACTTCACAGCGGTAATAGTTAATAAGTACACAATATAATCCAAAAAGATTAATCTAAGTAGAATACCATAGAAATTATTTGTTCTAAAACCATTTTTTTCAAACACTAGAACGGTCTCTTTTGAATCTACTATTTTATCTCGAAATTAGTTTAGAGTTAAGGCCGATGAAGTAATGTCCAATCATCTTTCTCAAACTAAAACAAAGAAAAACAGGTGAAGTTCAAAATTCAGATTCTTAACTAGGGGTCACGGGTTAACCGTGCCGGGTGAATTCCGGGACATGTTCTTGGATTTCGAACAACAAACTCCTGGGAGATGCAGAGAGCAGTAAGGATATTTCACTAATCAAGAATGCAAAAGATAAATTGTCAGTGCCTCTTATTTTCAAGTTTACACAGTGCGGTACATTAAAGAGGGGAAATTCAAGTCAGCAGCCTGCACAGTAGAAGGCTGAAGTAAACACAGAGATTGCCTAATGTTTCGACAATACGGCAAAAATTTGCAAAAACATCATCAAAAACCAAAATAAATACAGCCAATTGTTCATAAAGTGGGGACAATTAGAACGTTAATAACCCAAATGCAATCACACCGACACTACACTCTATCAAATTTACCTGTTATTCAGGTACTAGTCACCCAACCTGATAAGAGTTCTGCCCTTAAGCTACCATGACACAACTGTTGATAATGAACTGAGTCACTTGACTTATCTTTCTGTCATGAAGAAGGTTCCACTTCAACTCCCCAGCATCAGGATCAGGGCAGCAACTGAAAGCTACACGATTCCCAGCACCAGAAACAGAAGTAGCTAAGCTCCTCACAAGCAATTCATCCCCCAAAGATTTAAACCCAACACTCCAACCTCTACTGATATCAGCTCTCACCGGGACTAAACCCAACGGCTTCCAAGTATTACTCCTCTTCTCATATACCTTCAGCTGATTGGATGAAGCTTCAAGCGAGTAAAGCTCGTTATTCACAACGGCCACAAGAGGAGGCGAGTGGCTACTCAGAACCGGATCATCTTTCCACATATCCGGAATCAGTACCCATTTGTTTTGAACCTTGTCGAAAAATTCCCCACACGTGAGCTCACCGTCCTTGTTTCTCCCTCCAATCACGTAGAACCTATCGTCCATGTAACACCCAGAGCAAAGCTGCCTCCTCTTATTCATCCGCGGAAGGGGGTCCCACGATTTACACTCTGGATTATATTTCTCAGCAGTATCGTAGACTTCACTGTTTGGCTCCTTTCCAATTCCACCAGCTACAAAAGCGAAGGTGCCACACGTGGCAGAGGCAAACAAGCACCTTGGGCTTATCATAGAAGGACCCTTGTACCATCTGTTCATAGCCAATTCGTATCTCCAAACAACAAGACCATCCAATTCTTTGCCTGAAACAAGCAGATGGGTTCCTGCAGAAAACGACTCTCTATCTCCATTAACGAAAGAAATATCTGTTTGGAAAATTGGCAGTTTTCTCTTGGTCTTGAATTCGTGATCGAATTCCCACCAACTGTTCTCCCCTAAGGCTCCGATGAAAAGAGAAGGTTCCTTGATTCCAATCTCTCTCCTGATCTTGAATAGCTCGCCACTCTTCAAAATAGATAAATACCTCCGGTTCACAAAGCATAATTTCCAGTATTCTGACCGGGGCATTCGAGCCAAGATCAGGCTCTGTAATTCCAAATTCAGTGAGGGAATGTATGTGTAATCTGCATCCTGGGGTTCTACATTTGATGGACCACTAACCCTGCTGTTTGTGGAAGGAAGTCCAAGCCAGTTCTCGTTAGTTTTGGAAATCCTCATCTTTTGAGGTGGCGAATCCGTATCTTGGCCACCATTTTTGCTCATACGGTAGCAATATTCATCGATACCGTCACTCCCTTCCCCATTTTCTTTCTCTTTTCCCTTGACCATTGATGAGACCTCTGTCTTCCCACAAGATTAAAACAAATACATCATCATCAACCAAACGCGTTCTTTAATCACCAAATTCACAAGAAAGTATGAGGCCTCAAATAAGAAAGCATAGTGAAATACAACTTTTTGTGTTGTCGATTGTTTCAAGATGACCCTTTGGACAGTGAGAAAGGAAGAGAAAAGAAAGGATTGTGGTTTCTCAAGAAAAGGGATGAGTATATCAAAGTAAGTGAAAGGACTCTTTTTTTTTTCTTCCCTCTTTTTTTCTCATCCTCTCTCACCATCCAAGAGGCAGCAAAACATTAATCCTAAATCTGGAACCAAAAGTAACAGTCCAACTAAAAACTGAATCTAGACTACGAAATTTTAGATATCATAACAGTAAGATGAAAAATGACACAAAAACACATGGATTCTTCAATTTCAAGAGTCAGGACTGGCCATGATTCATGGATGAGCCATAAGCCCAAAAGATGTGATTACCCACATAACAAGATAGCCAAATAATGACATGTACTACAGGCTAATGGCAATACTCAAGTTGTTTCTGCCTAATGGCAATAGTCAAGCTGTTTCCGCTAAATTGCATTTTAGTTGACGTACGTGAGGAAAATAACCTGCCTAGAAATCCGTAAAAACATGTATTTTTAGTTCACTTAGTTCAGCGAAAACATATCCGAAGTACTCGTAGTAAGTTTGATTTTACTTGTTCTATTCACAAACTGACCAAGTTTTTCATTTCCTCTCGTCCTTTACATTTTTTTTTTGCAGCAAATCAACATACTACACCTAGACCTAAAAAATAAGTTACAAAAGCCACTTGATTCAGAGCATATATCTGCTAAAAATCAGAAATTTAGCCCACACAACGGTTTTAATAACATGGGTTCATTCAGAAAAGTAACAACTAAGACGAGAACACAAATTTGTGAATCAAACCTTCTATATACACAAATAGAAACATGCAAGTCATGGAGACAATTATATACAGACAAATAAGAGAGAGGCGTACCGGAGAAATAAAAGAAGTCAAGGGGATCGAGGAAGTCTTCCGAGTTTGAAGTGTTGGGGTTTAATCAAATGGGTGCTGCGTGCAGAAAGTAGTTAGCCAACTTTTTTTCCACAGAGAGAGAGAGAGAGAGAGTGAGTTTTAGTGAGATATGGAGGGAAGGAGCGGCCATTAAAATTTAAAGGGAATGAAGAGGTGGGAATAGGTAGTAGTACTCCTGTAATATTGTATTCCAATTCCAAAAGGTTGTTCTGGTGGGGGTTTATGCATAAAGTAGTGGGAGTTGTATTCCAAGATTATACTAAAACCCAACAACAATGGCAAGAGCATCAGCATCGTCGATTTCCCAAAAGCATCTCTGAGAGAGAGAGAGGGGCGATTTTGTTTGGTTTAAATTTTAAAAAGTTATATTTGAAAGTTGGAGCGATAACGAGTGGAGAGAGATAGAGAGAAAAATTTATTAAAAACTGTGAGAGAGTTAAAAGTTACTCAGTGTTAAACCAACCGGAGCTGTGTTTCTTCTGTGTAGAGGAGTTAGAAAATTGGGTGTGGAAGAGCACATGAAGTGGATTGTGTTCGAAAAAGAAGAAGAAGAAGATTACCAAAAAAAGAAGAAGGAAGATTGACTCTGATTGAGTTCGATTTCATTAATTCATTGATACCTTGGGAGGTCTTTGGCTAAATTGGCTTTGTCTAATTCAACCCAACTGAACTACTGAAGAAGAAGATTTCGCGTTTTCTTTTGCTCTTCATATTTTCTCACCAAGTGAAATTAAAAAGTTAAATATATTGATAAAAATTGAAAAAAGTGCACTCATAACGAAAATAAGACAGTCAAGCTTAATAGTATTAAGTATTATTTTGATAAATTATTCCTTTCTCTTAATTAAATCACGACCAATTATAGAAAAATAGCCACGTTGCCTTGCCACTATAAAATGGAAGCCCCTTGGAAATGGGTAGCTTTCTTTCTTTTAGTGCCCATGAATGAATAACTTACTTCTTTAACAAAAGGCCCTCACTGATATTGTGGGGGATTTGCCTCTCAAACTTTTTGATGCCGTTTGGAGTTCTACTTTTCAATTTAAGTTCTGTATACTTCACTGTCAGAACCGACCATACATGAAGTAGTACAAAGGTACTATACAAGTACAGAATTGCAAAAAATGGAGCAGAAAGTTTCACCCCAGGAAGTGTCAACCTTTTCACAAGCCTCAGCAATACGTACTCCATTAAATTGACCACTTAAATGAACAGTCAATTTTAAAATTTATGGCTTTATACAGTAGCATGATTGGGAGGATAGGAACCCTGTTTTCAGGAGAAAATCATGTTGTTGACAGACAAATATGAAGAATTGATTTTCGCATTCCCTTGTACAAAAAGACCCCAATTTCTTGATAATGTGTATTTCTTGAGTACAATCTTTCAACATACAGCTTGTATCCATCAAATTCTCATAAAAAGTAAAATTTTGCACGTGGCGATCAAAACCATTGCAACAGCCAGACAGTTCTACCACAGAAAACACAACTTGCCATGAATTTATTTTTCCTGTCAGGGAAGGTACGATTTGATCACCTTCACATCGTTAAAGCACAACCGATCAGTTTTCACATCCAGGCAAATCCTCCAAGAAAGATGTAACCAAGCTTGAATCACAGCCATTTGCAGTTATCGGAACTCTCTGCGAAGAAGCAGCACAACTATAAATGCGCATTCAATTTTTCCTGATTTTTGATGATGATAGAGCGAGGTTTCTCCAGCCATCGAAAATGAGCCAGAGGTGTTGATCTTTTCTTCCATTATTGTAAATAGCGTTTAGCATCCATGGTGCCTGGGTTGCTGATATCCTTGACTGAACATTGCTAGTACTTACTGCTGGACCATGATTGGATGCTCATGAAGATTTCTTCTTCTTTTTTCCTGATTTCTTTTTCTTCGAGCTTACCCCGGGGCCTCTTTTGAAAACGGCCAATACCTCAATGCTGCAGCCGTAAACCACATTACATAAATATAGAGTTTAGCAAATGAATAATGCGTGTAATGCAGTGATAAATAAACATGGGGTGCAATCTGCACATAGCCTATACCACAGTGGCAAAGTGAAGCCATTCCAAAAAAAAAAAAACCAGTGGCAAAGTGAAGGTAAACAACTTTGTAGCAAAAGCTAAGGTAAATAATTAGTTCCATGGCAATGAGCCATGATGTCTCTAATTGAAGGCAAAAAAATTTGTACCCTCACAACAATAACTACCCCTTTTTTTTTTTGGTTTGTTTCGAGCAACAATTTCCTCCCCCCCCCTCTTTTCTGGGAATCTGGATGGAAATATCAGGCATGTAACTGCAATACATATCAAGTTGTTTTGCACCGAGGAAGCATGCAATTAAGGGGGGAAAAAAAAATCTAAAATCCCTGTACTAATCCACCTGGCCACACATATCCTGCAAAATGAAATACATTCTCAACAGAAAGGTTCTACGTGTCCACGTCACCCTCAAGGCAACAAATGCTTATTTTTCAACAACTGAATCACTCGAAGTCTCCAATAAATACACATCATCATGTAAATGATAGCCATGACACAACATGGTTACTCTGGGTAGCGAGATAGTTGTAAAGACGGCTAGAGATTATGTCGCTTGATCCAGCTTCTTTTAATTCTTCCTTTATCAACAAAGAATAAAAAGAGAAAAAGGAATAGACTAGAAAACCATGCACAATATGATTGAAAACACATTTTTTGAAGCACATGCGTTAGAGGATAAGCAATTGTAGAGCGCAGAGGTAAAAGCTGTTCATCAGACGAGAAATATATACCTCTCAGTGCCAGGGAAGAAGTTAAATCCATAAGCTTTGCCCAAAACCCATGCCTTACTGGACAGCAATGACATGCAATCCTACCAAATGAATGAATGATTGCAGCATTAGGAAACTCAATGAAGTCAACATTAGAGTTTGAAAGTCAAAGCAGGACTTCATCTTATTGCAGGGCAGTTTTTTGTGACCAATTTAAATACAAAAGGCAAAAGTACCTCTTTGAAAGTCAACATTCAAGTGAAAGTCAAAGCAAGACTTCATCTTATTGCAGGGCAGTTTTTTGTGACCAATTTAAATAAGAAAGGCAAAAGTACCTCTTTGAAACTATTCCATCCACGGCTTATATAAATGAGAGTTTTCGGTAGTAGCTGACTGTCCTCCTGAGTAGTTTTGCTTTGAATCTGAACAGAAGCTTCTTTGGCACGTAGAATCCATGGTCTCTTCTCATCTTTTTCCTTTAACAAAGGGCTAAATGACACAAAAATCAAGTCCATATATACCTCAGGAGTGCTCTAATTGATTAAACATTACCCATTATTAAGGCAATGACCATCCATTTTGTAGACTTGACAAAAAAGAAACATCGAAATTCCAACCTTCCAGGTGGCTTGCCTTTCTTCTCCAGTGATGGTATAGCTCGCAATGTGTTGAGCAGGGATGGATCCATCCCCTTCCTAGGAGGATCAACCACAACAATATCTGAACCCCATAGCCAGGAAAGAGGTGCCTGCGCATGTTGGAAATCAATTATAAAACAAGTTACGAAGCATTGTAAATTGTCCTCTTTGTCCATTTTGGCTATATGAATTCCAAGAAGTTGCTATATGGGCTAGTTCTAGGGGAATCATCTACAAGAATTGATTTAACAAGTCCGTCCATGAAGTATGCCTTCATTATTCAACTTTAAACGCTTGCCACAAAACACATTAGTAAATTCTGTTCATAGTTTGAATTTTGAAGAACATAACTAGAAAATCAACTGACAGTGTGTCCACGTTCTCCTTTTAAGTAATCTGATAACATACTGATTGCAGAAGAAACTTTAGATTATCAGATGATGCCGTATGCAACTATGAAGTGGTGAACACTAACAATTGAAGTGTCAGCACAATGCCAGCTGATACTGCAGTCTATGGAGTTTGGTATGCGGTCAACTGTCTTCTCAAATGATGACTTTGACTCTTTGTTAACCTCAACGCATTTAACTGACCTGCAACCAGAAAACAAAAAAAAAAACCTATAAGATTGAGACATCCAAGTTGAAGAATGAGAACTCAAACTCCAATGCCAGGAATCATTAAAATCCCTGCCTGCATTTTCTTGTGACAGCTAAAGACAATCCAATGACACCAGCTCCAGCATAGAGATCAGCAACTGACGCCCCAACAGGAACATACTTTTGTAACTTTTGCAGCAAAGAATCAAAAGCCTAAAGGAATACATACCAGTTATTTTTATTGATTACCTTTGGACAGTAAAGCCATGCTTGTATACTGCACAAATATAGGTATATTCCAAGAGATAATAGCCCCTTGAATTCCACAATTGCACAGAATCGATCAATTGGTTGTCAAATCAAAGGGGAAATCAATTTGATCCATTTTGATCCCCCAGTTCCTTTTCTCATGGTGATTGGCCAAGTAAACAAATACATGCATTTTCTGTCATATCAAAGAAGAGTTTTCTTTACTAGAGGCTTCAATTACCCGTGTATTTGCTTGGCCAAAGCTGGATGGAGCCAAAGAAACATCGATTCCTCCAACATGCTCCCAAAAGTCTCTTTCCCCTAAAAGATGCCGCCACCTATTCCCAAATATTATCTGCATTATTACAAGCCTTTATACCAATTAGTCCTAATCACTTCACACTTCATATACTTAGTGGACATTATCCAAACTAACAATCCAAACATTTTCCACTCACACTTTTAGGTGATGTCTGAAAGTTCGCCCAAACAGAATGAATCAAATGCACTTTCTTGCTTGGCCCTCCATTTCGCCATACAAACTAAAAACAACAGTTTGAACATCAGCTCCCCCCCAAAAAGAAGCATTGTATGAACGGAAATATGAGATGTGGAGAGCTGTGGGGCCATACATTGGCCAAAGCATTCAACTTTTCTGAAGAAGGGGAGCTCTCACTTCTCGAATTCCAAACCAAGGTAACCTGTACTTTACCTGCGATAAAACTTCAAACTTAAGTAAAAGTGGAAAAAAAAAAAAAAAGACCGGCCAGGCCAGTTCAAACTTAAGTTTTACATCCCATAGCAAGGTACTCAGGTAATAACCATTCTTATATCTTTCAGCAGCAGGAAGGGATGTGTCATATGTGGTCACTGCCATCTGCATACACCAATAATCTTGCATCACAAAAGCGAAAACCACAGTTTCATACTTGCTCAAATTGAGATATAATAAAACTTGAGAAACATTGTTCACCTGCACATAACACAATTCGCCAGTTCCCTGATCTTCGTCATATGGCTCTATATTTAACTCAGCAATTCCTAATTACAATAAAATCAGAACCAGATTAGATCACAAGTACTCCTACTTCTCTATCATATAGACACCCCCAGGACAAGAAGATGATTCTAGATCAAATAGAAAGGCTTAGGACTAAGAACGTGCCTTTCTTCAGGAGTTCAACAGCAACATTAATATTCGGATGGTGAACTGCACAACCATGAATTAGAAACTTAGAATATATTTCCAAGACAAACACAATATCCCAGATATGTAGTCGCGAGAAGGCAACGTTTGGTTAACTGGAATGAAATCAGAATGGAAGTCATTCCCTTGGAATACTCATTCGGACCTTGGGTTCACAAAAAATGACATAATGTACATACAAATGGATGATTATCCATCAATTAAATGATAGGCTATTCCCTCCGGAGGCCAAAGACTTACCATTCTTTCCTTCGTGAAATCATTCCAGCAAACCAAACACCACCCATAACCGGAGCAAAAAATCAAAACCAAACACCACCTATATGTACATGCAAACAAACAACACCAAACATACGAGGCGTTTCAGACCTTTACACTCAGGAATATCGACTACATTATGAGTACCCTCTTCGTAGAGCCCAATCAGAGGGTCAGTTGATGAGCCACGAACTGCAAGCTTTGTGCGGCACCGCCATCCCCACTGTAAAGGGCGAAACCATGTTACTAAAACCCTAAAGTAGGAATTATACACAGGGCCGACTCTGGTTTTTCAGAGGAAATCGAAGCGAACTTTTCAAATGGGCCTTCTATACTATTCACAAATAGGAAAAAAAACCAATCAACTTTACAAGAGATATTACAAGTGAGTTGATGATGATCTTTAACATACCATGCTTCTTTCATTCATAGTCCAGAGCATTTGAAAGCACAAAAGCACATAATCAAAGAGCAAGTAAAAAACCAATATTTCTCTGAAATTGAAATTATGCTCTAAAATTGCACATATATATATTATTATGGAAAAACTGGAAGAGCAAGTAAAAAACGGGAGCGTACTAGTCTACAAGTATCGAAGGAGAAGTCAGACACGCCGTGTTTCTTGAAGAAGTCGGTGGCCTCGTCGAGAATGATTGGACGGTGGAGATTGAACTCCTGAGTGCAACCCGAACACCTGCAAGTTAAAATCAGCAGTTGGTAATAACATCCCGAAAGACTCGCAAAAAAGAAGGTAAGGAGAAATTGAGAGGTGGAGATGTGGGGATGCGTACGATTGGAAGTGAGGGCACTGGAGGGCGCAGGTTAAGGAGGGTAAGGGTGTTGTTGGGTTAGCGTTTGGAGGGAAAGAAAGTTGTTGTGGTGGCGGTGGCGGAGCTGGAAGAGCGCGAACGGCGGCGGCGGGGGTGGCGTGGCAGGTGGTGAGGGAGGGCGACGGCGGAGCTGAGAGGAACCACAGGGACATTATTGGACGGCGGCGGTTGGTCGGTGGCCGGAGTGGGGAGTCAGTTTATTTCGCTGCTGTGGTGACGACTGGCGGGAATGGATAAAATCTGTTCGGAAAGGTTAAGGCTTTGTTTGGAATTGAGGGATAGTGATGGAAAGTGAGGAAAAGAAAATAAAAGGGAAATTGGGAAGAAAATTTTACTATTCACAAAATTTGAATTCTGTTATTTTCTCTCATCTTTCTCTTCAATCCAAACAATTAGAGGGAAAATTTTAACTTTCCTTTCTTTTCTCTCATTTTCCATAAGTTTCAAACAAAATCTAAAGTTCTGTCTGGAACTTTGGAATGAAAGGAGAAAAGAAAACAAAATAATAATGAGGAGAACTAGAGATAGAGTTAAAAAGAAATTGATGAGAAAATTGAATTTGTTTGTCTTTTCACGGAATTGAATTTGTTTATCAAACTTTCTCTTTTTTTTTTCCTAGAAGCCAAACAATAGTATTTGGGTTTTACTTTCATTGTTTAAAATGATAAACATACGAAATTTTTTTTACTCATTTTGCACTACAAAGAGAAGACTAGTTCTGAGTCTTCTGACCTTCACTAAATCCTATCGAGTATTCCATTTTTCGATTATATGTTATAAAAAATTATGTTAAAATGTCGATAACAGTGTTGAAAATTAGTGATGAGTTTTTAACATTTCTGAGTTAGTATATAACTTAACTGCATCAATTAAGTGAAGGGAAATGATATTGGCACTCCAAAAATTGATGCAGACATTCCAAAAAACAAAGGGAAGTGGCTTTGGAGATACACTGATTTTGGAGTGCTAATATCATTTCCCTTAAGTAAATATGGAACCAACAGAGGGCGAATTTATGGTGTAGCAACTTGAAAATTCACACCAGGGAATTAGGGAACCTGTAATATAGTGCACAAATCTGAGCCGTCCAAAAGTGTTTTTAATAATTTATTGGATACTTTTTAAAATTTGAACCATTGATTGTAAGAGTGAACACTACACCCTCGTAGTGCATCCCTGCACAATAGCGTCCCCTGTCCAGATTTTTACGCGATCTGAACAATAGCTGTTGCAAAATTATACACTTAATAAGTCAAAAAAAAAAAAGAAGAGCAAGCTCAACAGATATAAGACCAATGAGAAAAAACAACCAAGCTCTCTGTAGTTATATATCAGTGAAACCACAGAAATGCAGACTGGCTTGATATTTCATCTCGCTGTATACGTATCTAATTTCATTCAATTATATACATAGTTTCTAGATTTCGACGATAAATGATCAATCATCAGTGCCAAAGTAACGATCACCAAACTCTCCCATTCCCGGAATAACACGGAATTCTTCATTCAATGACAAGTCAATCTCTGAGGTGACGATTTTCAAGGACGGGAACCGTTTGCAAACGCAATGTATCCCCTCAGGTGCCTAAATCCAATATAGTAGCGCACAAGGAATCAGTGGATAGGATTGATTATAGAAAGAAGCATGTAAATTAACCAGCATTGGGGAATAGAACAACTCACAGAAATGAGATTCAGAAATATGATGTGGGACTCTGGAACCCCTTTCTGTCTTAGCAGTTCAATTGCATGATTCGCGGAGTTACCTTCAAGAAAGTCAAAAGGGTTTCTTAGGATGAACATATACGATGCATGAACTATTCCCAGGAAAAAGGACAAGAGAAGCAAAACGGAAACATAGAGAAGAGAGAAAAGAAAAAGACTAACTAGTATGATGAATTACCGGTAGCAAGAACTGGATCAAGAAGCAGGACATGTCGTTCTGAAATATCCTTGGGAAGTTTTTCATATATAAGCTGTTAAAAGAGATGAAAAGTTACTGGTAAAGTTGATTTTATGGTTCCTCGGATAAGGGAACAAGCAAAGCCCATGAGGAAGGAGGAAAAAATATCACCTGCTTCCCGTTGTCACCATCACGGTGAATAAGAATTTTCCCAATTTTTATTCCTTTGCAACAAGCGCGCAATGCATTCTCCATGCTTTCACCACTGTCAGAAAAGTTATCCAAGACAAGCGAGCAGCCAAATGGGAATTAGGAAAAATTCAGTAATAAGTACAAGAGTGCAACTACAAAAATTCCGTCAAGGGTGGAGAAACTTCTGATTTTTCAACAGGATCCCAATGTAAGAAGGAACAGAAACGCATTCAATAAGGTAAAAGTATGACCCGGAATTGGAGCCAAGGAAACAACCATAAGGCTCCATTCTGATAAAAAAGGATTTAGAAAGAAGAGATTTGAGGTTAAACTAAATAAAACTGAAGGAAGACTACATATTGGAGGTAGATTGATAGGTCTAGAGTTGAGAATTTAATAGACAGGAGAGAAATAATATATTAAGTTATTTGAAAAGTAGAACAATTCATGGTACAATTTCAAAATGGTACGTTCACCAAGCTATTTCAAATCCATCAATCTAATGCTCTCAAATCCGTTCTCGAAATCTGATTCATAATATCCAGTAAATGGAAAGTATACTCCTTGAACAAGTGATGCCAAATCCTTAAATCCAACTGCAATCTAAAGGCTTTGCCGGCATATGACAACCACTCCAAGGTAAATACTTGATTCTATTGGAGCGGGCAATAAACTTGACTCTAGCAAGATCATCTTCATTTCCACAAGGAATTAAAGTAAAATTGGTCCAGAACCAGAAGCCAGAAGTGCCTCTGTTCATATGTGAATTAATTCTCACCTTCGAACAATGGCAACTCCACACAATTTCTTGCAGAAGTCAACTCCAGTATATACTGCCCCTGCATCAGTAAGTGCCATCAAGTCAACAAAGTTCTTTTTTGGGGACAGGCAACATACTACAAAGCTTCGTGTTCCAAACGAAGAAAAAAGGGAAAACCCGTTTCACATTGGAGCAATTTAAACAAGAGATACAAATGTGGGAGTCACTATGTTTTCCTCCAACAGAAAGAAATGGACTCTGTAGTTATGACATAGAAAGTAAAGAGAAGCAAGAGAACAATAGAATGATCTCAAATTTTATCCAAGAGAAGATCATAAAGAAACAAAAACAAAAATGTCATGAATGTCTAACTTCAGTCATCCCCCAAAACCACATAATAGTTAAACAAGCAACAAAGCAAAATGAACAAGAACAGTAACAGTGCACTTAGAGTAGTTCAAGCAGTTCCTTCGTTTGGTTGCTCATTCGCTTGCCTCGGGGCACAGGCGGCCAACTTTCTTTCTAGGTCTATTTGTACTTTTCAAACCCAGGTAGACTAAAGGGGGAGACGTGGGGCTGGATTGAATCCGGATTTGGAGCGTTAGAGTCTAAAGAAGCAGCCATAGAGCGAACCGAACCGATGGGTACCCAAACTATAACCGAAAATTTTTCCCGAACCATAACTGAAAAATTCCCTGTGGGTATGGGTATGGGTATGGTTGAGGCCTTGGATAACCGAACGGGTATCGGTTCGGGTATGGTTTTTAGCAGATCTCCGAACCGAACCGAAATATATATATATATATATATATGTATAGGAGTCTAGTGGTCGAAGTACATGTCCAGAAATTTAGGGACCAAATTGTTGCATGTGTTAAGGTTTAAGGGCCTGGAGTGTGATAACTCTTTATTTATAACTAGGGTATACAATTGACAGCTACACATTCATACCTCAAACAGTCAAACCCACCCCCTCCTCTCTTCTGCATTGCAAACAACCCTTCGTGGCCTCACCGCCGCTCATTGTCGTCGTCCTCTCTCTCTCTCAATCACGCAGACATGTGACACCCTCACCCACCTTCTCCAATGCCGTAAGCAAAATATTCAGTTGAACACACAGATCGAAGGCTCCGGAGATCGGCCGCTCCGATGACATCGAAACATACGTACTCCTCTCTCTCTCTCTCTCTCTCTCTCTCTCTCTCTCTCTCTCTATTACTCGGTTTACTCCATCTTTCTTCTCTCATCGATCAGAACTCACCCCAAGAACTTGAAATCGGACAAAAAATTTAGATTCGCCCACAGCAGTTGTCATTTGGTTCAGGTACCCGAATGGTTTGGGGATTACCCGAACCCCGAATGGTTTGGTTATGGTTTCTTCCTGCTCTCCCCGTTTGGGTATCGGGGCGGTATGGGTAGAGGTTCGATTTCGGGGATCGGGTACGGAATTCTCCATATCCGCCCCGAACGCCCCAATTGCCATCCCTAAGCCTAGCCAAGAGATTCCGTTTGCTCTTTTGACTAAAGTGAGGAAACCATTAGGTTCTGAAGGATGCGAGCCCTAATCAGTAAGCTAAGGAGAGGAATGGTCAGCCAACAATCTAAAGAAAGCGGGCCACTGCCAACGGAATCGACTCCTAATGAAGAGGGGCCCCCTAAGTGGCATTAAGCATCTCTAGTGGTACGAAAAGAGAGGTTGTGATGATATCATCTACATTCGTACCGCTCCTCGTGGAGTAGATCCCGCATCCAACCAAGTCTTTGACCAAGGAACAAGAAAATTCCCACTACCGCTGGCAGGCCAGCCGGGCGGTGAGCATAGTGGGAACGGGCTCCCCAAAAAGCCAGCCCGGGGCAATATTTCAAATTCTTTCTGCCATCACTCTCTAGTCTCTAAAAGCACAAGGAAACATATGCTTTCGGGAAAGATACCAGTTCTGAATCGACCCCATGACATGCCAATTACAGTCAGTCCTTAAGTTAATCCCACCATTAAGGCTAGTGCATATCTCTTCATAAACTAGAAACCATCAGGAGACACTACAACTGAAAACTGCAGGTTTCTCCTCGGACATCAAAGGAAGAAATCTACTTGGGGAGTAACAGTTGAATTGTGAGTCCACAGCTCCATGCGTGGCTACATTCGCTAAAAACATACCTGTTGGAGTGATTATTTGCTTATCAGTGAAAGGCAAATGGCCAAGTCCGTGCTCCACTACCTAAAAGTCAAAATCAATACAGTCAATGATGCATGGTAAGATTTATCATATTCTAAAGCTTAGGTAAATCAACGAGTTTAAATAAGCTAAATGTTGAAAGTACCAGACGAATAAGCCGATCTGAATAAAATATGAAATCATGCTTTGATATATCCCGATCTCGAATCAGTGTATGCATACCTCTTATCTGCAGCATGGACCTCCAGAATGAGAATAACAAAAAATCTAGAGATAGAAAGACAAACAAAGTTGCATTGACAAAGTGTTCCCTTTTCTTTAGTTGATGTGAATAACCTATATTTATAGGTGCAAGAAAAAAACATAGCTAGTTGTAGGCAAAGCGAACACCACCATGATAATGCAAAATAACAGATAATCAGGAAGAAACAAAAAGATGTACCTGGAATGTCGATTGAATAACGTAGACATTAGGATATATTTTGCAAAGATCGTGCTGGCCAAGTTTAGTGCGGATATGTTGGACAATTAGATCAATAGCGACATGATTTTCACCTCCCCGTGGTATGATGACATCAGCAAACTTCTTCGATGGATGGACAAAATCATCAAAAGCAGGTTTCACAAACTTCGCGTACTGCAAAATCAACATGATACTTGCAAGGTTTGTCATCGTATAGTACAGAGAAGCAAAAAATTGAATTTGTGGTAGTCACATGTTAACAATAAGTTCCTAGAACTAGCAATGCCAATACAGACGAAAAGAGAGAAACATATTAAGGTAATGGGCATCCCTAGACAAAATCGGGATTTCAGACAAAAATACAATATCCCTACACTGAACTGGATGCATTGGCAAGTAAATTTTTTTACTCTTCCCAATAAACTTCCAGCCATCATCAGCAGTTCTGAAGAACTTCTCAAAAGCTTGACACCATTGTTAGGTACAACCGTACAAGTCTTAAGCTAGTTACAACTTACAATTTGTGCTTTTAAATTCAGCTTATAACCCAAAAAAAGGGAATATCTCCCAAATGTCACACTAAATACATGAAAAGCGAATTGACTGAGAACACAAGGTTATTCCATTTGGTTTGGCTTAGAATTTAGATCTCTGATAAAATGTCAGCGGGGTCCTCGAAGGTTTCTCAAAGCCATCCTCGGATAAGGCAGCAGCATTTGAATCAGACGAAGAAAGCAGACAACAACATTCAACAAAGGGAACAACAAATCGTTGATTTAGGTGAATGGTAGGAGTATGAAATGTACAGACGAACCATAATATTTGCAGTACTGCAAAACTTAAATTGGATTCATTCACCTATCAACTATTGACTTAATCTCAAAGAAGGAAATATCACAAGTAAAAAGGCTTGCCTGTTCGAGCACAGAGTTTATGTCCCTACCCCTCTCAACTGTATCACGCCTTATCCTACGAGCGAGCCTCACATCAGGTTCTACAAAAATTGAAGAATCAGTCAACAAAGGTTGTAGACAGAACGAACCAACATGGAAAAGTCAAAAATAGGTGCCTCAAACAAGGGACACATAATGGAGCCTACTGTAAGTACAAATAATTGCTAAAAAAATCTACAAGCATAATCATAAGGAAATAATAGAAACAAAGTTCACAAGCTGGCTCTGTATCATCCTGAAGGAGTAAAGCATGATATCAACAACTCAGGCTTTGCACAACATATTTTTAACATGACCTCTACCCATTGAATTGTCAAAGTCTCTACATTGTAGTGTCATCACATATTGAGGCTGTTGTGACTTATGCACAACTTGAAAGAAAAACCACACAACACTAATAACAATCATGTCGTGCAAACAAAGCATAACATTTTGTTGTACCAAGTGGACGATTTTATGGGTAACAGAAGAGCAACAACCAGAGTGAAAGAGTGAGACCTGCATCAACAAAAATCTTCATGTTCATCAAATCACGGACACGTGGATCATGGAGAACTAGAATCCCCTCTAAGATAATTACATCAGACGCGTTTACCTGAAAAAGAATATTAAACCTGTTGCAAATATAAGAAATTAAAGAAAACTCATAAATGGAGCCTGGGGTTTTGACGCAAATAGGAATAGCAGCAAAACAATGGCAAACATAACCCCAATGGGTTGGCCAAGTGGTCTTGGCCTGGGACTTAGGGGTTTGCTCCCTCCTAAGGTCTCACATTCAATTCTCCTAGCCAACGACTTTGGGGCCACCTCACCCTCACGTGCAAGCATGTGAAAGAGCTGTAGGGATTAGTCCGAGGCGCGCGCAAGCAGGCCCGGGACACCCTGCATTACCACAAAAAAAAAAAAAAAACAATGGCAAACATTAAAATCTCCAAAGTGGCACGCCAACCCCTCCCTGACGTGGCACACCAATCTTCTTTCTTTCTGTTTGTCTGTCTCTATCTTTCCCTTTCTCCTTTCCTCTCTCCTTGAGACAAGCAAAATATTTTTTAGTGCTGACAAAACATGACATCTTTTCAATGATAAAGACTCTCCTCTTGTGCTTTAGGAGGGGTAGCTTGCAGCCTAACCAGGACTAAATTTACTTGTTTCTGCCTCAGCCCTTGGAGTTCAATAACTAAAGAAAACACTTCATCCCATAGCCCCTTTAACAGTCAACAAGGTTCAGGCATTTAGAGAGCTCAATTTAGAAACACTCTCTCGTCTACATCCCTAACAAAGGCAATCAAGATCCAACGAAACCCAGCCCAGCAGCCACTTTTCCTGCACAAGAATTCTTAAGAAGCTTGGTGTTTAGTAGGCGAGGTTAATGTAACAGATAAGAGATTACTGAAGGTGAAATCCACCCGGGATGGGTCAAAACAAGTATCGAATTTACAATGGCCGAATAGTTCGGGATGTTATTCAGTTGAAATCTCAATCCCAATGCCCTTTACCATTCTAACTGAGTACGTCTATAACCAAAAGTAGGATATCAAGACATATTATTGGCAAGAACATAGAGACAAACATTGAGGTGGATTCATCCTCGACACGAATCAAGTTTTTCATACAAAATTTTACCTGCCGGGAAACATCTGAGCACCTGCTATGAGTTTTGAAATCATATATGGGGACCTGGACAGGGTGACCACATTTGAGTGTCTCGATGCACTCTAGAAGCTGTTCAGTGTCAAAAGCGTCTACATACAAGCAAATATACAGTTAAAAGATAAACATAAATGCTCCCGACTCCAGTGCATTCTACTGAAATCTAGGCGCAACAAATATCCAGCAAAGCTGACGCGAATACCACCAGAACTTACTTCTATCCAAATTCACCTATAAACTGTCAATTTTCATTACCAGGATGATCAAAGTTGTATTCGTGCACTCGTTCTGCTTCTTCAGCTGTCAATCCTCGATAAAAAGAGTCCTGCAGAATAGAGACCTTATAACAAGAGCAATTTTGCATTCATGAAGTAATGGCCAATCAAAAAAGGAGCCCGAAGATTCAAAATTTCAAGTACATTCTATTTTTCATTGTGCAACGGTAGTATGCACAAGATATAACCTCTGATTCTTGAATCAAAATTACCAACCCTAACAGCAATAGAGATCACAAACTTGAAATATCTAACCACTTGCATTCTAAAGGTCCAATAAATTGCACTTCCTCATTACGAATTTGGCCATGATATAAAAACTCAGAGGAGTTTTGCTACAACCACACACACAAAAATGCACACATTCCCATGTTTAGTGGTCCCCCACACAGTACATGCAGTGCGTGCGGGACCCACTAAACATGCGAGTGCGTGTGTAAATAGTGTGGTTGTAGAAATTTTGAACTCCGAGTAAGGTGACCAATGTTTTTTCATCGAGGTCAAATACAATTCATTGAAGGGAAATGATTTTTCGCACTCCACCTCCTTATAAATGCACTCCAAAATTTGTCTTGTGTAACCAAATTTAGTGCATTTATAATTTATAAAAAAAGTGGAGTGCAAAAATTATTTCACTTCAATGAAATATAAAACGAAAGTTGTCTATTTCTTAAAAACAAGAGATCTTTGTTTTTGAAAACAGATGACCTAAATTCAATAACACCAAAAGTGGATTAATTTTGTGTAGTGTACCTGATTGACAAGCACAACACGATGATCATGAAGTTGTTGAATTATCAAGTCACACACTGTCGTCTTACCAGAAGCCGTACCTCCCGAAACTCCTACTCAATTCTTACCAAAATAATTACAACAAAAAAAATAATAAAAACTTATCAACTTTGGAATTAAAGTTGTAATATTGCAATTTTACCGATGACGAAGGGCTGTTTGGTAGCGTTGGAGTCAGAAGGGGTTGAGGACAAAGGAGAAGGAGGAACAACAGCGGAGGCCCTAGGAGAAGAAGAAGAAGAAGAAGAACGCAGCCCGTCGAATCGTAGACCGGAGAAGTGAGGTCCTGACGCCGCCTCCATCACTGCATCTATCGGCGGCCTCCTCCCCCTCTCCTCCGCCATCTTCTCTCTCACTCACTCACTCTCTCTAGATTGATCAACAACTTGGAGGAGGGGGTTTGGAATGCGACAAGTTGAGACGTTTGAGTTGCTCTTTTGGGTTCTTTGCGTTCCCGGGGAGAGAGAGAGAATCAGCATATGCCTGGATGCTCGCTCTCTCATCTCAAGTCGTTTTCAGTTTGGCAACGTACTTTTGCTTTTTTTACACGTGAATCCAACTGGTAAACCTTGTTCAAACAAAAGGACGTATTTAACTGGAGTATATATTTGGTTTTTGTCATTTAACTTGACCAAAAAAACAAACAAAAGGACAAATGCAAAGAAAGACAAGTGAGGGTAGATTTTT
The DNA here is from genome assembly GCA_019656275.1 of Rhododendron kiyosumense. Lineage (NCBI taxonomy): Eukaryota > Viridiplantae > Streptophyta > Magnoliopsida > Ericales > Ericaceae > Rhododendron > Rhododendron kiyosumense. The sequence goes on along the minus strand of BPLS01000195.1, from coordinate 125,960 downwards.
TTTTGTCTTTCATTGAAATAATTGGGTTCGGATCGTGACTAGTTTTTACTTTTTTTATTTCTTTGATCAAGACAAATTAATAATTCACGAAAAATTTAAGACAAAATTAAGAAGAAAAAAATTGAAGAAAAGACGAAAAATCGAACTTGTTTTAAAAAGAAGAAGATGCAATTAGAATTCTTACAAGATTTTGTATTGTGTTTAACGTGCCACTGGTGGTTTGACACGTGCCATGAGTAGATTAGTAACGTTAGACATAAATTTGGCAGGTAGTGATTTTCACACTTGCTTTTCTCTATCAGTGGTCCTTTTTCAATTTTTATTTACGTGATTACATTAATTATCATTTTACCCTTCTATCAATTCGTTTTTTCCCATATCAAATAGCAATGTAGTTCATTCACATTAATAAAAGTAAGAAAAGAGTATGAATGGTAAAAAGGGGTATGAAAATCAATTCCCAATTTTTGGCATAGTGTATATGATACTCCCTTTGTCTCATTTTGTTTGTTCATTTTTTGATTTTTCATTGTCTCAAATTGTTTATCCAATTTTAGAAGATCATTGAAGAAATCCTATGAAAATATTATTTTACCCTTCTCTCTTTCTTGAATTAATGTGACAAGTACAATTTGAATTGAAAGGCATTTGTGAAAAATTTACTTTTCAAAGTGTAATAATTGTGTCCCCTTAGTAAGTTGAATTTTTTAAATTGAACAAACAAATCGAGATGGAGTGAGTACTTTAGTTATGTTAAGAGTTTATTCTTTTATTGGTAGAAGTAAAAGGCGTCAGATTCAAAATGTAATTTACAAAACCTTAACTCAAGCTGTTTTTTTGCTCTAGAAAGACTAGAATTAGGGCAAAGTGCATTTAAAAAGGAGGATACTCATCGCATAATGAAAAAGGGTGAAAAACACGGAATGGAATATGGTGCCAAGTATCTCCCAGTGAAGCGGCAGGGAGGTATCGCCTTAACTCTATTTCCGAATTCCGGACCTACTCAAAAAGGGTGAAAAACACGGAATGAAATATGGTGCCAAGCATCTCTCTGTGAAGCGGCAGGGAGGTATCGCCTTAACTCTATTTCCAGACCTACTCATCGAAAGATGCCCAAGCTCTTTGATAGAAGAAGCTTCAAATGCGCAGTCAGGACAAAAAAAAAAGGCTGTTTGCAAGAATAGGCTCTGAGACTTTATGAAAGGGAACGGTTGGACAAAGAGAAGAAGGGCAACTTGTCGAAAGCTCATCTCGATAATCAACGGATCAGATCTTAACCGAGCAATGGACGATTCAGATTGGTATGCGCTCAAATTTAATCCGAGCCGTCCGTGCTGAGATGAACGATCGGATTGACCGCTCTGCAACCGCTCGGCAGGGAGCTGCCGATCCGCATCCCTAGGTCCGAAAAACACTTGGCATGCAGTCTCTCACACAAATATGATGGGATAATCAATCATAGAGTCATGGAAAAAGAATTGGCCAACCAACCAATACTTTTGTTTATGATATTAATATCTCAGTCATGACAAAACTATGAATACTTTTAATTTCCTTTAACCAACTACTACAAACAACCTTCCACGCTTGAAATAATTATTTCTTTAAATAATCAAACAAAGGACAAAAAACCACCCTAATCAATCTCACTTCAATAATCCCAAAACCTTACTCCATTCAAACCGAGACAAGGGACAAACAAATGACCAGCAGCGCTGTGGCCATGGAAGCAAGGTAAGAAACGGAAGCCGCGGAAGTTGAGGTGGGTGAAGAGGAGGCGGAAGTTGAGGTGGGTGAAGAGGAGGAAGAAGAAGATGATGATGCCGGAGTTGTAGTAGTACCACTACTAGAGGACGCATCGGCCGCGACTGTTGTGATTTTGACCTTCATTCCTTGGCCACAATGGCCTGATGTTCCGCAAGCAAAGTAACGAGTGCCGGGCTTGGTTAGCTTGACAACGCTGTTGCCGCCGTTTAAAGAATTTAACGCGCTGCTGATGTCACAGCTTTTGTATGCGCTTTCGCTGCCTACTTCCACCACGCTGTGCAGTGAAGTGTACTTGAAAACTGCCAGAAAACATAGAGCAGTATGAATATTTCGAACAAACATTAGCGTGCGATAAGAATAAGTGGCTGATCAAAACTACGTATGCTCAATTATGTTCATTAACAAATGTTCTTGATTTATTCTTAAAAGGTATTAATTATCAAAACACGTCCTGAACCGTCATTTTCCCTAAAGAAAACTAGCTAGCTACCAAGAGCTCTCCTACTTTTGCCTTCATTGTGCAGAGGTACAAGAAAGTCCATTAACATTTCTGCCACTAAATTCATCTTGCTTCTTTCCTCTACCAGGACAATCTTCTCATTCATTCTCTGTGGGCCATTCTTTCCCTAGTTCTTTCAATTCAACAAATGAATAATCTAGCATAATTCGTAAATCTAGATGGGATAGTTATTCGCGAAACTCACCAACTCCAGTGGAGATCTCTCCATTTCGAAATGTGCCGTAGCCCTGTGTAGTACTAAATCTCTAGTGTAAACAATTGGGATGCTAGTTTGCCGCGATTGGATTTCACTTTCGAATGAACCTCATAATCACAAGAAAGTAGGTTTGGTTAGCTACAAGCCTAGCAAAAGAAAATTGGGATGGAATCCAACAGGATCTCCCCCTTCAAAATCCGAGACAGTTTGGATGTTTGTACCAAATTGCGTTACCAAAACAAATTACGGGGTGATATTTTGCGATAAGAGGAGCGAAAATATTATCACCCAAACACAAGAGCAGGCCCAGTGAGTGTTTCCACACTTGTTCTCTGTTTTTGTGTTGCGCACACGGGCAAAATGAGCCGAAGACAACAATACCAAATGAAGGACAACGTTAGCGTAAACACCCTAAAAAAACTGCATACCGAGTTGATCGCCGACCACGAATTTCTGACCAGAAGCCCATGTGCTGAAGTCTGTAGATTCATCCCACCCCTGGCTTCCCCCGACATCATGTTGCGTCGCCGCGGTGGCTTCTTCCGCCATCAACGCAGCTGAAATCAATATTGCAAACAAAAACTTGTAAACGGCCTCCATTTTTTTTTTCTCACTTCCTGTGTGTCTTGTTTGTTTAATCGGGTGTAGCTCTTACGTTCATTACCCTGGTATATATACCAAGGCACCAGTGAAACACCCTAGTGACGTGTAATACTAGAATTATATCCACTGCTTTGTTTACAAGTTTCCAACAGTCACACTAGTACAAGTCTTTTCTGTCCGTGGTCTGGGTGTCCGGGTCAACTTACGCGCACTTCAACAAATTCTCTCCCCGGAATGGTTAAATGCAGACCAACCACGTCACAATAAGGAAATTCACAAGAAATTACTTTCTTGCGGCCTGACCCCAAGATATGAACTTTAGTCAATTGTGTTGGAAACAAACCCATCAATCTACCGGAGTAATTAACCTTGGGAGACAGGCCTGTAACCATGCCATTATTTTCATTCCTTGGAAATCAATACTTCAACAAATGGTAAAATGTTTTTTACTCTTTTGAGTGCCCCCTAAGCAAAATGCGGTTGGTACAGACAGAGCTTGGCTTTGAAGTTACGGAATAGGTGAAATCCAGTGTCCTGAAAAAGCTTCTTAGCCTTTAAGGATTTCCATAATTACACTAATTAGTCTAAACATCACGAAACACAAAATGGTTTGGTGAATTCTCATCATCATTACTAGGTTTCTTAGTTTCTGAGTTACATATGTACAGCAAACGCGATGAACCAGGTTGGCGTAGTCGCAAGGGTTGAGACTTCGGGATTTGCTTTCTCTTGGGTCTTATGTTCAAAACCTCTCAGATGCTATCAACTCATATCCGGTGAGTTTGTGTGAAATCTTGTTCCGGTTTTAAATGAGCCCCTCGCTAGTTAATGTGAGATTGGTCCCAAAGATTAGTCGAGATGTGCATAAGCTGGTCTGGACACTCCAAGCACTTATCAACACAAAAATCATAAAAAAATAATGGACATTACTGATGAAGTGGCTGGACGTCCCCAACAACCCAGATAACCCCTAGTCCCTGGTTATCTAGGAAATTCTTTCAGTGTGATTCCTCGGAGGCACAATTTTTCCTGTGAGTCCTACTAAAGAGTGTATATATAGGTCATACAAATGCAGGGGTTAACTTCTGGATAGTCTAACCTAAGCCCACCTAAAAATATCCCGGATTGATCATCCAAGAATTTCAAGTTTAGTTGGTTGGAGATAATGAGTTTTCACTCATCAAAAAATGATTTGGCGAGTTTTTCTGGAGGTGTGCCTGGCGAGTGGCGACCTTTTGGGGTTGAGCCGTAAGAGAGAAATTTTTTATGAATTCTTATGAATTCCTTAGTCCTTATGTGAATGGTTTGCTTTTGACCGGATCGGGAAGGGGAATAGTCAATGTGCACGTAAGCTGACTGAACACTCCTGACCATCGAACCAAAAAAAAAATTGAGATATTAAATTCTTTGTGACTTATCTCATCACTTCAAGGCTCTCTCACTCTCAAGATGGACATTTTAATAGATCTCTTATTGCCCAAAATTTTAGGTTCTTAGTTGATGTAGATTGAGCTCAGTTTTCAAGAAGAGCTCAGCACTGGAGGATTTTAGGCAGCTATTTTGTCCTTGGACACACAAACTTTTGCATACAAAAACAGTGCGATTTTTCCAGTTATGCTTAATCCAACATCATTAGATGTCGATTCGTTTTGGATCTAGATACACTTGTAAGCGCAGTACTAAACCGTAACAAGTCTGCGTCGATTACTAATCATAAGGACCTTTACAACTTCATCTTATAAAATAGAATGATGATGGTCTCACGATCACAATCAGATTATTGTAAGATGCGCCGATAACATTTTAATCTCGATGCAAAAGAGTAACGAAAAGATACTAATAATACCGGAATGCTAAGATCAAGCGTCACATGTTAGTGGCTGAATCTGTCCCCTCTAGCATTGGTGATCCACACATCGAATCCACTATCAGCAGCGAAGATCAATCTTAGAGATTCATCCCGGGAGTTAAGCAGCCATGTCATTCCATCCTGCACATTCTTGGTCCTCATCCTCACAACAATATATACTTGTGATACTACTCTAGTATTTGTTCTTGGGAAAAATAAGCATTAATTTGTAACTAGTACTACAGAAAGTACAACCTCGTACTGCATCAATTGTACTAGTATGTACTTAGTAGGCACAAACCCATTGTACATCCATTGCTATGTCTTCTCTCACTAATGATGGTGGAACCCTCTAAACTAATGATGGTGGGACCCTCTAAATAGTGTTGCATATTTCACCATCGCTTGTGATAGAGGATGTAACTGTGCACAGCATTGGTCATATTAATTGGTACAGAAAAGCTACGTGCACAGCAGCTGTGCACAGATCCCATTTTCTCTCGGCTTGGGTCTCACAAAGATGATCGGAGCCGCTCATGTTGTTCAAAAAATGTTGTTTAAGGTTTCTGTAAAAAATGAGTTTCGTTCGATATCGTTAGAGGTGTTGACAAAACATCCAAAATCACTTCAGAATTTGGGGCTATTGTGCACAGCTTGCTGTGCACGTAGCACAGCTCTGATTGGTATACTTGGATGAATACATAAAAGAATAACACTCAAATGGCTCATTTCCTATCTGAAGCCAACCACAGCCAACGGCCAATTACCTACCTCAAGCCAACCATATGGCATATCCCTACTTTGTTCTAACTCAATCATTCTTATGATCATTTTATTTGAAGACCCATAGGATGATATCGGAGATTATGATATAAAATGAACTTCCTGGATCATGAACATAGACCCATGATGGATCTAGAGGAGTGGACTGCTTAATCCAGAAGCTCATTCTTTCCACCAGATAATCAGCTCTCCTTTATATAGGTAATTACGCGTACCCTCTGCCTTGGAAGTTGAGCATTGTTCATTTGCTCAAGTCTCAGTGCTATGCACAATTTATGGGTTCCATACAAGTCATACGATGCCATTGTAGAAAATGCACTGCTCACAGACAGTTGATACTCACTTTTCAAGGACTTCAAGCTCATTCTCTATCCATAAGACAGTACAAACCAACCATTAACATGGACTCTTAACAAATAACTACTGACTGTTATACTACATGCAAATGTTGGATACAAAATTTCCTGCCATGAAATGACAATTCCACTCTCAGACAGCCGAAGGTCTTTTTGATGTGTAGGAATATGTGTTTTTCTTATTCATCAAGGACATCCAGAATACCAATTTCTTTCTCGCATGCGTACTCTCTGTAATTGATGGGTCCAGGTAGGTTTGGATTGTACTATCACTGCCTACCCAACTCTTAAAATTGAAATTTGGTCCACTTCAACCTTAGGAAATCCAACTAATCGTGCCCCAGCTTAACCGGAAAGCAGAAAATATAAGCTTGAAGACAAAGTTCACCTTAAGAAAATTTACGGGCCATATTCTTTCCTATTGCTTTACACATGTTCTTGAACTCCACTTCTGGAACACCAATTCTATAGATATTCACTCTCTCTCATTAATGTTCATAAACTTCAAGTGTTCAGAGCTTCCATATTATGGAGGCCTCATATACTTTATGCTTAATGTAAAGGAAAACAGCAAATTACCCAAGGCTAGGGGTAGGGCTCGTCTTCTTTCTCCTTTCACGATAGCTCCGCATTGAAAGCATTCTTGGAAGACAACACTGCACAGACTTAATTGGTTGCTTCTCCTTCGCAGATGTATAATCACTATTAGAAGTTCTTTCACTGCTGGATGCAGAGTCAGCTCCAGAAACAAAAGGGATGCCATTTTCAGGTCTTGGAGGGAGGCTGAGTGTAGTCACCTTATCTTCCACTTTTCCATTCACCCCATTTTGGTTGCCCGATATAGTCTGGTCATCGATGTCTTGCTTGTTTCTTATGCTATCGCGGAAAAGTTCAGCTAGTTTCTTCTTGCTTGTCGGGGATGGCTCAGGTTTGGAACCAGGTGTCTTGTCATCAAAGAGGGCTCCATCGAATCGCAGGGTTCTTGCAGAGAAGCTCTGGTGGACTGGAGTGCTACCGCGAGATGGGGTAAAATCTGCATCAAGACAATCACAATCCAATTAAGTAAACACTACACGGAACCTTCAAATCAGAATATAATGGCTCCACAACCAACACCAAATAAATTTCATGTGTATTAGATTGATTGAGCAATCCTTGACATGTTTTTTCTTCTTCTTTTTTTTGCAACAGCTTGACATGTTTTTGCTTTACCACTACTCTATCTCGGAGAATCAAGATTAGCACCATTCTTTTCTGGAGCTTAAGGGGGATGAATCTTCTTGAAGACAGTCATATCGTAGAAAACCAGTTCGAGAGAAGGGGGAAAAAAAACTTCTTGCGTAGTACATGACAACATGAGTACACACGCATGCACAACTACACACACACACACACACAGAGAACATAAGTTGCATGAGAAGAATTAAAAAGCGTTTTCAAGGATTCTTACCACCATTAACGCTAAAGAAATCATCATCACAATCTGATTCTAACCACGGTTGTGAATCAAAAAAGGCCTCCTCCTTACTGCCTGAAAATAAAACAAATCGCGCATCAAATGCAGGCATAGGACATGTATGAAAGTAGCTTAGATTATTGATACAAGTCGATCCGGAACAAAAGGAAATTTGTTTAGCTCCATTAATGACACAATCCCCATGACAATGACCTGTGCATTTGACTGTTATTGTCATAAAACTTGCTTAATTTCTCCCTTACACTTCTGTAATAGATAAACCAATTGAGATATACTTCACCCGCACTTGGATTTCTTAACTGTCGTCTAAAAATGATAGACCTTCGATACACTCGACTATAGTGCTGGCATTTTGCAGTTCTTACCTTATAATAGGGTATAGTAGGCCAACATTCATTCAACTTCTGTGACTCTGTCCATCAAATATGCTTGAAGTTTAGATAATGAGTTAATGACCCAAAAGCTGACACCATGGACGGCCATAGCTGTCAGGGAAATTTTTTTGGCCTCTATTCCATAGGCTTGAACAAGAGGCTAATAGGACTGATGTCTCTGAATGGGCTAAAAATTTCCATCACAATCAAAGGCTCCAGTAACTAGCTCTGATTTACCAAGGGACTCTGAGGCTTGATGTTATGCAACATTCAAGAATCGCCATGCACTTGGGACTCATCCCATTTGGATTTTTCAGACATATGAGTCATTAACTGCAGCAGTTATACGGTCCATTATACCATCTTCAGTCAGTTAATTGTGAAAATGGTAAACTTTGGATCATCGATTCTTGTCCCAAATAACTACTCCCTTTCCAAAAACCCCACCATACAACTCTCAGCTAAGTTTTAACCTTGTCTCCGGCTTGCCTAAGGGAATGATCTTCGAAAGGTTGCATATATAAACTTTTAAAGCCATAGTGCTTTTCAGTAGTTTTCACCACCCCAGTTTTAGGATTGGAACAAGAACGGAAACTTGTTCTGCAAAGTTATTAAAGAAAATGAAACACTTCCCTCAGATAAGGCAACAAGTACCAGTGTTGCTGAGGGAAAAAAGTACCACCCGAACAACACAACTTCCCCGGTACACACCCCCACCCCCGGGCCACGGCCCCACCTAACCAACACTGAAAGGGGTAGCTAACTACCTAGAAAGTTGTAAAGCACTGCTACAATTCAAAGCAGGGCTGTTGGAAGGTACAAAGTTAGAATAAGTGAATAACAATAAGGAGATTAGACACTCTTCATTCATAAAGAAAGGAAGGGGAATATTAGACAAAATCAAAATCTGGAAAAGCCATTCCTACCAAGGACTAGTAGATTCCAAATTAAGCTTTTTGTTTTATCTTCTTCGAAGTTTAGAATCGAAAGAAAACACAAAGGCACTGATATCAACTTTTCTTTGATTGCAGAAAATAGAGGGGAAAATAACACAAAATGCATTACAACATGATGGTGAGATACTTTTACAACAATACTCGTGTGATTATCATGCAAGGGTAAGCCAAAAATGCAAACCAACAAACAAGTACATTGTCGCCATACGTATCCTTTTCTATTAAGGGAACAGCCAGCTGGTGTGTGAGCCCAAAATGATTATGCATTATCACGCCATTCTTTATGCAAAACTGTTTTTGATTTTCATCTTTTCTCATCCCATGACCCTCGTTAGTTAGTTTTTAAACGGGTCTCTAGACCAGCATGCGCGTACCTCGACTAATCTCGAAGCTCTCGTATTAACAACTCGAAAACCTCCGGTGACCCAAGGTTTAAATATTTGGCCTACATGGAATTCAACTCTGCGACCTCTTAGGATGCAAGCCCTTATTGCTGTCTCATAAATAAATGCGGATAAACTATGTAGAAACCATATGAGAAGCAGAACACCATCAATCAAACAATTGAAAATCAATTCACTTCAGGGACATGGCAGCAACAAAATCACAGATCATACCCAATTCTTTACAGATAGAGCAGAGGTAAAGAAAACAGATAGGAGCGCAACGCTAGAATCACATCTTTAAAATTAAACTCTGGACACAACTGCGTCCAAACCCGTTCGATGCATGTGGTCCCACGTGCATGGGACGGCACTGAACACATTTGTGTCCGGAAGTTGTGTTCCTGGATTTTCTGAACAGATGATATGAAGGAAATAAAAAAACCATATTTACAGTGAGGACTTGATAAAGCAACCATAAGAATTCAGAATACGCAGTTATGGTGCATATTAAGATTATTTACGAGATTGGGTTCATACCAAAACCAGGAACAGTTGCTGTCACTGGATGAGACTGTGACCACTGAGATTTGAGACCACCTTCAGCGATCGGATGGTCACCATTAACAATGGGTTTCTCTTTGATGGGCTCTGGAATCACAAGCTTGTCAGTTTTAGACTCTTTGTGGACTGAAACACAAGCCCCCATCCTTTATCATAACAGAGCACAAAAACCTCTCTGTTTTTCCACAAGACACAAGCAGAGTTGCAAGAGAGAGAGAGAGAGAGAGAGAGAAAGAGAGAAAGAGAGAGAGAGATTCTGGCGTTATGCTTGAAGGGAGAGGAAAATCGTGGAAAGCAGATTGGAGGAGAAAGGGGAAATTGAAAGGGAAGTTATGGTGCTAAAAAGGAGGAGGTTGGGTCCAAAACGAGAAGTAATTGCTCCAGTTTCGTCAGTTATTGAGTGTGAAACGGAAAATAATGCATAAGGGTTGGCTGCTTTTTCATGTGGTCAGGCTTTTGGCAGGGTTACTCGTTTCTCGAAAAATTATTCAGTGTCTTGATTCACCCTCATATTGTGAACCGGGCCTCTCGTTCATCTTACAATCTCGTGGGGCTCAAAATTAAGTTTGTAGACCTCACGTGACTGTACGATATATAAGAGACCTAGGTGAACTAAATAATCTCTTCGTTTCCTCGGGGTTTTGTTTGGTTGTCGGGAAAGTTTACTTTAACAAAAAAAAAAAAAAATTTAAAGAGAGGAGGAATAGGAGCTTATTTGGAGTAAAATTCTATTGTGGATCTGTTTGGTTTTGCCTCGTATTTACTTATTTGCTTAAAATCTTGTTGAATTCGGATTGCATCTTATTTACTTACAAATAAAACCTTGTTAAATTTGGACTCCTTGTTCAATAAGATTTTTAAGCAAATAAGCACTCTGTTGGTCTCATAATTTTGGTCCCAATTAGTATATTCCCGAAACTATTTTTTTTTTTTTAACTTTTCATAAACCTTTTACAAGTTTGAAATGAGATATGAGATACTTTGAACAACGTAAAAAGGTTAAAAAATAGGAGTACTTTTTAAAATACATTTCTTTGTTGGTAAAATGACATGTACTGATGTACACAACCTGATACAAAACAAAAATTATAGGACGGAGGAAATAAATATGACGAGAAACAAAATTGTTTTGTTTTTTAGTACCCTGCTACTTGTTAAGCAATAGGCACATTGTATCACATGGGTGTCAAAGTCCTTAGTTTTAAGGCAAACTTGTTCAATCGTTCAAGATTTGTAGCCCTCAATCCTCAATCCTCAACCCTTTATAACCCTCTACCTTAAACAGATATTATAAATGTAAAAAGTCATACTTTCAAAATATTGCAATGTGAACATTTAAAAACCCCTTCAGATAAAAAGGAAAAATATGTAAAACCTCTTTTATCTTAAATTTTTTTAAACTTAAGCTTACTACCCCAAGCAAATAAGTATACTTAATTAAACTTCCATTTTCAGCCATTAGTTCAAGTAGTACTTTGTTGTGAGCCAAGCCAAGGACAAGGTGACAAGATGGACTTATTCATGTGCCAATAAGGTTGGCTGCAGGCTATCTATCATTCCCCGCTGGTCAAGAAAAGGATCTTTCAATCAGAGTAACATTCCACCTTTATAAAAGTCAGGCACAGAATATAATGGTTTGTTGTAAATTTCGAAGATTTTCTTTATGGAAATTAGATTAATCTTCAAACTACAGAGGAAGAAAAGTGGAAAATATCAGATGATGAACATTTACTACAACTCAAGAAGAAGATTTTTTTTTTTTTTTTTTGCTTCTTTCGATTGGAATTAAAGAAAATAGTGCAGAAAGCGCATAATGTCATAAATTTTTGTGACCTTAAATAAAACATAATGAGGTGTTTTGTAAGTATAACTTTCCTGAGCCACTCATAAGTAATATGTTAAGGACGAACCTGCGCTTACAATATAATAGAGTTCAATTCCCTCCGAGAGAAACTATGATTTAAGTAGGGGGCTATGACAGTAGGTTTCTGTGCTAGTCTCCCCCAACCCCAAGGTTTGGATTACATAAAAGGGTCCAATAGTAACTCAGCTGCAGGGTTGTTTCTCAGTTACAAAAAAAATATCTAGTCCTGAGCCCATCACTATCCATCCCCCGGGACCATATGATACCCTTAAAAAATGATTACTAATCCGGTTGGGATTATTAGTTCGGAGATAAAAACTTACACAAACGTGGAATTAAAGTGGATGGGGAATTAGCATCCAATCCTACCTCTAATCCCCCAATCAATCAAACAGGCCGATAGAGATAGAGATGGCCGACATGATAAAGGTGCCACAAAGTTACAAAATCTTTGGATATATTCCCCCACCAATCTCGTTTCTATTACACAAGACAAAAATGGGGGCACTGGCAAGGTAGTTTAAATAAAGAAAAGAAGAAAGGGGGAGACAGGGAGCTTTCTCTTGCTGTGTTTGTTGTAACTTTCTGGATTTTCTTCGGGTTCAATTTTATGGTCAGAATCATTGATTTCAAGGGACTGTGTAGGATAGTTTCAATTTTTGATGAACGATCAAATCAACAAATTGAAAGGAAAATTGCTAGGTCAATTGAACAGCTCAGAGTAGCCCTGTATAACCTCACCCTCTGCCTTTGAAGAAAGATGGGGTTTCGTATAATTTCTATTGTATTTTTTGCCAACACGATACGTAATTAAGCAAATTGTTTTCGTTTAGACGATGATTTTTGTTGTTTCTAGAACCATATTGAGGAATCAAATCACGAGAATAAACTTCTACACATATGGTAAGGCACTTTTTTCTCCGTAGTCATGCGAAAGCTTGGAACACGTTGATAGACTAAAATATACATTCAACACGTTATGGGATGTGACATGTATAAAAATGTTAGTAGCAATGCATGTATAAGTTCATCTCACCGTTTGATCCAGATGCAATCCTTCTAAAACTCTTTTACCAAAACCACAAGTTTGGGTTTCGAATTTTGATCATACAAACATACAAAATCGATCTCGTACATTTTCTCAGATATAGACATATGAATTATGGAAAGACGTCGCCATCATATTCAACAGTTTTGTTATCCACTGTACTCTTTTCTTATAACTGGATATCCGGGCCAATATCCACACTTCGACTAATTCTTAAGTCATAAAGTTAACTACTGAGCAAATTGTCCGCTGGCCCCAAGGTTTAAATGTTTGGCTTCTTCGATATTCGAACATGTGACCTCATGATAAAAAACAAACACTTATTTATTATCTCATGCTTACTTGGTCAAACCGTTTTTTCATTGCCCTTTTATTCCCTCCAAATCTAAACCAATACTGTTGTAATGTGGAATGATGTGATGTGTGAACGCAACAAAAATAAAACGCATTATTCCAAAACGAAGGCGTGCTAATGCATGGACCAGTATTTTCTCTTCATTCAAAGAAAGAAAGATTTGTCTGTCAGACTTTGGATGAGTCACATACAATGTATAGTAGTTTTCCATGCAATTTAATGGTTAATTCACACACGAAAATGGCCCTTTTTCTTCCCAGTGGTGATTTAAGTCATTTTAACCAGTGATTTACTCTTGGGGTTAGGTAGGGTTCACTCTAAATCAATATACTATCTTTATGTGAGCATATCGTCATCAAGAAGAGATTAATCGAACAACGAACAATGAATAATCACATTATCGTTGTTGCTTGGCCGTTCCCCCTCCGGCGTCCCTCTCTTGATTGTGCTTGATCTCGGTCGGTTCCCGTCGGTTTTTCTGTTGGATAAATCGGTTTTTGCCTTAACAGCTAGGGGTTCTGCCGATTTAGGGCTCGATCGGCATCAGTCTCCCACCGTTTACATTGCTGGGTGTTTCGGTTATTGCCTAACGGCTCGGTGAGCTTCCGCGGCAAGAGGGTTGGTGTGTGAACGGTATATTTTCGCCGGTGGGTGGCTGGTGGTGGCGTGGTTGGTTTGGCGGTGTCCGTTCGGTTTGTTGGTGGCATTGCTTGGAGGGTGGTTTGTCGGCGGTTCTGGGGCGGTGAGGGATTGAAGATTTGTAGAAGACTAGGTTTAGGTTTTGGATATTCTTGGGCTGGGCCTTGCCCACTTTTGTGGGCTAGTTTTTTCTCATGCTTAATTGTAATATTCAGGCTTTTCGCTGCCCAATTCGAGCTTTGGATGTATTTTTTCAATATTGGTTAGAATTCCCCCTTTTCCCCTTCCCTTAATAAATTGTTACTTTTGTTGATAAAAAAAAAATTCAAATTATCAATATTGTATTTATTTATTTAGATATTCTGAAGTACCAAAAAAAAAATTTTATTTTCTACAATAATAACGACAAGACAAAATTTTCATTGAATCATATGTTGTTCAAATGCACCATGATTCATCCATTCGGATTTGCAACTAGTTTTTTTTTTTGATCCGCGATTTGCAACTAGTTCAAATCTTTTTGTAAAAAGACCAGAACATCACGTATACGTATTTCTATTTCAATGGATAGGGCAGCGAAAAGTGAAGCCCTGCTGCGCGAAGAAGTAAAAAAACAAGTGTTCCGTGATGGTGCTCCGAAATCCTTCCCACCACACTTTGGTGTGTGCTCGTCAAATTTTTATTAAGTTCGGTTCAAGTTCGAGTTCACTTAAAAACTTAACGAATAAATCTGAACATTCTAATATTCAACTCCATTAGAATATTATTGCCTAACGAGTCAGCTTCAACAGCAGTGGAGTTTTGGTCGTCATATCGTCTCTCCAATGGGTTTGCCGGTGTTGGTTTGGTGGTGTTTGGAGGTGGCGATCCAGTGGTGGTGAGCTGTTGGCTGTCTGATGCTGATGGCGAGTGGTGAAGGCTGTAATATCTTGGATGGATAGATTAAGTTTTGGATTTTCTTGGGCTGGACTTAGCCCGCTAGGCTTCTGTTTTGCGACTTTTGTATTGTAAGATCTGTGGTTTTTAGGCCTTTAGGTGTTTATGAGCTGTTTATTGTATATTTGGGTTTTTTAGGACTATTTATTGTTTATTTGGGCTTTTTAGACATTTAGGTGTTGTGAACTTTGTCCCTCTTACTGTTATGTAATTTCCAACCTTTAATTAGATTCTCTACTCGCTTTCCTTCATAAAATGTTATTTCTGCCGATTAAAATAAAAAAAACTCGATTCGTTTCGGCTCGTTTACAGCTTTGCCAAAAGCCCAGGAAAACGTCCGAAGAGAAAAAGTTGACTTTAACTCGTTATTGGACCAATAGCCCAATTGTGACTTCCCTCAGGCTCGGCCCATCATCGGTATAAGGTCTGTTTGGTTGGTTATCAAAAGAAACGCGGTAGGTAAAGACCCGCGAATTACGTTTAACCGGAAACGACGTCGTCAGCACATGGACACGGGAACACCGGTAGTAGTTGTGTCGTCTCCCCTTCTTCTTCTTCTGCAGATTTCCTTCTCTCTCTAAAAAACAAGGCGCTGTACTAGAGAATCCGAGCCCAGAACAAGGGACCCACGGATACAACATGCCGATAGCGAAGATCGCACCGTCGATGCTGTCATCGGACTTCGCCAATTTGGCATCGGAAGCCGATCGCATGATTCAGTGCGGCGCCGATTGGCTCCACATGGACATCATGGTACCTCTCTCTCCCTTTTCCGGTAACATCATTGTTTCCGTTTGTTGATGATTGTTTTGATGAGAAAATTGGAATCGACGGCTTAGCTGGTTCGTCTTTTTAGTAAAGCCCTGATTTTGATAACTTAAGTTAATAGATGTGATTGATTCTTGTCTTAGTTTGCTACTAGGAATGGTAAGTTGTGTGTTTTTATGTTGTCATGATGTAGCTGAATCGAGCTCTCTGTTTCTTTCTTAACTGCTAATATCTAGGAAAATGACTCTGTAATTGATGTGCCAATTAACTACATAAAACATGGTATTAGGTACAACTCAAGCCTAAAAGCTAGTTCTGGATGTGAGTTGGCCTCAATTTGTAAAATACTTTTGCACCTCGGTATGGGACTTTGCTTCACACCCTCCCTTTTGCGCTACGTGTTCACTTGGAACCAATTGCCGAGTGCTGGCTAAAGACACACTCCCTACTCATCCATGGATATTCCAGTTCTATGTTACTCAACCCAAAAAGTTACCTATTATAATGGTGTACCCTTATGCTTGTATAGTGTATATTACTTTCACACATGATGTCACACTTGCAGGGGCGGACACAATGGGGTGCCTGGGCCCTTGTACAACTTCAAATACTTTCACGTGTTACACTAGTTTTTGTCAGTTTTTAGGTTAATTTGGAAAAGTTCTATGGATTGGTACCTGCAAGTTCCTTGAATGGGGGAAAAAAATTTCCGGTTCCTATATATGTGTGCCAAAAATTCATAAATTTTTTAACTTGTTAACCATTTTTTGTCACTCGTATAAAATTAAATAGAGGCTAGTAGCTACGTATATACGCACAATCTAGTCTCTTCCTTGGACTGAGCAAATAGCAATATATAACATTTTGTTACAATGCAGAAACACACGTGGTTAGGGCCCCCACTAGGTATACATCGTGCGGCCACCACTGCGCACTCGGCTCCCTATATACAACTCAAGAACCAACCCAAAACTTAGACCAGTCCAAAAGTGATTTAGGAAAGCATTTTCATCTACTTGTTGTTTGTATTTTCTATGGATGAATTCGATATGATTTTGCAGATGACTTTTGTTCTTTTGCTAGGTCCTATTTTTCCCCTTGGGCGAATATTTTCTCAAAATTTTACTGGGTTCTTGTCTTGGTTCCTCTGCAGGATGGGTAGGTTGGACTCTCAGCTCAAACCATAATATACTTGCCCTTGTTGTTAGTGGTTATCAGATTTATGGAACGACTGGGTTGGCTGAAATGTTCGGTTTATTTTCAGACATTTTGTACCAAATCTTACTATTGGCGCTCCTGTCATTCAAAGCCTTAGAAGGCACTCCAAGTAACATCTTACTTCCACTCTGCTTTACTCAACTTCATGGGTGTTGGAACCTCTTGAGCTCAGAGAGGAATTATTGTACTTATTTCTCGCAGGGCATATTTGGATTGTCATCTTATGGTCACAAATCCTCTTGACTATGTGGAACCATTAGGAAAAGCTGGTGCTTCAGGTTTTACATTTCATGTTGAGGCATCCAAAGGTGAGCCACGGTGCAGGTTGTTGGTTTGTATTTGAGAAAACCTTTTATGTTTTTGCAGTACATCTTTCTTTTACCTCTTTGCTTCTATTTTCAGTTGTTCCTTTTTAGTGTTTTTTTTTTCCTCCTTTTCTTTTCTGATGGAAGGATCACGTGGTATGTTTTACAGATAATTGGCAAGAACTTGTCCAGCAGATTAAATCGAGGGGCATGAAGCCTGGTGTGGCTTTGAAGCCTGGAACACCTGTTGAAGAGGTTTATCCACTGGTAAGCAATTGCTCTTTTTCTTGAATCTTGATCTTTCGAGTTGTTAGGTCTAACTGCTTGCCTAACTTTTCTGTCTTGGGGAAACCATGATGCTAATCAAAGTTTACATAAAAGGGTATATTGGTACTTGATCTTTTGAAAGGTGTAGAAGAATACAGAACGTTATTCATGAAGGCTTTTTATCTGATTGTGGGCACGACTACCTAAAATGGACGACAGTTGAGGACAGAGGGAGTAGGTTTTAAATGCTTTGCATGAGGATCTATCTGTATTGTAATTATTTCCTTACTATTTCACAGCTTGATGGTGAAAATCCTGTGGAATTGGTTCTTGTTATGACTGTGGAACCTGGATTTGGTGGTCAGAAGTTCATGCCCGAAACGATGGAAAAGGTGCCCAAATTCTCCATCTTTTCATTTCATTTTGCATTTCCTGTAATCATGTCCTTATCATTTGAATTTCAGGTAAGAGATCTGAGAAAGAAGTACCCTTCACTTGATATAGAGGTAAGTCCATCTCTAACTATGATGCTTCAATCCCGTTCACTTTGAATCCCATGCTTTCATACTTTTGCATGCTGTTGTTTCTCTGCTAGTCACTACAGTTGCCTGAACCTCCTTTCCTGAGTAGAATAAGCCATTCATGACTTATTACAACCACCTTGTGAAGGTATTATTGGGAAGCATTCTTGAATATGTTTTGGGAACTCCAAATTGCTTGTGAATCCAGCTCAAGTACTTAAGAAGCTTTTTTAAAGAGAACTAGTATATGAAATGTGGACTTCTAAATGACATTTATGAAGCCATGCCTCTCTTTGGTGTAACTTTGGAAGGTCATGCATAGGCCATAGTTTGACAACTACTTGCTGTGTTTTCCTATGATTTCTTTTTTTGTTAAACTTTTTTCAGTTCTTTTTCAAATTGTATTACTTTTAGCTGCTTTTACATGATATTTTTACGTATTTTTATTGTCTTGCCTACGTCATTATTAAGTCTAAAATGTGCTTGCAATCTGTGTTTGATCGAGTCCTTGTATTCTAAGCTCTTATACTATATCCGATGAATTTTACCAATTAACACTCCGCGGTCCTAGCTAAGCTTGTTTGGCATGAGAAGCTTTTATTCCAGCATTAATAAAACGGATAAGAATGTCGGTGCTAGTTGTATCTTGGTAGTTGCAATTGCTTGCCCATGGAGAGGATTGTAATTTCCCGTATTAATTAGTTTGATATGGATGCATTCTTGGTATATGTCTTGATGACATGTTAACACCCACATCAAAAGTACCCTGCCAAATTCCTTAAAAACAAGTAATGCACTTTTCATAACTGACGTAATTCTATGACCACTGACTTCTTCCCATTTACCCTTGGTGGCGCTGGGTCAGGTTATACCTAGTTTAACTACACACTGATTTCCCTCTTCTACTCTTTACAGCTAAAATTGGAAACCATAAAACATCAGTCATGTTTGACATTGTTATGCAGGTGGATGGAGGTTTGGGGCCTTCGACCATCGATGCTGCAGCTTCAGCCGGAGCAAACTGCATCGTCGCTGGAAGTTCAGTGTTTGGAGCTCCCAAGCCAGCTCAAGTCATATCACTTATGAGAAAGAGTGTGGAGGTGGCCAATTGAATCAACTTATATTAATACAGGCAAGATCCATGATGAATGGATACTCATTCGTTGTGTGTGCTAATAAGCTCCTTGATGTATTATGATTATGATTTTGATTGTGAAAGTAAACTGTAATGAGGTGATTTGATGAATGTTTTGGACTTGTCCTTCTCAAGAAATATGACCTCATGGTCACTCTGATATATTGTTTCGCCACCAAACATTTGATTTTCTGTTTGAGAAATCTGTAATACACAATATTCAAACCCCTAGCATAAGAAAAGCTAGTAACATAATTTATGGGCCTATTCACAAACAATTGAAGTTTTCTTACGATTAATGTACCACACAAAAACTCTATAGACAGAGAATCACAAATCTAATAGATGATCTCCGGAGGTATGAATGACTTGCATAGCAGGCATATCAATTAAGCCTGAGCTTTTCTGTGTCCCGATGAGAATCAAATATGAGGCCTCCAAGGATTAGCTATAATGGAGATCTCATGTTCAACCCCTTAACCATCGGACCACTCATGCAGGTTATGAGGTTTTGTGTTCTTGTTACACATTGTGGTTTTTCATTACGAGTCATTGCAGTGAGTGAATCCATGATGCTTTGTAATGTCTTTGCTGTTATATTTCGTGGTGTTAGTTACGAACCCTTGTGGTGTCGTTACAGAGGGGGTACCCAGTACAGTAGGGTATTTTTTATTTTATTTTTGGTAAATATGTCATTTTATGACCAACCTAACTAAAAAAACACGGGGGCAAAACCTACTATACACACTGCTTTACACAAAAGAAAAGCATCCTACTTCAATCTCCCAAGCAACTATACTAACTCCTCGTTAGAGATTTGCAGATTCAAGAACTCTGGTAGAGATGTTCCAATGAGCACAGAGTCTTTGGTTTTCCAAAGAGTTGGGGAACTGATTCCAAGTAAAAACTCTTAGTCTTATATTGCCATCAATACACAGTAAGAGTGCACTTGAATTTCTGGGCCTGCCTTCAAAAATTCTAGAATTACGCTCAAGCCAAATGAAGTATACCCCAGCAGCTAATGCCAATTTAAACATCAAAGAGCTGAATGTCTTACTTCTACAAAAACCACAAGCATCATTTAGTTCTAAATCCCACGTATATGCCCTTCTTTGGATCTGAAATCTGAGTAGGATAGGCTCCCAAATACACCTAGAAAAGAACAGTCAAAGAATAGGTATTGAATAGATTTGGCACTCTGGGAACATAGCACACAAACAGGGTCTACCTCCATTCCCCATCGCAGAAGACGATCCTTAGTAGACAGCCTCTTAAGACAAGCTAGCCATACGATAAATGACCATTTAGACACATTTTTTTAAAACCAAACAACAGTAGCCCATTGAGTTTCTTCTCCTTTATTTCTTATAGCCTCCCATGTGTGCTTGGTAGTATACTGCCCTGTAGGGGAAATAGTCTATACAACTTCATAAGCTTTATCAAATTGAGGAACGAAAGAGCTAGGAATGGAGTGTTGTATCTGATGAATCACAGAATTTCACGGTCTGGGCCAATGCCATTCCCCATTCTGAATTACAGTACTAACAGTAGTGGAAATAGATCTTCCAAGGGTAGAAATAAGTCTTGCATCGAACAGTTTGTAAAGGGAACCAGTGGACCACTAGGGTGCCAATTGTCGAGCCAAAGGAAAGTACCTTGTCCATCCCCAATAATGTGTTTCACAAAGTTCTGGGCCATGACTCTCAAATGCATAAGTTTTCTGATGGTCCATGAACAGTCACAAGGGGTTCTCATATTCCAAAAGTTCTGATCCCTAATGACAAAGGTATGGACCCATTTCACCCATAAAGTGTCTTCTCTTTTACGCAAGGCCCACGAGTGCCTCATCATAATAGCATTATTCCAAATAGTAAGAGACTGTAACCCAGTCCACCTTCAGCTTTTGGGGAGCACACCTCCAACCATTTGACTTTGGCTCCTGCTCTTTTGAGATTAAGACTAGACCACAGAAAATTCTTAAGGATAGCCTCAATCTCTCTCAAAATCTTCTTTAGTAAAATAAACAAGGAACACCAAAAAGTTTGTATGCTGAATAAGACTGATTGAATGAGGAGAGCTCTACCACCAAAAGACAACATTCTATTGGACCAGCTATTAATTCTTTGCTGTGTTCGATCCTTCAACTGCACACGGTCCTCATATTTGAGTTTAGTTGAAATGAGAGGCACTCCTAAGTATCTCACAGGGATCTTCTAGAATAGGTATCATCTCAAGAATACCAGTTTTAGTTGCAACATTGACACTAGAAAAGAAGACTTGGCTCTTTTGTAAATTAGGCTTCAATCCTGAAGAATAGTAAAATTCATCCAAAGCCTCTTTAAGAACCCTTACTGAAGGATAATCTGCTCCAGCTAAGAGGAACAGATCATCAGCAAAAGCAAGGTAAGAAATGGAGAGATTGCCACATCTAGGATGGTAGGTGAATTGGCTTTGAGCAGTCCTTTTCTGAAGAATAGAATAAAGCCATTCCATTACCATGAGAAAGAGATATGGGGAAATTGGGTCGCCTTGCCTGAGCCCCTTTTCTCCTTTAAAGAACCCTACCAGCTCACCATTTATTACCACTGAATCCATAGCAGAAGTAATGCATTGCTTGACCCAAAAGATAAACTGAGCAGGAAACTCTAAGACCATCATAAAATCAAATAAGAAGTCCCAATCCACAGAATCATAAGCTTTCATTAAATCTATCTTGATTGCACTTGCAGACCCTGAATCTCTTTGATAGTTCCTCACTAATTCTTTCATCAATAGAATATTGTTAGAAATTGATCTGCTCTTGACAAACGCAGCCTGAGCTTTATTGATAATGTGAGGCAAAACTGGTTGTAATCTGGTAGCTAGGATCTTAGTAATATTCTTGTATAAAACGTTGCAACAAGCAATAGGACAATAGTCCTTCATGGTAAGAGGACAACTGGTTTTAGGGATCAAAGTTAGAGCTGTGGCATTCACATCCCTTGACAAAGAACCATTTTGAAAGAAATAGAGAACAGCATCAATAACCTCTTGGCCAAGAACTTGCCAATTTTTTTGAAAGAAATAGTAGGGTATTGTTTAGGATTATGTATTGAAGTGGTGAGTTGCAAAATGGATAGCCTCAAGTACTCAAGCTGATATATTGCAATTCTACTGGATTCGCATAATTACCCTAATGGACACCATTTAAACAATATTTGTACGCAGCCTCGTGGACATTCCAGTATTCAACCTGATTCTGTTCTTCTAAATTTTAGCATACTTGTTTAAGACCAATTTATTTTGTTCTTCTATTGTGTAGCCCATGACGAATGATAGTTGGTAAGCACATGCTATCACGTGCAGTCATCTATTCACTGCAAAATTTGACCTAAAACACTTTCAAACGTCGTTTTGATTTTCTAGCTTTATCATGCATGTCTTTCTCGCCAATCCAAATAGATAAGCAGTATTATTCAACCTTATATTGTTCACAATATACATCATTTTTATCTACACATGAAAGCTACATCACTTGAAATGGGCTTACTCAACAGAAAATCAAAACTAAGGAAGAAAGAATGAATGTAAGGGCTATAGGAGTTATATATCTGTCCATCGATGTCCAATCTTGTTCTGTATTTTGTGCATGAAAATCTTATGCATGTCTACGTCTATAGCTTTTTGCCTGGTGTGCTTATCATGTTATCGATGGGGTTCATGAATATATTTTCCATTCATTTTTCCATGTTAGCACTCATGTTGCCTCCCTTTCCCCTCAATCACTGTCAATGCATGCATGCTTTTATGTTTGCTCACATGACTATTGTGCATTCACATAATTTGATCATCCTGCTCATCTGATGCAGATTTTACCGTATGAATGTGTGTATAAATGTACATACATTCGCCTTTATGGGGCATATATGTGGATGTCAATGCATTCATCATATTCCTGGTGAAATCTTAGGTAAAGAATATTATCAAAGTGTCTAATCTAGGCACCGGCCTAGCTAATTAAATGATAATCTATGAATCTCTATGCATTTAAAAACTGAGTTTTGTGCAACAAAAAAAAAATGTAGCCAAAAAAAAAAACCTGGGTTTTGATGCTACAGGAGTCCTCTGAAGTAGTTTAAACAACTGCAAGCAGAGAAAAAAAATACTGAATAAGAGTCACTCCCAGCTCCCAAGAAACCTGTCTTTTAATATTCCTACCCTTTGTAGCATTTTGCATAGATTCAAAATATTCACCTCCTCAAAAACTGAAGAACCTCTTTTTATATTACTAGGCAGTACTAATCCATGTGGATCAAGTGGTTTGTCCTGGAAATATCGACTACGATGACCAGACACCAGCTGGGAGCTTTGTTTTTCTTCACATGGGGCATGGTTTCTGCACTTGCACAGAACTTGCTAAGCTGTGATTCTAACTCTAAATCTGCTGTGTCTGGCTACTTTTGCAATGGATTTCCCAGTAAGTGTGATACGTTTGTTATTCTTCGAACGAATCCATGCTACTGGTCTCTTTCCAATCTGAGCTCGTACTTGGGGATCAACCGGTTCATGCTGGCTCAAGCCAATGGCTTCTCGGCTGACACAGAGTTTCTTCCCCAACACCGACCTTTATTAATCCCAATCGAATGTCAGTGCAACAG
>BPLS01000195.1:81214-102429 GCA_019656275.1 Rhododendron kiyosumense | reverse complement strand
GATCACAGAAGCCCGTCTAGCTCAGTTGGTAGAGCGCAAGGCTCTTAACCTTGTGGTCGTGGGTTCGAGCCCCACGGTGGGCGCTTGTTGTTTTCTTTTTCCCCCGCCTGCAGTTTGCTGGGCTTGTTCCTTCTACCTCAACCCCATGCTTCCTTCTGGTCTGCCAGTGTACTTTTATTTGCAAACTGGTCTCCTTCCTTTCTTTATTTCTTTCTTTATTTATTTTTTTTGACGGCAAAAAAAGTTTTCATTTATCGTAAACATGCAAAGATGGAAACAATACAATAGAAAAAGGAAATTGATTTTAGCACTCCAAAAATTACTGGAGGAGCTCCAAAACGACATCGTTTTGTGTATCAATACATTTTAATTTTGGAGCCCCTCCATCAATTTTTGGAGTGCTAAAATCACAATCCAAAAAAAATACAAATGCATTGAGAGAGTTTCGAAAAGTATTATACTTTCCTAGTGCTGCAACTTCATAACTTAACCTACCCCTCAACCCCTTGAGTTTTTTAATAAAAAAGTTGACAAGATACCAACTAAACACCTAATACTTGAACCCCACAAAAAATATGAGGTTACAAATTAATTGAAAAAAAGACGTGTATTAGGTTACGTATGAGGGGGAAAAAACTACGGAAATGAATGAATCATTATTGGTCGTATTTTGCAATATGCACATGAGTGTATGCAATACACAAAATTTGAGCGGACTGCGGACAAGAACGCCGGCGGGCCCAGGCTGCCCAGCTGATGTTCCTGTTTTGCAATAAAAAAGAAAGCTACCAATTGGCGAAAAAAAGAAAAAAAGGACGCCGGCGGCCGGCATGCGTTTTCATTGACGTTTGCTCACGCGTTATATATCCAAAGCACACAGCCTCTACTCCTATGAGAAAGTAAGTATTCAATGAACCCAACCACACAATAATATCCTAACATAAATTACATAATTTGTGTATGGATGTGTAAACGAGAGCGCAATCGTAGAAGTGTCTTTGAAATACGACCCAAACAACTTTAAATTCATGAGAGCAAAAATTGAGAACAAAAGCTCATGACATTTAAAAAGATTATGAGACTAAAATCCTAACCCCAGTATAATACATGAGCGTCAACTTGAGATGACTTAAAAAAAAAATTGAATTATTCAAATTTGTAATCACACAAATTAAAAGCACATAAAAGCACAAGCACAACGCATAGTGCTGCAAACGAGCCGAATCGAGCCAAGTTTTACTGTGTTCAAGCTTGTTTATTAAGTTTTTAACGAACATGAGTTCGAGCTTGAGCTCAGTGAAAACTTAACGAGTCGAGCTCGAGCCGAGTGGGCCTTGGCTTGACTCAACCTTGAGCTTGTTCACGAGCCTCAACAGACCAACGAAAAATATATATATATATATATATTCTCACATAGGCCTAATACAACCAAAAATATTTTGATTGTGAAGGTATATATCTTTCATTTTCCTATGGAGCAGGAGTGTACTGGTGTGCGTGTACTCTATGGAGCGGGAGTGTACTGGTGTGCATGTGCTCTCGCCTCCCTTGATTGACTGGAAACTGAAAATGAAAAGAACAAATTGTGAAATAACAATAAAAATCCTAAACTTAAGTGTATATACCCCGGCTCGTGAGCCGACTTAAGCTGAGCTTATCTTAGCTCGAGCTCAGCTCGTTTACAGAAAGAGCTGAAAAAATTTGCTCGAGCTTGTTCGTTTAACTTTCGAGCTGAGCTTGAACGAGCCACTAACAAGCCGAGCTGCGAGCGGCTTAGCTCATTTGCAGCCGTAAGCACAAGCACTGCGAAAAATCAAAAAGATTTAAGACAAGGAGATTCATTATCCGATCATCAAAAGAGGAGAAGCTAGTAGCCTAGTAGTAGTATTTTCCCAGAATTCAAGTGAGAAAATTTAATATTTCAAGCAGCGGTATCGAACAGTCGATTCGGCTATTCATCTTAACAATCAATGCTTCAAATCTTAATCTTAGTAACAGATGATTCAGATATTTGTGCACTTAAATTCGATCAAAATTGTCCATGCCAAGATGAACAATTAAACCGACCACTCAAGCCCTGCTTGACAGCATTTTCCATTCCAAAAAAACAGGACTAATGCTACATGTGGATCCGCAAATTTCAGCGTCCGAAATTTACTTCACTAGCATAAAACTTGTCAACGATCATTTTACGAAAGGACCACAGTGCTAGTGGGCCCTATGGTTACTCCCAACAAATTTTACAGCCACTCCCTGGCTCCCATGCATCCACCTGGCATTAATAGTAAAGATGCAAAGATGGAAACGGCACAATAGGAAAAACAAATGCATCGAGAGAGCTTCGAAAAGTATTATACTATCCTAGTGTTGCAACTTGCGTAACTTAATCTACCCTTTAACCCCTTGATTTTTTAATAAAAAGGTTGACAAGATGCCAACTAAACACCTGATATTTGAACCCCACATAAATATTAGGTTACAAGTTTATTGAAAAAAAAAAGGATGTGTATTAAGTTATGTATGAGGGGAAAAAAAACTACGGAAATGAATGGGCCAATATTGGTTGTATTTTACAGTATGCACATGAGTATACGTACTGCTACAATACACAAAATTCGAGCGGACAGGAACCCGGACGGCCCTGTTCCTATTTTGCTATAAAAAGTAAGCTACCAATTGGCGAAAAAGGAAAAAAAGAACGCCGGCGGCCGGCATGCGTTTTCGTTGACGTTTGCTCACGCGTAATATATCCAAAGCACACAGCCTCTACTCCTATGAGAAAGTTTAGTATTCAAAATGAACCCAACCACGCAATAATATCCTAACATAAATTACATAATTCGTGTGCGGATGCGTGAACGGGAGCGCAATCGTAGAAATGTTTTTAAAATACGATCCAAACAACTAAAAAATCACGAGTGCAAAAATTGAGAACGGAAGCACATGACATTTAAAAAGATTATGAGACTAAAATTCTAACCCAGTCTACATTCCATAATAGTATGACTTTAAAAAAAAAAATTGAATTATTGAAATTTTGCAATAACACAAATTAAAATCACAAACACTGCGAAAAATTGAAAAGGTTTAAGACAAGGAGATTCATTATCTAATATTTTTTTTAATCAAATAGATCCAATCGAGTTGGCAAACGGTCCTTTACTAACTTGAGAACGCCGCCAAGTATGCCAAGCAACGGTGTCGAGCGATCGATCCAGCCATTTATCTTGGTAATCGATAGTTAAGATCTTAATCCGAATACCGATCCAAATATTTGTGTGCTTAAATTAGATCTAAGCTCTCTGTATCAAGATAACCAATCAAACCAACCACTCAACACCTCTTGGTAGCATCTCTCTCCCATTCCAAAAAACAGGACTAATGCTACACGTGGATCCGCAAATTTCAGCGTCCGAAATTCTTCCCTCCCATAAAACTTGTCAACGATCATTTTACGAAAGGACCACTGTGCTAGTGGGCCCTATGGTTACTCCCACAAATTTTACAGCCACTCCCATGCATCCACCTGGCATTCTTCCATCTGGATCATGGCATTACCGTAATTACAGAACCAGATAGTGTCATTTCCAGCATATTCTTCTCCCTTAAACCTCAAACCCACTCATTCCATTCAAACCCCCCTTTCCTCTCTCTCTCGCCCTCCGCCGCTCTCGCACTAAACCCCCATTTTCTCTCTCACCCTCGCAACCCCGCCATGGCCGCACTCTGCCGCTCGAGACTAGCGGCGCACCCGAGGTGGCTGAGGACGTTCACCTCGATCAGAGGTTACGGATCATCTGCGGCGGCGGCTCAGGTCCAGTACGACTACGACGAGGAGGAGGAGGAGTTCGAGAGCGACGCGTGGCGTAATCGGGAACGTACGATTGGCGAGACGGATGGATCGGCGACGGGGAGGGGAGTGCAGTGGGTTATAATGGGGGACCCACTGGCGAAGAAGCACGTGTACGCCGAGAGGCTGTCGAAGCTCCTCCACGTGCCTCACATTTCCATGGGCACTCTCGTTCGTCAAGAGCTCCACCCTCTCTCCTCTCTCTACAAACAGGTTTGATCCTTTCCTTGCTCTGTTTGGTGTTTTTATGTCGTTTTTAAATTTTTTTATATTTCGTGAGAATACAATTCCTCTGGATTCATCTTTTCTGTTCGTAGTATGTCTTGTTGTAGAACTTAATAGCAATTTTAGCGAGCATGAATACATGATACTTTTGGGTCATTAAAGTCTCGTGAAGGAGCCCGAGCTCTACTCAAGCTTAAGCCAGTCAAATTTTTATTGTGATCGAGCTCGAGGACGCTAAAAACTTAAAAATCAAACCCGAACATTTTAAAAACTCGGCTCGTTTGCAATTGCCAGTTTGGGGTTGTATCAATTCAAAGTGCTACTTACCCCCAAAACAAATCTAAGTGAACGCTTGCATTATTAAAAAATAACTATGAATTGTCTTGATTTTGGAGCGAATTTGAGCTTATGGTCTGGTGGGTGAAAACATAGACCATGTAATCAAAAGTTTCATATGTTCATATTTTCTAGCGCATGAAGTTTTAAGTCCAAATAAAGCAAACCATTTGTCTAACAACTCGAACACCTAGCATAAGGTTTTCAAAAAAAAAAAAAAGAGGGGGTGGGGATTGGTTGGGTGTACACAGACTTACCCTGCAAGGGGCTGTTTTTGTGACTCAAAGCGAACCCTTTGTAATGTTCATTTATCCTTTTAGGAATGTGTATTGAATGTTGAGGTATGTGTATTAGTGTATATGTATGTACATTGTACAAGAATACCTGTTTTTTTCACAGTCCACTGTGTGCTTCAGTTATGGTGTGGCTACAGTTTTGAGCTTGTCTGTTTCTTTACTGTTTCACTTTCTGTCAATTTATGACTTGATTACTGTTTGGAGTTTAGATTGCGAATGCTGTGAACCAAGGGAAGCTTGTTCCAGAAGATATCATTTTTGGTCTGTTGTCAAAGAGGTTGGAAGAAGGTTACTCCAGGGGGGAAACCGGGTTTATTCTAGATGGAATTCCTCGCACGAGGATCCAAGCTGTAAGTCAGAAGTTATTCTTGAAGCTTTTACACTTTCGTTGGAAGATGAACTTTCCCTTCACTTAGTAGTCACCACATGCTACACAACCAAATATTATATGCTTTCTCTAAGTAATGTGAGCCATGCCTTAATCCTAGCAAATAAAATGGGTAACGAGTTGAAGGAAGTACTCCTGTTCCACCAAGGCTTAGTTTATGTTTAGTTTCTATCATAGCTGCGGCCGATAAGAAATACTGAGGCTTTACAGGTTGGATTGTTGGCATGATGCAGGAGATCCTTGACCAAATTGCTGATATTGATTTGGTGGTTAATTTCAAATGCACGGAAGATTGCTTGTTGAATCAGCATATGAGAACTGGAATTTATTCTCCAGGAAAAGAATTTCTCAGCATGAGCAAGTCGGGGTATCCAAGTTCTGACGCAGAAGGTGCCTGGAAAGATAAACTCAGTATGCGTGCTGGGCAGGTACGCACTTCATATTGCTATTGGATCAGAATCAAATATACAAATTCGCCCAGCACTGAGATGGTTCCTACTGATTGCAATTTTCAAGAGTATTCGTAGTGGCTCTATTTTGTTCCATGTCTAACAATTTCCCTTATTTTATCACCTGTCCCTTGTTGTATTGGGCTTCCATTTCCAAAGATTTCCTTTCATTGTTGTGGACCTTGTGGTTGGGAGTAGTATTCGTAAAAACTGCCAGTTTTGATCTTTGATAGCAAGTTTTGGGAGTTTTTCAATATAGATCTCCTGTTATTTTATCTTATTCATGTTGATTTTTCCAATCTACTACTTAGGCATGAAGATTGTGGTTTTTTGGGCATACTTCTACACTTATTTGTATCTGATACTTTACTTTGTACGAGTCTCATGGTTACTTTTGAAAGAGAATTGCATAATCTCTAAAACCACATTGCTTCACCTGACATGCTTTGTGTCTCATCTAATTTTTCAATTCTAATCCGTGCAAACGAAGATTTTGAGTTAGTACCTTGGCAGTTTGAGTTATAGAACTGTGTGAAACACATATTCTCTGACAGCATTCCTTTTGTTGTTTTTTTTATCCAGAGCAAGCCATTAGAAGATTATTATCGGCAACAAAAGAAGCTCCTCGACTTTCAAGAGGCCGGTGCACCTGGAGAAACCTGGCAAGGTCTCTTGGCAGCATTACATCTTCAGCATATGAATGCCATCTCTTCTTCGCAGAAGCTGACTGCATGATTTCACACTATGATTTCTTGACTAGCTCCATTCCTATTCATCTTGTGGTATAATACATCATCATTGTGAGTGTAGCGTCGTTAGCTGGAGTTTTCCACAGCGAATAGCTCCTGCTTATTTTTGAGGACTTGAGGTTTTTTTTCTTTCGTTTTTGTTTTCCAAGTGCAATGTGTTTTTGGCAATGTTTTGTATCTTGGTTTCAGCAAGAAGCTGAACTGGAGAGAAGAATATTCTTGGCATTGTTCCAAGCGTTATATATGTCTGTCAAAACAAGTGATAGAAATCCCATGTAGCTTACAGTTAGTGTTCATTCTCTGAAAACCAAATCGTAGATGATCAGCAATCAACATGTTTCTCAATTTTTTCGCCGGCCTAGAGGAGTTTGTGAGAAGAAAACGGATTGCAAAGATCATTTTCCAACCTCTTCAAAACAACAGTTTTTGTCGAAAAAGAAAAAAAAAAAAAAGTTTTATATTTAGGCTCTCTTTATTTCGAAGTAAAATATTTTTTTGGTGTAAGATGTTTTACACGTAAAATGATTTTAGTGAAAAAAGAAATTTTCGTTTCTATTTTACAATATTTGGTTGATAATTGAAAAAAAAATTTTGGCAACAAAACATTTCTCTAGTGTCCAATAGCAACCAATTACTGTTCCCATCTCTCTCTCTCAACTGACAAAGCATTCAGATTTCACCAATTCCTACCTCAATTCAGCACTATTCATTTCAAACGATTCTTTTAAAGAAAGAAAGCTGTACATAGAAGGGATTTGTGTGAACTTCTTGCATTGATGTGATCGCAGGAAAAACTGGTGTTAACAGCTATCTTTGTCTTTGTGTGTGTGTGTGTGTGTGTGTGAGAGAACAAATAGATGTATGGGTTGAAATTGATTTTGAGGAGAGAGAAACGGATAGATTTCTCCGTTTGCAATGGAAGCCCTTGGACTCCGCTGGATACATTCGGATTCTACTGGAAACTTTCAGTCCTTGAAAATTTTAGATTTCTCCACCATCTTTCTCTTCATCCACATCTATCTAGAACTGTCCTGTATTATCTCTACTGGGAGCCTGGTAGAACCAAGAGTCCATGTTATATATAATTATAACATTGACTCAATTGAGATATCAAAGAAACCCGCTTTGTTTGGTTTGTTTTTTTGAAAAAAAAAAAATTTTCAACTCAAAAAACATTAATTATTCATATTTTCAATTATCACTCTTATTTCTCTCTTTGCTCGTTACATTTTCTCCAATCATTATTATTATTTTTCTCTCTATATCTCTCTACTCATTACCTTTATCTCTAATTAGACTTCGGGTTGGTGCTGTATAGCTCACTACATAATACCGTGTTGTGCACTTTTGAGCTGTCATATTGTGCATCCGACGGCTTAGATTTCATCTCGGTAACCAATGATCGGGAGCCGTTCATTGCCGAGATAAGATCCGAGCCGTTGAATCAGATGCACGATCTGACAGCTCGGAGGTATGCAGTACAGTGCTGTACACACCACTGTACAGTACCATCCCCCAATTCTTTCCAATTATTACCCTAATTTCTCTTTCCACTCATTATCCTACGAACAAAACTCAAAATTCGACAGCATTAAAAATTACGAGTTTGGAGTAATTAGAGAGCCTGGCAAACCTAAACTTGTCCTCGACTCCACATTGTAATTATCTTTACACGGTCTCTGTACCTTCCGATGGATACGATGAGAAATTATTTCCCTGCAGTTGGAATGCCTGCAGAAACCCATAAATTGGAGAGGCTGTACTTTACAGTCCTTCAAAACAAGCAAAGAATGGTGTGCGGGAATTCATTGTGAAAGAGTTATATTTCAGGGTTGACCTCCACGGGTTTGATGACCACAATGTGAGAGTCGGGAACATAATCAGGTTCTACCAACCTGTCATGCCCTCTAATGTACAAAGTTTATCCGGGCGATGCTTCTTTATTCAATGCGTGAAAGGAGAGGAGGGGGCACTTCTACGTCGCATGGCAATGGCAGTTCTAAATGCGTGGAAGGAGAGAAGGGGGCACTTCTACGTCAAGGAACAACGGCAAAGGCGGTTCTACGGCAATCTCTGGTATTGGGCACTATTGTGTCCAATGAAATTTTGTGGCAGCGCTAATTGATTAGTATATAAGTTCTTCAAATAGGCAATCTCTGGTATTGGGCACAACAGTGCCCAATAAAATTTTGTGGCAGCGCTAATTGATTAGTATATGAGTTCTTCAAATAGGTACGTAGGTAAGCTAGGTAGGAAGACAGTAAAGTCACTTCAATGTTGGTATAATGAATGATCTCCTTTCACTCCAATGTTAGTTTTTTTAATTTTGAGCTTCTTTTTCTACGTGACGATATCAAGTTCCATGTGTGTGGATTGGTAAGAACATTTTGTTTTGCTATCACAATTCATGATTGTGTTTTACCGTTTCAGGAAACGAATAATCTGTTGTGATTCGTATTTCCTATTTTTCTTACTATCACAAGTCATGATTGTTTTGTTCTTCGGTAATTGCCTAACTGATATTCTGGTGATTGGGGTTGGGTTAGACTTCATTGTAAGGTGGATGTGTGTTTACACCCATTTTTGGCCAAAAATCAGGAAATGGATTTACAGGTTAAAAGGTAGTCTCAAGGGTCGAGGCCCTAGCCTTGAAAGACCTTACGACTAGTTGTCCACGAATTAGGGCCGGTTTTTAAGAAATGATGGGCCTTCCATATAGGCCCAAATCAATCAAAGGCCCAAGGCTTGAATCAGTCTACCAGGCCTGAGTATTTCGTCCAGGCCTAACCCAAATTCCTAGAAGTAACAAGGCCTACGAAATAGGCCTAAATTGGTAGAAGCCTTGGTTTTCTCACCAGGCTTGGGCTCAGAAGGCTTAAAATGGACAAAGGCTCATGATTTACCACAAGTTAAGGCCCAATTGATGAATAGGCCCACTGCTTTAAGGGCATCATTTAAAGCCTTTAATGAGCAAGAAAGGGGCCTTAAGCTGCTCACAAGTAGCTCAAAGGCCTTAAGCTACTCACAAGCAGCTCAAAGGCCTAGAATATTCTTGCTAGACAGATCTGGGTAAGCTGCTTGTGGTCTGAATTGGTGGGACCTCATTCTTCAGCATGAAGCAGACCAAGGACAGGTGGCGTACATGCAGCCCTTGGAGCTACTGGTAAATGACTCATGAAGACCTAAGCAAGCTGCTCACAAGCAGCTCATCTAGGTCTGCTTTATCTTTTGTTTCTCGATCCTTCTTCCATAAGGAGTCAAGCCCAGAGGATTTGAGGGCCCACAAGAGGTGTAAGGTCCAATAAAATGGTAGGAAGGCCAAGAGAAGTATTGGTCTTTAGCTGTGGTGGGCCCAGAAGGAGTCCATTCAAGCAGTAGCTTGATTGTTGAAGCAGCTCAAATGGCCTGGATGCTGCAGGGACTGAAATTCTTTTTGCCATTTTACAAAGTTTTTTGCAAACAAGAAGGATTTTTCAGGCCTTCACCATTTCCTTGGAGTAAAAGGCACGTTTTGGCCAAAAGAAAAGCCTCTCATTGGAGGATTTTGAAGCAGCTCAAGAGGGCCACTTGGCAGCCATGCATTGAAGCATTTGAAGTAGTTGAAGGCTTGAAGCTCCTGCTTATAAATAACAGTTTTGAAGGTCTTGGCCAAGGTCCACGACCATCAAGCCCACGGCTTACCCAATTTATCTTTCAATTGTCTTTACTTTCTCGTTCAATCTAGCACGGACTAAATTTTATTTCCTTTCATTTCCTTGTACCCAAACTTTGTTCAACCGATTAATAAAGTTTGTTTTTGTTCCTTCATTACCTTTCAGTCCTTTTCTTTTCTTTTATCCATTTTCTAACAACGGTTAGGAAATATTTAAGTCCTTTTCCAGCAAAGGCAAACAACGAACCATCACGAAGCCTTACCCTTTGGGCCTAGCACCATCGTTTGAAAGAAGTTAGATTTTTGAGGCACGAAGGCCTTGAAATACAGTTTGGGCTGCATTTCAGTCCTGGCACGCCCGCATTCCAAGCCAACTTGGTTTTTGCACATTTTGTGAGAAACAATGTGTAGTGGAGATGGAGAAATACCATCTGCTTTTGGCATAACTATAGAGGTGGTTCTTAATTTAGAGGTTTTAGGCCATTTTTTTTTGGAGCAAAGCTTTAGTAGATATTTTAAGAAGTCCTGCCGTGCGTTTTACTCAGTTATAGAAAGGCTTTTATTTCTGTGAAGCGTGATACAGTCAATTTCCAATTTCATACATGCCAGTTTTTAAAGGATTACCTTATCGCTAGGTAGGGACTAGTCGGCCGACTTCTTTTGTAGAAACACTAGTGACTTCTGGTTAAACTATTTTGCATTTGATTCTTAGTTGTTTTAAATATGTGGGTTTTAGGGTTCTGTTAATTGAAGCTTTGAACATACTTGCAGCACACCTCTCATTCATGTGTTACCATTTTTTCCTGCAATCATGGTTCTGGGACTGAGGGCAAAACCAGAAAAAGCCCCACTGTTCAACTTGATTATTTGATTCTTGTTCAAGAGGTTAAGCCTTGGCCCCCATCTCAATCACTGAAAGCCATTTGTTCTGTAATAATTCAATGGGAACATGGTTACCAGAATTCTGGTTGTACTAACTCAGTAGTCCCGTTACTTGGGTCTAGTACTGGTGATGGAAAAATTGAATTTATGGAGTCTTTTAGTCTTTGATGTAGGACAAAAATGGGGAGTTTTTATATTTTATTTTTATTGTTTTAGAATAAGATTTTGGCTAGGAATATTTTCGTTTAGGTTAAAGTTATTAACTTTCTGTATTTAGTTTAATTTTGATTTCTACCTTTATTAGGATTCTTGATCTACAAGAATTAGGGTTTTATTTTAATTAATTAGAAAAAATCTTTTCTTTAATGCCGTTTGTTTTGGCATGATTTAAGATTTGTTTTACAGTAGGTTTTTTAGGGTTAGGGTCTTATAAAAACGGTTGTAACCTATTCAATTATTCAACTTTTTATAGCTTTTTATCAATAATATTCAGATTTTGTCTTTTTCTCTTGAGGATTCAAGAACTGCTCGTGGCTACGAGTACCTATCATTCGTTTGATTAGTACGCAACTAATCTCTTTGTTATTTCCGTTGCGTCAAGTGGTATCAGAGCCACGCTTTTTCCTGGTTCGATGGCATTCGTCCGTGGAAGATACACAAACCCTATTGACGATGATCGTAGGGAAGGATTTGACAGGACTAGCGCTAAGGGATTTGCCCATGGTCAACCTATTAAACACAAAATTGATAGGAACCGTGTTGAGGGATTTTCCTACAACCAACCTATTAATCAAAACGTCTCCGGAAGATATTCTTATTATCAACTTGATAGTGAGGATGAATCTGAAGACGAGTTACCTGAGGATTATTATGGATATTAGTCGGAGAAGCGACAATCAAGATCTGGAGGATTTTATCGCACTGACAACGACTTTTTAATTATTCAGGAAGAACCAATAATTCCTACTTTTCATGGGTATTGCCATCTTGAGAATTTTATTTATTGGTTTCGTAAAATAGATAAATTCTTTGAGTTCTACATGGATATTCCTGAAGACAAAGAGGTCAAATATGCGGCTCGTAAATTATATGGCTGTGTTTCTACGTGGTGGGAACGATTGCAATCCGATAGACTGCGACAATATAAACAACCCATTAGAACATGGCCTAGGATGAGACGATTGATAAGTGATAGATTTCTTCAGACAAATCGTGGGCAGATGTTGTATCAAGAGTATCGAAGGAAGCTTGAGTCCAAACATTCCTTCCAAGGTACTTTTGATTTGCAATATTTTTCACAAAGAGTTACAAATTATTTGAGTAAATACCAAGCAACTTCTGAAAGTCAACAAACTAGCCATGCTCTTTCAACTTCAAGCTCGACACTTCTTAATTGTATTGATGGATATGAGATTGCCGAAGAGGAAGGAGATCGAGTTGAACTAGAGAAGGTAATATTTGTTGAACCTAATATCAAAGAAATAGTGGAGGTCGATGTAGAATGCAGTCATTATGGGTATATTGAAGCTAGTGATGAAGAAGTTGGTGGCAAAGAGGAATGTTTGAGTGCCCCTATGCTCGAACATCAGTTGGTTTTAGATGGAGGTGCAACCGACGAGGTAATTGCAAGCAAGGATGAAAATATCGCTAAAGTGTATCAAGTACAAGAACCAAAGGAAGAGGAAAGTCATAAATCAGGACCTATAATTTCTCGACATGATGATGTCTTCCCTAATATTGATCCTTGTGAGCCACACAGAAGTATGACTGGTCCTAATGGTGAATTTGGTACAAGATCTCTTAATGCTACATCATTCATATATGATGTACCAATTAATTCTGCGATGGATCAACATAAAGAGAAATTGGAATTTCTGCATGACGTTCAATTTATTGATTTTCATGGGTTGGAGCAGTTTGAGTTTTCACTCAATTATCGTATTGTGGAAATTGTCAATCAATTGAAGTGTGCAGAAAAAATATCTTGGCAAGTGTACTTTTATTGGAAAACGAGTGAGAAGTTAAAGTATTCCAAATATTTATTTCTTTGGAATGGCAGATGGCAAGTTTCTAATGAGAACTCGAGGGCGAGTTCTTTTGAAGAAAAGGAGACTGATGTAGGACAAAAATGGGGAGTTTTTGTATTTTATTTTTATTGTTTTAGAATAAGATTTTGGCTAGGAATATTTTCGTTTAGGTTAGAGTTATTAACTTTCCGTATTCAGTTTGACTTTGATTTCTACATTTATTAGGATTCTTGGTCTACAAGAATTAACATTTTATTTTAATTAATTAGGAAATATCTTTTCTTTAATGCCGCTTGTTTTGGCATGATTTAAGATTCTTTTACAGTAGGTTTTTTAAGGTCAGGGTCTTATAAAAAACGGCTGTAACCTATTCAATTATTCAACTTTTGTAGCTTTTTATCAATAATATTCAGATTTTATCTTTTTCTCTTGAGAATTCAAGAACTGCTCGTGGCTACGAATACCTATCATTCGTTTGATTAATACGCAACTAATCTCTTTGTTATTTCCGTTGCGTCAGTCTTCCAGTGACACTGTCAAGGGAAATGCACACCAAAGGTGGGGATGGTGATTCATATTGAAAGAATTGCTTAGAGTTCGATTTGTATGAAGTTAAGAGGGATTTTTGTTTGGCCCTCGACATACCCATTATCGAGTTAATAAAATATTTTGTTTTGCTGATAAAAAAAAAATTGAAGTTAAGAGGGATAAGACGACCAAAGGGCAGTTGTTGGGAACTGCCATCGTGGATTTGGCAGACTATGGTGTTGTTAAAGGGACTCTTCTCGTAAGTGTCCCAATGAGTTGCAAGGGAGCCTTAGCAACGCAGCTCAGCCGGTGCTGTTTATTAAGATCTAGGCATTTGAAAAAAGTCGCACCAACCTGTTGAAAGAAACATCTATGGAGAGGAATGGCGGTGAATCAGTGCCTTGATGAGTGAAGATTATGCTGCTGAGGAAGCTGAGATTGCATCGATTGCTAATGACGATGTTTCTCCTCATTCATCTTCGGCTGTTTCTTCTTAACTTTTGAAACTAATGGGGGCTTATACTATAACACTGAAGAGGTACAACTTAAAACCGTGGTGAGAATTACACCTGTCCATATCATATTGCATGTCCAAGTACATTTTTACTAGTTCAAATATAGGTAATCCCACATCATTTGCCCATTGTTGCTGTTGGCTCCCCCGTATGTTCTCAAACTTCCCGCCTAAAGCGCCTTTTCTTGTCATTGGTCACTAATACTTCTCCTTGTTTTGAACTGAGAAAGTGATACCGAGCATATGTATTTTCCAGTTTATCAATTCAAGAACCATGGTCGTTAATATCTAGTCATTGCTCAGACACCTTAGACTCCTCAAGAAGCGATCATATTTCTAATGCACTTGAATAAAGAGTTCCTTTCATGTGTTCTGGACGACAAATCGGGAACTGGTCTGGATGGCTTACTGACCTGTTTGGCATTCACGATGGTGATTCATTTCAAGACAGGGAAGATGACAATAATGACAATGAAGATGGTAGAAAAGACTGTGATACATCTTTCAAGTCTTTCTGTCTTCTCAATGCTTTGAGTGACCTCATGATGCTTCCAAAGGACATGCTCATGAGCCAGTCTATCAGAAAAGAGGTTAACTCAGGACGTTCAAATCCTTCTGTTTCTTTTTCCTGCATGATCCATCGTTATTAATTACTTGCTGCATGTTTTTTTTTTTCAAAGGTTTGTCCTACATTTGGGGCACCACTGCTCAAAAGGGTACTCAACAACTTTGCCCCAGACAAATTTTGCCCAGACCCAATTCCTGAGGCTGTGCTTGAAGCTCTAGATATTGAGGTTTGTCTCTTCCGAATGCATCCTTTAATACCTTGCTCAGTTATCCACACAAGTCCATCATTCTCTGAAAATGAAAGGAAGGAAAAGCACAAAAGCATGCATGATATTTATAACCATTAGCCTAACAAAACAGTTGTGCGTCATATTAAAAAATTGAATCAAGTCTCTAAGTATGGCCTCTCCGATGCTTTTCGGCTTTGATTTGGGACATGGTTCCACTGCATAACGTGCCTTCAAGTCTCAATTTTTGGAGGTATAGGGTGCTGCTATTCTAGTGGTAAAAATTTCTAAGAGCAGCCAATAACTACTTTGTGCGCTTATATTGTCAAAGGTTAGGTCTTTCTCCGGTCCTCTCTGCCCCTACTTCAATTGATTGGGGAATTACATGGGTGATGTTACTATTGTTGTAGGCCAATAAAAGAGTTAGGTTCTGTTTGAATACTGTTACTTTATGCTTATATTGTCAAAGGTTAGGTCTTTCATGTGCTTTATTAATACATGTGCTTTATTATTTTATAGGAAAATGACGGTTCAGGACGTGTTTTCATAATTAATACCTTTTAAGGACATATTAAGAACATTTGTTAATGAACCAAATGTCTTTCGCGAGTATTAATTATCAAAACACGTTTTCGGCCGTCATTTTCCCTTATTTTATCTAGACATTTAGGCCTCTTAGGTGCTGGACTTTTTTTTCCTTCGGGTTTCTCTTTGGTTGACATCTTGCCAATCTAGAGATCTTTTTTCGCCGTTTAAAAAAAAAATCATCGATTTCTTTCATTTCATTCCCATGATCCATGCTAATGCTACTAACAAATTAACGATGACACACACACACACACAAAGAGCTAGAAAAGGAAAAAAGAACTAATATAAACCAAAATACAGTCACAGACTGACATGTTGGGTTATCATCTATATTATAAAACAGAACGGGTATCTTATAGAATATTCTCTTTCAACGGTTCAGATTTCTTCTTAACACAAATTTTATCTACCCATACAAACAAATCCAACGGTCTAGATTTCTCTACTCTTCCCATACAAACTAATGGCATGTTTTGTAAATAGCATGCAATCATGGGGCTTAAAATCCTGGGGCTTACATTGGAAACATCTCCCAGTAGCATGCTTGATTTCCAACACAATATACACGGCAATTGATAGGGGGTGTTTCAGATTGGGTTTCTTTTTTAAAAGTTCTTTTTTTTCAATTTTTAAATTCAAATATAATGAAAATGAAAAATATTTTATGATTTTTTTGACACCGTATAAAAGATCTCAATGAGATCTATCAACCAAGATCCATATTGGTTATTTGCGTAAACACATGGTTTTTGAGTTTGAAATTATTTTCTTTTTCTAAAAGTTCTTTTTTTAAGAAACCGGAGCGCCCTATAAATAGGTGAGGGAGGATTTTTGGAAATATTTGATGTATTGATTTTTGGAAAGTTTTGTGTTTAAATACATACAATAAGCCAACTAATTTTATTGGGAGATAATGGCAGATTTTTGGGTGATAGATTTTTACGGGAAGCTTGATTTTTAGCAATAATTTTTGATTGCCGATTTTTTAGCAATATAGTCTTTGGCATTTACTATGGACTATACTGGCTGATTTTTCAGAAAGTGAAAAAATTGTTAGTTTTTTATTTAACAAGTTTCTACCAGTTATAACACCATTTATTTGACTCTCATTTTTTTGGTGAGTGTTCAAAATTACAAGATGAATAGTGAGAATGAAATTAATATATATAAAATTAATATGGTGCGTGGAACACGTCTCTCTCTCTCTCGATTTCAAGGGGTTCAAAATTTGAATCACTTAAACCCTGTCCCTCATTTCAGCGATGGTAATTTCTTATCGTAGGCACGGGTAAGCACTAGTAGTCAATATCACATAAATTACATTAACAAAACATTAGCAATGAAAGTTGAGCAATTTGGTATCAAATGGATGTAAAAGTATCAATCTCGACCTTCTTCCATGCCCATCCATATATCATTGGTGTGGAGTCTCAACCTCTGCCGTAAGCATTTGGTGAAACTAGGCTCTCACTGATGGTGTGCCAATCCAAATGCTCGCGGGCATCCATCAAGGAAGCAAAAGAATACTTGAATGTTTCATCCTTGTAATTGTGTAAAACCAAATCCCGCCCAACATCAAGCACAATTTCACCCTTCTTTGCCATAGTAAAAGGCAAGGGTCTGCGGTCAGCTTTGTCCATGTCTAAGTTTGGTTCGCAACCATCAAAAGGAAAGGGCCGAAATAATCCCGGATTTTCTGCATATGAGATTGCGAACAGTTTAGTCCACGACAACTCCACGCCATACTCCTTCATCACCCAAACATCAGCGCGATATTCACTATTGTCAGAAAGCACACAAAGGGATTCTTCTAAGACCCCAACACTCCATAACCAACTTCCATCACCATAATTAGGCTGCAGTATTTCCAGAAATGTTTCTTTTGCTAAATTAAAGGAAAGAATGCTCCTCCTAGGATCCCCCGGATCCAGACAGGGCCAGGCCATCCAATGGAGAACTCCATTAACATAATGAACAGGATGGGCATAATCTACCGAAAAACAACAATATGCTTGAATCCTTCTCCAAGAATTTTTTCTCAAAGAATACACATGAACTTGAGCTTCAAGCCTGTCTCTTTTAGCGTTACAGTAAAAAACCACCTTGTAATCATCATTTGAATCGTCATAACCAAACCCAAACGCTCCAAAAACACAGTCTCTTCTCGTCCACCTTGAGTCTGTAGTTAGCAATATAAACTCCGGTATCCTTTTAGATTCTCTTGTCGATGGATTCCATAAACGAAGATTTAATTCACCATCTATGTAATTATCCACGCAGAGCAATCCATGGCAAGAGCCGAGAAAACCACGATAATACTCACCTTCCGGAAGAAAATCGATCTTGCAAAAATCCACGTCATTGAGATGCGGTGGTCCATGTTGACAAAGAGGATAAACCCCCGCTTCAACATACCGAAAGGAAACCCAAACTTGGGTTTGGGATTTCAGTGACCGATTGAGATGGGTTTTGATAAATTGTGGG
Organism: Rhododendron kiyosumense; assembly: GCA_019656275.1. Classification (NCBI taxonomy): domain Eukaryota; kingdom Viridiplantae; phylum Streptophyta; class Magnoliopsida; order Ericales; family Ericaceae; genus Rhododendron; species Rhododendron kiyosumense. Next base: position 84,667 of record BPLS01000195.1, on the reverse strand, counting down.
TCTGAGATTAGTGAACACCATGATTTGCCTACGCACCTGAATCGGAGCAGGGACTTCACTGGGAGGCGTGAGAGAATTTCGGAAATAACATCAATTGGAAGCTCTGGTAATAGATTTGGATCCTTACCAGATGGATTCTTTTTATCTTTGTTCCGATGGCTGTTGTTCTTTGAACAGCTTCTGATCCCTCCTCGCCCTTTTGAGGTCCTTGCAATCGCAATTTTTGAACACCATTGCATAGCACTTATCATGCCTCGTCCTTTTGAGGTCCTTGCAATTGCCATTGAACGCCATTGCATAGCACTTCTCAAGTCTTTTGAGATCATTGTCGTCGCCGTTGAACACCGCTGTTGTTGGGGGTTTTTTTTTGTGTCGTTCTATTTTGGAGCTTTTTTCCTGGGACGAGGAAGGAGAAAGCAAAAGGGACGTGTATAAGTTGGTTCAAGATTCTGTTTTTCTTGCATCAAAAAGTATAATAACTAATTCCGTGGTTCTTACACTATTTCGGTCAATAAAGAAAATAATATTCATCGTCTTTTTTGGGAAGGTAAAAAAAAAAAAAAAATCACAGTTCTTTCCTTCCTGTAATACTTTCCTTCCTGTATTTGGTTTTGCTAAAAAATGTTCTGAAAAAACAAGTTTTGCCAAAAAAGAAAGTTGGAGGAATGGATTTTTTTTTTTTAAAGAAAAGAAGAAAGAAATTTTTGTATTTTTCCTTAATGAAGAAAATGAGCAAGGAAAGAGGACAGAAAAAGAAATAAAGGGAGAAGGGACATTATTTTCCACATGTTTCCTTTTAAATTTTCTATTTATCTTTTAGAAGGAAAATGTTTTTCCTCTTTGATTTCCCTTCCTTTCTCTTTCGTCCCTAAACCAACAAACACACACTTAACTAGAGAATATTTCCTATTCATAAAAAAAAAAAAAATCTAAATGCTTTCTATTACTTTTTTTTGAAGAGGAAATCTATATTAGAATTAAACAAATTTGATTATAAAATCATTATTGGAGAAAATTTAATGCCTTATTGCAATTCAAATTGATTATGGAAATTAAATACATTGATTTACGTTTGGGTAACTTAAAGATTATGGTGATTCATAATTCAAAAAGTATCAAAAAGAGGAGAAGATTTTTAGTGCTGAACGAGTACCACGTGGTGTTCACTAGGCGCATCTGGGCTGTCCATTCTGGTTTTGGAAGGCTCGGATTTGGAGGGCGAAAAAGAAGAGAGATAGAGTGTTTCAATCTGGATTGTCCATTTTGGTTTTGGACGGTTCGGATTTAGAGAGAAAAAAAGATGAGAGAGAGTGTGTGTTTCAATCTGGGTCGTCCAATACGCTTTTGTACCACTCGAATGTGGTGCTCGGGCACCATATCGGTAGGTTGATGTGATACCCACCCGGCACCCCAAAATTTCTCCAACAAGAGACTGTTATATTAGGGTGATTAGAATTGGTAAGATTATGATTGTGATTTTCCAAAAAACAAGTTTGGCAACAATTGGACAAGATGCCCGAGCACACTTTTAGAATAACAGTTATTTTATATAAAAAAAAAATTCCAATATTAGGATAAAATATTAGATTATAAAATTATTATTTGAAAATTGGATGGCTTTTTGCAATTCAAATTTATGATGGAAAGTATACTGCCTTAGCCAAATACATCTTATACTAGGAGTACTACATAGTAATGCAAAGTGACACTTCTGAGAAGAACCACGAATGCGCCAAATGTCACTTAATTTTTTTTGTGTGTACCTTTTAGTTATGTTTTATGGTTTTTTTTTTTTGAAATATGGTATAACCATATATCTCTATTATAAAATAGAAGAGTGTGGGGACAAATTGTTAAAACAGCTTAGATTCATTTGATTCAATGACTGTAGTGCATCCTCCCACTTCCCGGTTAAGTGCCCATAGTTTTCACCTAAATCACACTACTGCCATCTCCTTCAAACAGAAATGCGTAATGTCATAGGTACGAGTTAGCACTAGTGATCTAATATAATTGAGTGCTAGAGCAGGCTTTCTCCAAAATTGAACAGTCGATATCAACAATGAAACAAGCAAGCTATAAACATTTTTATATAAACAACAACTACAGCAGATAATTACACATAATTTATATTATCTTTCACCATTCTCACCTACCCTAGCCATACCACCTTAATGGCTCTCTATTACTTCTCGGGCAACAATAAGCTCTTCTAGATAATCAGCATCACCAGTGTCTGACGCCATCAAAATATCATCATCCATTGAGAAATGGTACCGCTCACCTATAGCTCTAAGAAGCTGGTACACCTCAAACATAGTTGGCCTCTCCTTGGCAGCCGGAATTACACAGCTACATGCAACTTTAAGAAACTGGATAAGCTCACCATCGTAACCCTTTCCTGTCAAAGTATTATCGATGGAATCTTGAAGCTTACCGTTGCTGGAAAGTTGTGTAATCCATTCCACTAAGTTTCCCTTGAAGCTTTCTGGGGCTTTGGCCACAAATGTAGGCCTCTCACCAGTCACCAGTTCAAGAAGCACAACCCCAAAGCTGTAAACATCACCTTTTGGAGTGGCCAAAAGAGTTCGTGCATACTCAGGAGCCACATAACCCAAATCGCCGAACTCCCCATTTACAAAAGTACTCAAGTGAGTGTCAACTGGGTTCATGAGCCTAGCAAGTCCGAAATCAGATATGTTGGGCTCATAATCCGCATCCAATAGAGCGCATTTGGAACTTACATTTTAATGAATTATACGGGGATTACAACTATGATGAAGCCAAGCAAACCCTTTGGCTGCCCCTATCCCAATTTTGAGCCTCAAAAGCCAGTCCAATGATTTGTCGCCTTCGTTCACAAGCTATAGCCGATCATGGAGGGTACCATTTGGCATGAACTTATAAACCAAAAGCCTCTCTTTCTTAGCCACACAAAAGCCTAACACGGGAACCAGGTTACGATGCTTCACGTTTCCAAGAGTGGCCATTTCGGATGCAAATTCTTTCTCAGAGTGCTGAGTATCCTGCAACCTCTTCACCATGAGTGACGTCCCATCTTCAAGCGTTGCCTTGTACACAGTTCCTGTTCTTCCTGTCCCAATAACGTAGTCTTTGCTGAAGCTGTTAGTAGCCTTCATGAGATCACTTAGTCTCATTTTCAAAACCAACTTCTCAAACATGGAAAGCTTAATGGCTTTGGCTCCCTTTAGACTCTTTGCCCATTTATTTCCATCAAGGTCATCTTCCTTCTTCTTTCTAGACGCCCTGGGCATATAGAAGAAATGTTCAATTTTGGGTAATCGTAATAGGGAGAAAACCTATTAGAGTTAATTTCATTCAATGTAGAATATATATATATATATATATATACAAGCTGTATAATAATTGCACTACGGTCCTAGATACTTAAACTAATTACATGATAAGACACATAATTATACTAGATACAAA
>BPLS01000195.1:0-76705 GCA_019656275.1 Rhododendron kiyosumense | reverse complement strand
GAATCTGGGCAATAGTAGAAAGGCCCATTTGCTGCTGCTTTTGAATAGTGTAGTCGTTCAAAGGCAGAAGCAAGCTCAGAAGTCTCCATTTTCTTTGCTGTTTATTTTACAAGTTGATTTGCTGTTGGAGTAATCGTATTTCAGTTGTTGCCTAGAATTTGCCTAAGATCACGCAGAATTGTTAGAGAATAGTCCCACATTGCTTGGATATGGAATGGGAAATCACTTAATAAAATGAGGGACCTCTTCGCTCATTACTAATTGATTTTGGGTTGGATATAAAGCTTCAACACAAGTTACGTCTAAAAGTAAATATAAGTGTTGCACTCCAAAACACTGCACCGCCTTCATTTGAGAGCTTCTGTCAGTCATAAATTATGAAATCACAGCATCCAATCAGGTAGTTGCATCTGTAGGGATGGTGTTGTACTTCACTTATTAGTCATTTGCTTATAGTGTTCCATATCTTTACTTCGGATTGTTCCACATATAGTTGCCAAACAGTGTGCCCCCAAAATGAGAAAAGCACAATATTAGACGACCATGTAAGATACCAACAAAAAGGTTGGCTGTCAGATGCTAGACCTCTATGCATAACAAAAGATAAAAGAACACAGATTTTACCAATCTAGGTAGCACAGGCAAGCAACCACATTCGTGTCCCACAGCTCGAAGAGGGCAAATCCGTTCACAGGCATCTTTGAAAGCTTTCTTCCAGAGCTCTAATGAGATGTTTACCTGATCTTGATCACCTGAACTGGATGTCCTTTGATATGTTTTACTAGCAGCAGCAGATTGCATATGTGGTGTCAGAGTCTGAAGAAAAAAGAGATCAAAGTTAGTTTAAATACCAGCAATCATCCATGGTTCAACCTAGAACTTTGTAATTATTATGTGGACAAGATTTGGCCTAGATCATACCCCTCCCACTGAAAACAACCTTGAAGGTCCTAAAGAGACTTGAACAGTACTCCATGGAGAAGAAAACAAAATGGAAGTAGAAAAGGAGTCATCCCCTGATGTTACATTGAGTGTTGAGAGGGGCGGGCTTCATACTTTATCTTTGAAATTTCTCTCTTACAAAAGTGAAAAAAGAGGTGTAATATGTAAACATGGTATGACCTGCCACCAGACGGACTCGACGATTCTCGAGAAGATCCAAGCTTCTATCTTTTCCAATGCAGATGCAAATTTGCTAGGGTCATCCCAGTCATCAAAGCTTCTGCATAAAGTACCTTTAGTCTTGTTGCTTGGAGAGGACTCCTTCCATTTCAGTGGAGATAATTTCTTGCGGTTTCCCTTCTCGCCACCAGGCCTTTCAGGAAAAGGTCCAGCAGAATATGGAAGTTGATGTTCTGCAAAGGCTTGGGTTACGATGGCTCTCAACACAACAGAATTGGACAACCAAAAAGTCAACCTGGTATTGCGAGTGTGGAAAAGTAAATGAGCTCTTAAGATAGAGACCGAAAGATATCTTAATGGTAAATAGAGTTCAACCACATGCCAAAAATAGCAGTTGATGGTCTGCAAAGGCTCGGGTTACGATGGCTCTCAACACAACAGAATTGGACAACCAAAAAGTCAACCTGGTATTGCGAGTGTGGAAAAGTAAATGAGCTCTTAAGATAGAGACTGAAAGATATCTTAATGGTAAATAGAGTTCAACCACATGCCAAAAATAGCATCAAATGCAGCAACGTCAAATAATAGGAACACTCGAGGCAATCAAACTGATACTTAAAACAAGAAGAGAGAAAAATGGCAAAAACTATAATATCTGCAACCAACCAAGCAAAAGGATTGATGCAATTGGTTCCAAACCCAATTAATCTAGAAAATATTCAACTGCTACACGCTTGGATGATATGGATGTCAAGAATTTTTTTGTAGGATTCAGTGTGATTGGTAAGATATAGAAGTACCTTGAAACATCATTTCCACATGCTTTTGCAACTACAACTAATCCTGAGATAGTACTTCTAGCTGCACTTTCTCTCCTTGATTGGGAGCTCTCTTTGCATGCATGAAGGTAGAACCTAGAAAGGCGACGAGCTGGAGCATGGACCTTATTTATGGAACTTCCATGCTCTGCAACAACCGAGTAAAGACCAACCTCAATAGCAGCAGCTTCTCTCAATTCTCCTTCAAGCATCTTTATTCTGTGCTCCAGTCGCTGGATTCTACCATCAGAAGTGGTTTTTCTTGTCTCGATCGGATGAACTTTGGTGTCTTTTCTTTGATAATTAACATCGATTTGATGTCCATTTTGAGCATCTCCCAACTTACCACTCTTGACTGATCCATTGCTCTTACCTGAGTCCCCAAGTGACCTCACAGACTTCACATGCATCAATCTATCACTGTTTAGGGTATTGCTCTTGTGTCCGACATCTTCGGCACAAAAAGAAAGTGCTTCACTTCCGGATGAGACTCGCTTTCTGGTATCATCTTGCAGCATTTCTGCCTCCTGTCCATTTTCTTGATGTTCCTTTATGTTCCTATCCTTAGCAGGACTGTTATGAATGACATCAGCAATTTCACCTTCATGTGTGTGTTCTTTGCTACGACTCCAAACTTCATCTCTATCCTCATGATTGGCTCGAGATTCAACAGAGATTGCTGAAGAGCCATGCAGTTTATTTGCTTCAGATCCTTGCAGAGCATTACTACTAATAGTTTCACTCGAAACCTCCACATCCTGCACTAAAAATCTAATTATCTTTACTTCTCATGTTGGTGTTTGACATTACAAGAATAGTTGAGGATGAAGATTGAACTCTATGCTATGTAATTTTCTTTGGCCTCAATGGTAAGTTTGTATCAGGAAAGTTAGATAAAGCAACATGACAATTTTCTCGGCACAACGTATGATAAGATAAGTCTGTTGATGAGCAAGATGAACTAACCTTTGAATTTTCATGTAGTTCGTCCACAAGCTTCGCATCTAATCTGACAATACTCTTTTCTGAAGTTAAAAGATGCTGGTCATAAGTCTCCCCTTGGTTATTCTTCATTGCCTGCGGACCCTGCAATTGGAACTCCTAGTTGTCAAACTAAATGAAATCATGAAAACTATAATCACCCAACATGATGACATTAGCCACAATACAAGCTTATACATATGATAGTCAATTGTTTCCCAGCTGCAAACAAGTTGCGGGTACAAATACATGCCATATCAATTATAACAGCGGAATAAAAATGAGTGTTTAGTAGCTAAGAGTCGGCACTTGAAAGACGCCGTTGGATCCTTATGACATGAATCCAGTTTAATGAAAATGAATGCTGAAGCAAAATGAAACAGTGCAAGTAATGAGAGGAAGTAGATGTACCACTTCAAAAGCCGAAGAAGAAACAGCCGATGATGAGTGAGAAGAAACATCGTCATCAGTAACCGATGCAATCTCCGCTTCCTCAGTAGCATATTCTTCACTCATCAAGGCCGAAACTGATTCACTGCCATTCCTCTCCATAGATGTTTCTTTCGACAGGTTGGTGCGATTTTTTTCAACTGCTTGGATCTTAATAAACAGCACCGGCTGAGCTGTGTTGCTAAAGCTCCTCTTGCAACTCATTGGGACACTTATGCGAAGAGTCCCTTTAACAACACCAAAGTCTGCCAAATCCACAATGGCAGTTCCCAACAACTGCCCTTTGGTTGTCTTATCCCTCTTTAGTTCATACAGATTGAACTCTAAGCAATTCTTTCTAAAAGAATCACCATCCCCACCTTTAGTGTGCATTTCCCTTAACAGTGTCACAGGAAGCCTAAAAGACTCCTTAAATTCAACTTTTCCATCACCAATACCAGACCCAAGAAAAGGGACTACTGGGTTAGTAGTGCCAGAATTCCGCTCGCCATGTTCCCATTGAATTAGAACGGAACGAATCATTTTCAGTGATTGAGATGGGGGCCAAGGCTTAACCTCTTGAACATGAATCAAGTAATCAAGTTGAACAGTGGGGCTTTTTCTGGTTTTTGTCCTCAGTCCCATAACCATGATTGCAGGAAAAAATGGTACCACAGGAATGAAAGGTGTGCTGCCAGTATGTCCAAAGCTTCAATTAACAGAATCCTAAAACCCACATATTTAAAACAATTAAGAATCAAATGCAAAATAGTTTAACCAGAAGTCACTAGTGTTCTACAAAAGAAGTCGGCTGACTAGTCCCTACCTAGGCACTAGGCATTGGTCCAATGCCTAGATTAGGCACCAACTAGCCTAGGCGCTAGGCGTCCCTTTTCCGCCCGACTAGCGCCTAGCGATTTTTATAACAATGGAAGTCACCATAAAGATGATATGTAATAATTTACTTCCTCTCAAACTCAGCTCAATAAATACAGCAGAAAAACAAATTTTCATTTCCATAAGAAGAAAATGCTGGGAATTACGTACATGGGTAATGGGAAAAGAAACTCCGCAGTAAATGAACTCTCACTCTGACACAGTAATAGTAGTATTATGGTACAGTATAGGAGTATAACATATAGAGAAATGCTCAAATAATCCTCTGCCATAAATGCCCAGTTCATTAAATAATGGCAGAAAAACAACAACACTTATTCAGTTCTTCTTGATAAAAGAATTGAGAAATGGAACTCAGCAATAAATGAACTCACATTCTGAGAAAGTAATTTATACTAATTATACACATGCACACACATACATATATACATACACACACGAACACACACACACACACACACACACACAAATGTCAGTGGAATTCAGTGAACTTATAAAGCTCAAATTGACATACTACTAAAAAGGAAGAATCTTTCATGGAAAACTGCTGATTCAATACAGTAGATGCTGATCCTGTAATTACCAACACACAGTGTATACAAAGCACTCTCAATCACAAGCTCCGACCATCAACGGATTCTACCAATGGGATTACGCTAGCATCAATACTACATACAAACAGCCGTATCTACATACAGATATATGGACACCAATTACTCATTGTATCTTCGCTTGAAAAGAAAGGTTAATGGTTAATGGAAGCCACTTACTGTGAAAATAACAGTGCCCGAAAAATCAGGAGAATGTGAGAGAAATTGAAGTTAGAATAGAGAGAGACAGTACCCCAGTCTGAGAGTGAGAGAGAGAGAGAATCATGACTCATGAGTAAAGTGACCAAGAATGTATGTGTTTGTAACTTACGGGAAAATGACAGTAAAGAAACGAAAAGAAGAAGAAAAGAATTGAAAATTGGAGGAAAATGAAAGGACTGTGTATTTTCTAAGTATTTTCTCTCGTCCTTCTCGGATTCTCCCCAAACCAAATGATGGAATTGAAATTTTTTTAAATCCTTCAATTTTATTTTATTTTTTTAATTTTTTCTGTTCAAAAAATCCGTCAATTTGGGATCTAAATTTGAGATCTTTCTTTTCTTTTCTCTTTTTTCATAAGTTCCAAATAAACAATAATTTGGAAACCTATTATTCCAAATGATTCATTTTTACGTGGTCTCAAAAATTGGAAACTATAATTATGACGTACTTTCTGCGTTTCAAAAAAATTGTACAGCCCACAAAACAAGAGTAGCTGACGGCAAAAAATTTAAACTTTTAGACAGTGAATATATTTGGATTTCTATTTTGTAGACCTATCGAAAAAAAATTCAAAAAGTCTAGTAACATAACTTTTTTATATAATTGTGTTCGGAACCGTTAAATGCATGTAGACTCATATGCGTCTAACGATTCCAAATACAGTTGTGTCCATAATTATGTAAAAAAAAGGTGTACATGTACTCGGTAGCATTTTGTTTTTGCTTTTTTTTTTTTACTTGGGAATACGTTTTGTGTTTTCCAATGCAAGTAACTGTAAGGAAACGTGTAATAAGACATGGTCTAGTGGGAGGCACCTCGTAACTGTCAGCTGCAACGTGGGCGTTGGCCTGGAGGCTGGAGCATTGGCCTGACATGTTTGGCTTTGTTTTCACTTTCCAGTCTTACGGGGTCGATCTCTCTTTCCGAAAACTCTTGTGCCTCTGTATCAAGAAGTTTTTTGACCGTTGAATTGTGTGAATTTTTTATTTTAACACTCTAACGGCTGAAAAACTCCTCGAAAGTTATCAGAAAATCTTGCCTCCAGTCTTACCCACAGTTACAATGACCGGTATCTCTCTGTTCCACTATAAATAAATAAATAAACTCTCTGTTTCACTATTTTCTTGTTATCAGGCCTAAACGCATTCTAAAACATTTATATTTTGCCAAACCGTGGTAGCCGGTAGGGCTGCAAATGTGGACTCAGTGAATTGTTCAAGGCTTAGCTCCCTCCGTAAGAGTTTGTTCGAGTTCAATTTGTTCATTATATGAATTAAACCCAAAATGAACCCGAGTTTAAGTTATAATTCACTCGATCGTAAAAGGATCACATACCCAAGTAAATTTGAAACCACAAAAATCAAATTGTGGGCAAATATCTTGATTTCCAATTTGATTCCACCCATAGTCATGTGATTTCGGACGCAAGGAGTGTGCTGTGCAGTGTGTTGCACACCATCTGAACCGTCCATTTTCAGTAATCAATGGTCCGGATTAAAATGAAAATTTTCCGGTCTCCCAAAAAAGGTTTTTTTTTAAATCTAGACCATCCATAACACTTTTAGATTGTTGAGATCGCACAACACCGTGTGCGCAGCACGCCCCCCGGTCCTGTGATTTCAATTCAAGCATGTATTTCCTGCTGTCTTTGTTGTTGTGTGCATGATAATGACCTTTCAACTCCAAGGATGTAATGGAATTAGAATAAGGAAACGTAAGGGATTTCCTTCCATATAATCAAGGAGTGTATAACTTATACCATTTTCCATTTCTTCTTGATCCAAATACAACCAAGCAATCATTCAAACTTCTACCAAAGAAGTAGTTTACAAGTCCACTTCAAGTTTGATCAAACCAGAAATAGCCATAGTTGGTGGAGTGAACATTGTGTATTCCCAAAGGAAACCCTGGCTACACCCCTATACCTTACCATTCAGTTCCAAAGTCCCATCTTTGAACCACCACCATTAGGCTCATCACATACTTGCATAGTTCCATACTTTATGTACCCGTTAAGGAAATATTGTCATCAGCGCCACACAACCATCTGCAGTGTAAGTCACCACACTCACATTGGGACCGAAGCTTAGGTCTCAATGCGTACTGAGTGCTAAAGAGTACGGTTAAACCTATCAAGCGGCTAAGAAAACTTGAATCAAGCATTAAACAAGAAAGTCTAAGTATTTACCCATCGAACCAATCACCTGTCATATCACATACGTATATCAACATTCACAGGGCTAAAACTACAGTCACACGCAATATTTAGTTACATAGAATAAAAACCATCCCCAGAACAGCTACTGATTTTACATGAAGAACTCTACAAATAAGCATAGGCAACTCCTACTTCCAAAAGCATATGAATTCGAGGCTATCTAAGCATTGCTTCACCTCAAACTGATCAAATAATAGGGGCATACCAGTTGCTGTAAATTTCTACTTGGAACTGAAATGTGTCAAGAGAACTCCTAATCTATAAACTCACCTATGTTTAAGGTCACACATTTACAACTTTAACCAAGTAATACAAAATCAGAAGATCAAAAATATGAACGAATGCAGCAGTGTTCGTATGAAGTCACGAATGTGATGATGCGGCATCTGATTTCTGATCAGAGTCAGCACTGGCCTGGACTTGCGCTGCATACTGCAAGTTCCAAAGGACGTCCTCAAAAGAAGGACGGGCCGATGATTGAGGAGAGATGCATTTGTTGGTGATGGATATCACAATTGATAAAGACTCCTGTGTGGAGGTAGTTAACACAATCGGATCCACAATGCGTCGACGACCATCTTGGCTACCGAAGGATGACTGTCATTTGCACAACCAGAAAATACCATGGTCTTAATAATCTAGCATATAAAGCAAGGTCAGTGTTGAAGAAATCTGAAGACCTTGGTCATTTTGCCTGTTCTCAAGCTCAATTCACTGTCTAGTGTCTACCTCGTTAGGTTTCAAGGCCTAATTTTCGTCCCAAATATAACTGGCTATGTGGCCTAAACTTGGTGATTCTCTTGTGTGTGTGTGTGTGCGCACGCATGTACTACTGGCATGGATAGACGTGGAAAAATCCTAACATACAGAAGGTTAAGGAGTAAATGATCAAGAAGAGCATATTAAAAACGTGTTCAGCAGAAAAGAATATATTTATATAGGATAAGCATACCATTTCATTTAACAAGAACGCTTCTCCTTTTCCGCTAACAATTGGCCCCACTAATGATTCAAGTAGTATGAACCCAAATTTGTAGACATCGTCCTCTAACTTTGTCATATGCCTGCAACAAAGGAACACCACACAGTCAATCCTAGGCCTTGCAAATTACTGTTGGAAAACAACAACAAAGGAAGCCTTGTTTTGGAAAAAAGAAACGGGAAGCAATAGTTGTTCAATCGCATATTCAGAGCTTTGTAATACCATTGCAAACATATTCCATTTTAGCTCCTAGAATGCCATGGTGACTTATATTGTCAAACGGATACCATTGATAACGAACTGGAGATTGGACTTTGCCAATCCAGAAAAAAAAAAAATAGAAAGTAAAGGGTTGGGGCAGTGCCATCCAAAGACAAAGACCTTTCCATAAGATAGAGGAAAAACGGCATCACTAGAAGCCACAACATCATGAATACAGGCCGAAGAAACATCAATCAGTTGCATTCAACTAGTCAAAGAAGATAAGATTCAATACCATTCAAAACCTTTGGTTGCAATATTCTATGTTGCTTCTAGGGGAATTACTCACAGCAGCAGGTACCAACCCCAGTAAACCAAATCCTTTTTACTTGTATATGAGCAGTAAAAGTAGCGTAAACACTGTTGATGCTACTGAGATCATTCTCCCAAACATGGAGTTAAAGAAAGACCCTTACCAGGATTTTTGACCGTCTCCCTTTCCCTGGAACAATGAAAGTGTAATCATGTCAAAAACACATCATGAAACCAATAAATGTTGTCACCGGACCAAGGAAAGATACCTCAAGTGACTCAAAGCCTTCTGTAATGATGGACATTCCATAATCGCTCAGCTTTGCTATCCGATGCTCATCGAGCAATATATTGTTAGTCTTTAATCTGTTACTGAAAGAAGCAGGCATTGCACTGGTATGCAGGAAGTGCACTGCCTTTGCAACGCCAATCAAAACTGCCAATCTATCTGACCATGTAAGAACCATCTCTGGGCTACTTTCTGCACATAAAATGGTAGTTAGAGCCATTACTATGCCATGAGGATGGACAAAAGCCAATAGATCTCAGCTGTGCAATGTTTGTTAAGTCTTCTATACCAAAAGTCTATGCAGATGGGATAGTTCAGTACACTACATTGCCCGCAAATGGGTATTTCAGAAATCAAGCAATGAAAAGACCAGATCAGGACAACTAGAACAAGAGGATGAAATTACAGCTTGTATACATCCTTCTCAACCATAAGCAGTTCTTTTCCCCATGCCTGACGTAGGCTCTAGAATAAGATGGCATATACCAACATTTGTAACTTACTTCTTTATCAATGAAAACAAAATTCTCTCTTTTTCCTTTCTTTCTGCTCCTGCTAAATGAGAAAGTATGTTCAAAGCTTGCAACTCAAATGTTTACCCAGTGGCCTTGCTCCCTACAACTTGCTGGCACGACTATTGCAAGATTGGATACATTCTGCTACTTGGCTCTCTCTTCCCTGCATCTACTAGTATAAGACAACTAAAAGTATGCATAATTACGATAGGTGACCCTGACCTGAGAGATGAGTACGAAAATTTCCATTGGATACGTATTCATAAATGAGGAAGAGTCTGTCAACAGTAGAATCATCCTGTCCACCAGCGTCAATACAATGACCTAAAAGACCAACCAGATGTGGGTGTCGGAGCTTTGAAAGCAAATCCAACCGCAGGTTAAGGTTCCGAACGGAATACTTTCTACGGAGAGCCAAAGATCGAATTGCAACATAAGTGCCGTTCTCCAGTCTTCCTCTATACATCTGAAACAAAACGAAGTTACAATTTAAGAAGGTGCTCGGGCACAAAGTTAAATTTCTTAACTTCTCCACTCATTCAATTATGGCATGTATTGCATAGGGGGCTCATTAGAATGTTTATTTTCGCAGTAGGGTTGGACACAATTCTACTCAGAAAGCTTTCTTCTCTCTTGTTTTCATATCCCATATCTCAACTCTTTTCAAGTAGTCAATACCACTCACATGCAAGAATTCATAATACAAAAGAATAAACACTTATGCTAATCCAAATAGAAAATTACCATCCTTGATGCAATTTATATCCAGTAAAATTCATGTTCAAGAGGGTAATGAAGAGGTACCTCACCCAGAGAACCTCCTCCCAAAAACATTGACTTATCGAACTTGTCTGTGGCTTCTTCTAACTCTTCCAATGCAAACACTTTGTGTACCGGAGCACCCTGTGTTCCTATTTTCGCCGCTTGAGAAATTAACCCTGAAGCAAATAAAATTGTGAAAAGTCAGCTCTTTTGGTAAGTAAAATGAAGTTATGAACTAATTTCTCTACAACAAAAAAATATTCACAAATTTCGGAAATTAATCAAAAGAATAAAAGTAGATTCTACAATGTAAAGCTTACTGGCATTTGCAAGGAGCTCAGAGGAGATCCCTGCGGGTGCAGTTTCTTGCACAACCTTTGGATATGTAGGCCGCTCCGATGTCCTCCGCGTACGATATCTTCTGCACAAAATGACAATCCCTAGAAACAAAAGTGCCATAACAAATGCTCCTCCAATTACAGCGATTAATAACCATATTTCTTTCCCCATAGGACTTTTCTTCTCCTTATAGGCAGCTTTGCAGTATGATTGTGGATGTTGATGTTGAATATCAATGGACATGCAATTCCCACCAAATTTAACAACTCTATTAGAAGTAGTGCCCAAGCAATAAGGAAGCAAACCAGTCAATCTGTTTGTAGAAATATCGGCAAACCCAAGCTTACCCCCACAATTCAGATGATTGGGAAGCTCCCCAGTCAGCATATTTGATGCTAAATTCAGGTAAGTAATGTTGGGCAGAGAAAACAAAGCAGAAGGCAGTGTTCCGCGCAACAGATTGAATGACAGGTCAAGATGTTGAAGCTGATTTAGTTTGCCAAATTGATCAAGAATCTCACCAGTGAACGAGTTATTGTTCAGAAGAACTGTAGACAATCCTTTGGGCATGGGAGGTAGTTCATAATCCAAATGGTTGTCTCTTAAATCCAATAAATGCAGACTAGTTAAGGTACTCAAGTCAGGCAGTCTTCCAAAAAGCTCATTGTGGGAGAAAACAATATCTGTGAGAGTCCTAATTCTGCATATGGAAGAAGGAAATTGACCCTTCAACCTATTGTTCCTCAAGCTCAAAACTTGTAGTTTTGACAATGAATCCAGCCAATTAGGGGGAGTATCATTAAAGAAATTGCTATCCAATGTCAAACTTCGAAGATTCACCAGTCTAGATAACTGTTGTGGAACAGCACCAAACATGAAATTTGAACTCAGGTCTAAAAGTTCAAGTGAAGACAACCTGTGAATTTTATCAGGAAGTGGACCCCAGATACCCAAAGAGACTAAACTAAGAACCCTTAAAGTACTCAACCTTGCTAGTGTAACCACAAATGAATCAAAAGAGAAACTCTCAGATAATGTCTGATTTTGAATGGCAAATCCATTGAATTCACTACTAACCTTGGAAAGCTTATATCCCATAATTTTGAGTTCAGTGACAGAATTGTTCTGGCATGTGATGCTCATATGTTGGGTTGGAGCCAAATTACAGAAATCTTCATTGTAGTTGTTCCAATTTTCCAAAACCAAAGGGTACTCCAAAAGCTTCCGTATCTGGAGAAGAATTCCAGTTTGAGAGGATTGTAACTGATGGGTTCTTGAAACAGAGAAAACCCATGAAAGAAATACTACAAGAAACCAGTTTGAATACCCCATTGGACAAATTTCAAGTTCAGGACCTTAGATTGATGGATTTCACCCAATGCTGAAAGAACCCAAGGAAAGATAGCTACCCTATTGAGTTCAGATAATGGAGAGAGAGAGAGAGATAATATCTGACGTTTTTCA
The DNA here is from genome assembly GCA_019656275.1 of Rhododendron kiyosumense. NCBI lineage: Eukaryota > Viridiplantae > Streptophyta > Magnoliopsida > Ericales > Ericaceae > Rhododendron > Rhododendron kiyosumense. The sequence continues at coordinate 64,564 of BPLS01000195.1, read as the reverse complement.
AGAATTAGGACAAACCCAAGAAAGAATTACTATCTGAGACGAAGGAAATCAACGCAAACTTGGAAGTTATACAAACCCACAAAGCATTAAGAACCCGAAACCAGAGGGAAAGCTACAAAAGGGCAGAAAACCCACATGGGAAGCTAAACAATGGGGACTAAAACCCAACTCAAGAAATGAGAGGCACGTATATATAAACAAACATTGGAGAAGTATTTTCAAAAGAAGAGTTAATACTAGTCTTGTGTGATGAAAATTGAGAGAAATAGTAAATGGAACTTGAATGTGGATTAAAAGAAGTGAATCACATTGGAAGGGAGGGAGGTAGTTGAAAAGCAGTGACAGACAAATTAAAAGGAGCATTTACAGCTAGTAACATTGAAGAAGAAGAGGATGAAGAAGAAGATGATACAGTGAGGTTGCTGACATATAATTAAAAAAAAAATTGGTTGCTGACATTAATGGGGTCTGTTACTCTGAGGAGCGCTGAAAACGACAAGTAGCGTGGAGTGTTTTATGACCCAACAACGGAATGGACGAAGCGACGGATGCATAGTGTCAAGATTGGGGTGTCACGGACTCACGTGGGTCTAACTCGTTATAATTTCAAAGTTGATTTCAAAGTTTGTCCAGCATCTCCCATCTTTATCTTTCGTGGAGTATAAACGGTGATTTTTGGAATCGTCTTTATTCAGCTTTCATGTTAAATGAAGTGTCAAATTTAACGTGGATGTGGTTTCACTCCATTTACTTCAAATTCGATTCCTCGCCAAATCTATTTTTAGTATTTTTTGGAATTCAAAAAGCATGTATTTTATAATATAGATTCTCAAAATTTGACATCAAAATTGGATACGAATGTTTTTTGTTTTAAACATTCATTTTATTTTTTGGCAATCAGTAGTTATTTTAGACATTCAAGAAGTGTTAATTGTTAGTTGTTGTTATTGTTGAGATTTGAGATTTGTGCAGGGGGAGCATATGGTACCTACCAGCTTAGCTACCACCCCGCTCATGGAAACAAAGGTTTTGTAATGTCGAATTTGAAAATATCAAAATGTTACATAAGCCTACAAAAAGATTTGGCATCTCCAATTTGAAGCCAAATATTCATAAGAAATTAATATCCTTCCGGTTTCAATTTAGAGTGTCCGGATCAGCTTACAAGCACCTCAATTAATCTTCTTTTCTTTCCTATCAAAGACAAGTCATTCACACTAAAACTAGCATAGGATTCACAAAAATTAATTTTTTACAACCTGAGCTATAATCAATTATATGGTAGCAACCCACCACCCAACCGGATTAAACTCCGCCTATACACTTCGAGGTTTCATTTGCTTATGAATACCATGCAGAATAGGGCCCACTGCACAGCAAAGGCAGTCCACAATATCCAGACCCCACGTAGCATAGAAGCATCTCTGGCTTTAGCGTCCATGAGATAATTAAGTGGTGCATGGAAGGGTGGAAAACAACTTTAATATAACTCCGAATATAAGTACGTCCGGAGCTATTCAATGTCTATGAATTTATATATATCCAACGATTCTGAATACAGTTTTGTTTATAGATTTTTTGTTGCAAAGCCTTTTTTTGCATTTTCATGGTCTTATCTAGCACCGATAAACATACTAGTCGTTTGTGTTAGCTTGTTCAAATTTGTTTGAGATCAATTATTTATATAAATAGTTGAAAATTTAATATTTTTTTAAGCTCATTAAACTTTAAAATAAACCTCGAACAAGTTAGTGCTTGATATCCGACGTATGATGTTTGAAAATTTTAAGTTACTGGAAAAAAAATGGTTAGACTGGTCTTCTTAATTAAACTTTTTTTTAGAAGTGAAACTTATGAATTAAACTTGAGATCAAGCTTCAACATATTTGTAAAGTTTGTTAAATTTTCAAATCAAACTCGACCAATTTTTAGGAGAAACTGATTTTAGAACTCTAAAAATTGATATGGACACTCTAAAAACCTCACTTTGAAGTTTGAACCATCAACTTGTTGGCTTTGTTTTCAGTATTTGGGGTAGTAATCAGTTATTTCCTGTATAGAACTCTTTATTTATCTATGAATTTCTTTTTTGATGCCAAAAATAGGAGGTGTGAATAACCATTCCCAATTTTCACCATGTCCGTGTGCAAATTCTCTTGGTGCTTATTCCCAATAAAGTTACTGCAATAGGAGAGAATAACTAACATTCTTTTCTATGATTGCTCATTATCTTTTTATTTCCACCTGAAAAGGGATTATGTGGTGAGCTTTTATCTTCCTAGAAAGAAGTACACATTTGACCAACTGAAACTTTGGCATGATTAGTGTAATCTTCTAATCTTTCAGCCTTGCTAAAGCAATTATATGACCCACCACAAACATTGCCAATGACCACACATGACCCCGGGACCAAGGTATAGTATGCAATGTTAACCGCTAAAAAGTGTTTTTAATTGTTCAAATTTGTTACTATGCCTTAAAAAGTGTTTTTTTAATGGTTCAAATTTGCTACTAACATGGATTGTATTAAGAAATTGAGATATACTTATTTATACAGCCGTTGTAAAACGGCTCTTTACGGAGCTAAGCGATCTCAACCGTTCGTTTCGGCATTGGACGGCCTGGATTAAAAATAATCTATTAATGGTAGTAGTTTAAATAATCTATTACTGTTAATAGATTATTTTTAATCCGAATCGTCCAAAATACTTTTGGACGATCGAGGTTGAGCTCGGTAAACACTTATTTACAGTTGCTCTGTAAATAAGAGTTTCTCTAAGAAATTAACTTAACTTGGGCCATGTGATTCAACAAAAGCAGAAGAGATGGACAAACACAATGATCAAAAGTTCAAAGCTGTAATATTCCTTGCCCAGATATATAAGACAGGGACTAAGTTTTACGGGGAAAGGGTGAAAATGAAGCTGCCCGATCTGATTGAAAATGCCTGCATGTATTAAAGACTCATAGAGAAAGGTATAGCCTGCAGCACTGGACCACCATTGAGAGGCTGAGAGAGCTTTTAGGGGTGCCAAACTGAACAAAAATGGCCAAAAAAACCTATCGTTTTCCCTATCCAGATATGCATCAATTGCAAACCTACCATCGTTAAACAAGCGAGACCAAGAGAGGGGTTTGGCCGAATGAGTATGAGAGAGCTAATAAGTGTTTGTTCTACATGAGATCGCATGTTTGAATTTCACGGAGGCCGAACATTTCAAACATTGGGACCATTGAAGAGTTTGCCCCGTCGTTAAATTTGAGAGCTCAAAATTAGTCGAAGTGCACCCAAATTAGTCTGGACATCCAGATATCAAAAAAATAAAGACAGGAAGGTGACTTGAGGGAACCATAAGAGCCCGTTTGATTAAATTAGAGAATAGGACCGAATTACAAATGGAACCATAATCGTGGCAATGTTTTTCCTGTTTTGTTTATCAAAAATGATAGGAACGCGACAATTCAAACACAACCTCTCACACACATGTGGGGCCTACACACACTAGCATGTGTGGATCCCACATGTACGTGAGAAATTGTGTTTGGTGTGAGCCTCACATATATGTGAGAGGTTGTGTTTGGTGCAGTTGAAAGTAAACTGATTTTTGCACTCCAATTAATACTAATAGTACTCCACTTTTAACGTGAAGTTACTAGTAACTTCATGAACAAAATGGAACGCCAACAGTAAAAAGTGGAGTGCGAAAATCAAAATTCTTGTTGAAAATGTCTTTGTTTTCAACTACATCAATTTTTAGAGTGTTTCAAGACTCAATTTCCTTACTGTTCATTGGCTAAAACAATAGATCGGTATGTGGCTCCTGAAGTTTTCAGGCATAGGGGAACAAAAGTCAGAAAAGTAGGCTTTTTGGCTTAAAATTGGATATTTTTAAAAAAATATTTGAGTTAAAGTTAAATTTTTACTTTTTTATTTCCTCTCATCAAGACGAATAAAAACAGTATTTTATGTCCAAACAAACTGAGCCACAGTATTTTTTCAAGAAAAAACAAAGACAGTTCGATGAAGAATGTCCTTATAGTTAGATGTCTTAGATTGGAAATTAAATTTTTTTTCTTTAAACTCTTCATATTTGTTTGATTGTGACGGAAACTGCAGGTGCAAAAGCGCAGGTTGGCCAAGTAGTTTTTCGTAATCAGGAGTAATTTTTCGCGGCCAAGAGTAATTTTTTGCCGTCAGGAGTAATTCTTTACGGCTAAGTGTAATTCTATGCGGTCAATAGTAATTCTTTGCAGTCAAGAGTAATTCTATGCTACCAAGTGTAATTCTTTGCCGCCAAGTGCAATTCTATGCGACCAAGAGCAATTTTATGCGGCCAAGTGTAATTCTATGCTGCTAGGAGTAATTCTATGAGGCCAAGTGTAATTCTATGTGGCTAGGAGCAATTCTATGCGGCCACGTGTAATTCTTTGCGGCCAAATGTAATTCTATGTGGCCAAGTATAATTCTTGGCGGCCAAGTGTAATTCTTGGCAGCCAAGAGTAATTTTTCGCGGCCAGAAGTAATTCTATACAGCTAGGAATAATTCTATGCGGCCAAGAGCAATTCTTTGAGGCCAAGAGTAATTCTTGGCGGCCTAGTATAATTCTTGACGGCCAAGATTAATTCCATGTAAAACACAAGAGCATCGTGTAATTACGCTTTCAAAACCTTGTGGCCTAGAATAATTTTTCGCGGCCAGATGCAATTTTTCGCAGCCAAAAGTAATTATTTACAGCAAAGAGTTTCTCTCTGTGGCCAAGGCCATTTCATCAACTTGTACTAATTTGTTTCCCAACTGCCACAATTGCTGATACACAAGCTGCATCATGGTTATGTCACAAATTTGTATCGTCGGTGAGAATGAGATTTCACATGTACGATCATTGCACATTCATATGAATAAAAAAAAGAGATTAGATATCAAAAAAATCTAAGTGCGAAAATCACTACCCTTCTGCCTTTATCCTTACACTCATCTTCTTTGATTGCCGAGGAAAAGACTACATTTGTATGATTGTTTTTTCTGGTCTTCTCTTTCCTAGCTTCCAAGATGGATTGCCACCATTCATTCGTCTCACCGGTAAGTTTGCAAGCAACCATGTGAACTCTCAAATCATCCTCCTTAATCATACGTTCGGAAAGGGTGAGAACAAGGAAACAATCACCAAAAAACAGAAGAAAGTAAAAAGTGAAAAACATCACAATCTTCTAAAGTTGATCAAAGATGCCTGCACGACTGGTGACAACAAAATTGTGCGAGGGCAACGATAACATGCATAGGTAATGACTTCGGTGTCCCTGGTCATTGTGGGGATACCGTAACTTTTAGCAAACAAAACTATTATAAGTATAACCACAACCCATTACAAGTATAACAGAAACATAACAAAGCATTACTTGTTTGTTATGCCTTGGTTGGATTTGGTTATACCTTGGTTGGTTTTTTGGATATTCATTGGTTATATCTTATTTAGGTTCTGTTATGCTTGTAATGAGTTTTAGTTATGCTCATAATAATGAAGTTATGCCAAAAATTACGGTGTCCCCAAATGGCGGGTGGACACCGCAGCATTTCCCTACAAGGAAAGTGTATTTCTCATTAGTGGAGGGGTCACTCTGGGGACAACTATCAAGTGCACATGGCTTCGAGCTAGCTAGAGACCTAGCTGTGAAATCTAACAAAAAGAATACAAATGAATGAATTCTGCTTATCCTATTGATTGATACAGACAAATGACCTATCCATATTGGGAACTACTCGACAGGAAGATGTACGCCCTGTATTATGATGGCGATGATGAGTGGCTTTGGCCACACCTGTTAAGCTAATGGTGATTTTATTGTAAAGGAAATTATCTTCGTATAACGTACTTTGTACAAGGGAAAAGGCCTTCATATACTGCACTAATTTTCAATGTGATGATAAAGGATGATGCTATGGTGTCCTCGGTCATTTTGAGGACACCGTAATTTTTGATATAACTTCAACATTATGAGTATAACTAAAACCCATTATAAACATAATAGAACCCAAACAAGGTATAACCAAAGGATATCCAAAAAATCAAACAAAGCATAACCAAACCCAACCAAGGCATAACAAACAAGTTATGTCTTGTTATGATTCTGTTATGCTTGTAATGTGTTTTGGTTATACTCATAATGATTTTGTTATGCCAAAAGTTACGGTGTCCCCAAAATGACCGGGGACACTGAAGTCATTCCCAATGATAAAATAGACACGCATCAACCAACCAAGTAGTGTTTTTTATCAAACAATAGGAGATAGGAGAGATCATTTACATCATGTATGACCTACGAGATAACCAAACAATAGAGATTACTCACGCATGTGGAGAGATTTGAATTCCTAACCTCATACTCCTCGGGAGATAAAAGAGTCCTGACAAACTGAGCTAGTCGTAGTTGTTTAATCAATTGTCTCAATGTTAACAAGTTGAAATTACTCAAACAATAGAGTCAGGTATTCATTACTATTGATCCGTTCAAACAAATACAAATAGAAACTCAATGAAAAGTGATTGAAGCTAACTTAAAGAAACGAGCTACAGTAACTCAGAAGAATCTCATACATCCTACTGATACAACCGGAATAGAAAGTTAGGTCACAACCCAAAGTATCACATCAACAGCTAATTTTTCATATCTGGCTATGCTATTTTGAGTTCTTACAAGTATTAAGCCTCCTAAATATCGGAGCTACCATGAATTATCGATACACAGGAAATCTAAAATATCTGCAATCCAACAAGTCATGCCAGGTATCTGGTAAGCTACAGCACCTTGAATCTCTGCCTCACCGCAAAATCGATATAAGCTTAATTTCACAGACAGCAATCTGATCAAGAAAATTTGAACACCCCAAAAGCAGAAGTCAGAAAACAAAAGCCAAATTTCAAGAGTAAATGAACTGATGTTTCATCTGTAAAGAAAAACTTTCCCAGTACGAGAAGCAGATGAGAAAACTATTATCAGTTTCCTCCGAATTTGATCAGGAGAAATTTCCATTCATAAAATGCCCAACCGCTTTTACACAAGGATCCATCCGCAATACAATGATAAAAATGTAGAAAAGCAACCCACAAGCCCACGATAAAAATAGAGCACAACACGTGATTCTATCTCTTTCATCTAGACACAAGCCTCCTGCTAACACATACTGCAAAGCGGATCGAAGCAAAGTTTGATGTTAGTGTGAGTCAAAAGATAAAGACAATAGACCTCCAAGGGTAGTCTAGACTCAAATCAAAGTAAACAACAAGGCACCAATGGAAAACCCACCAAAAACAACAAAACAGAGACAAAAACTCCCTGAAATCTCAAAACTCGAAGAAACATCGCTGCAATCGCCGATCTCTGAACTACGATTCGTGATGGCTTACTCCAAACTCCTAGAGCCGAAAACTTACCTACTCTGTTATCCACGAGGAGAGGCAATGGAAAGAGATGGGTGGAGGTGGGAAGGAGAGGATCTTGTGGAAAACAGGTGGTATGAGAGGCGGTCAGAAGTGAGGGTGGATGAGAGATGTAGATCGTGAGGAGAGGAGAGGAGGGGAGAAAAAGAAAAATGAAATCTCACAGTTGGAGATAGAAACCCTCACGAAGGAGGGAGAGAAACAATGATGGGGAGGAGGGGAGCTTCGAGATCAGACTCCTAAGCTGACTCCCTCCCGGCGCTGCAAAGGAATACGCAGAAACCCAAGCTCGAAACGTGCGTGTGCGCACAAGAGAGAGAGAGAGAGAGAGAGATCTTAGAACATGAATATTTTGAGAGTGAAAACCGAACATTTCTATTTGAAATCCTAGAACAAGAATATGCATGTATTTCGCACTTGCATCCTCAATTTTCACTGCTTTTCAACAAAAATGAGAATCAAGAAGTACATAATCTATGTAGCAAACATTACGTCTACCTGTCTTGTGTCGTCAACAAGGCTTCTCATTGGACATCTTATCACGTGAAGAATACTCCAGATAAGAGATCACAAGATCAGCTGCTTTGCACCCAGAGGATATGGCCTTTCCGACAGACAAGCCTCCTCTATGGTTACCTAACACGTCAATGGTAATTGGTTACATAAGAAAAATAACACACCAAAATTACAACATCGTGTGATTGTACTCTATTTGTCAATGCACGGAGCAGCTCCCACAAAGGTAATCAGCTATCAAAATTATCATTCATGCATGTAGAACTGAAACAACGCCTTTATGCTGCCAATGTTTTGTCACATCATGACTTTACCCCATCTTGAATTAACTCAGTGCAAGGAGGAAATGTTTTTAGATGAAAATGATTCCTATTGTTCGAAACCCTGAGAGATATGGAGATAGTGTCTGTGGGAGTGAAGGTGGTACATGGTCGTGATGACGGCTGTTGTGTTGGCCACAGTGGTGGTGGAGGGTGGCAGGGTGGTGCTTCTGATTGATAGTGGTGGTGGTGCGGTAGCAGTGGTGTGGTAGTAGACTAGTAGTGTTGATCCTGAAGATGTTTCCGACCTTTAAAATGTCAAAAATGTTTTTCACCAAATCAACTCATTTTCTAGACAAGGAAAACATTATTCATTCGACTTTTGTTATTTCCTGAAAAAGAAAGAAGGAGTAACCTGCATAGAAAAATCCTGGAAGGTTAGCTTCCATCTTCTCAATCGCTCCTAAAACTGCATCATAATTATGCCCATAAAGTGGAAACGCCTTACTCCAGTAGAAGTGACTGCAATTAAGGGTGCAATGTTAAAGAAAATAAAAGGGTTCATACTTCATGACCAAAAGCATCTAATCATGGAGCGTTAAGGGTTTCCCTACTTCACAAATGTTGGCTCTTCTTCTGCACCCAACAGCTGTCTAAGGTCAGAAGTTACAATCTGCTTCAACTCGTCCCTACAACCATGGTTATATGAAGGAATGAATTACCTAATAATACATGAGTACCAAAAAAAAGATGCATTGAAGCTTTTGCCAGTTCTTTGTTTCGATCGGTAGCCAATCTAAAGCAAAGGATATAGAAAGGATATAGTTGACAAAAGCAAAGAATATAGTTGGACAAAAGCAACCGCATTTCAGATACCATACATTGAAGCTTTTGCCAGTTCTTTATTCCGACTCCCCCCAACAAAGGTGGTGTAGAGATGTAAGTCACTGGGGGCACGATCTGGAAACATCATCGAAGAGAAGAGAGTACCTGTACTACAGAAAATTGATAGTTGGCTAATATAAGGAAAACATTATCGACCATGCAAGTACATGCAGTTACAGCCCATCATTACCCAGGGTTTTGAAACCATTTTGTTGCTCTTTTGAAGGAACAAGAACACCAAACCCCTGGAGGGGTCTCCTGACGCTCTCCTTTTTGAATGTGGTAATTATAACAGATAGTGGAAGGTAACTCATCTGCATTATTGAGAATGAAGCTCTATTAATGACACTGCCAAGCTGAAAGGCACGAAACAAGAAATGTTTGTGACCTCTTCAACTATCAAGGTAACGTATTGCTATGGCTACCCACAATTGCATAGTAACTTAGTAAACGTCATAGGGAGCAAACATCTGTTACATAATTGTCAATCTTATTTTAGTTCACAATTATTTATAAGGCTTCAAGCCCCGACATGCTGCTTCTTTTTGTAATGTAGGCACTAGGCAGGCACAGATGCATGCAATCATACTTCATGTGCATTTCGTTATTAATTTGTACAAGTAAATGACACCAACATTGTAATTTCATGAAACATTAGATGAATCTTCGAACACAATGGTAAGATGTGCATACCAGGTACGTAGCCAAGCTAGACTAACATATACCTCTGGAAGAAAGTTGAGCAGAAATGGACTTCCTTTCATTGTAAACTTCATCTCTTTAACATTACAGAGAGGGGCCTAAAATATAGAGGCTCTTCATTAGTAAATCAATTGCTTCACATGAAGAAGAAAAATAAAAGTTAGAGCATGAAAAGGATTGCCTGAACATTTATGCTTCTGTATGTGTGTGAACTACAGAACTATCGTATGCCTATGGGGCAAGAGCATGAAAACAAACCCATTCAACTCATATACAGAGTAAGTTTGCATGTCACCAGGCTGTGCGTTTGTGCTTCCCGTGTAGCTAATATTCCAAACCTAAGGACATGAAACTGGTAATAACGTTTGAAGTATCCACGTAATTGCATTTCTCTGTCCTTTGTAAAAAAAAGTTCGGTGAGGCAGTTGCATACTTGCATGACAGGCGGAAAAAAAAAGTCCTTCCATTTGTTTAAACCCAACACTCCAGTTTCCATATCAGTTTTACAACACCACTTGTAACATAATGACTACACTCACCGTCATGATTACCGCGTCAAAAGATTGTTTTTCAGACTGCTTGTTATGCATTGGAGCAGAAGAAACTGACCAATTCTCTGATGGGTTGCAGCTGTAACATAATTCAAGCACCTTTGATTGGAGTTTAAGTTCATCTCTGCCAAGCTCTTTGCACAGTGCATCAGTAAGGGTCTGCAGAGGGGGAAGGAATCAGATCAGATCGCAAGACCAGTCGTTCTGTATAAATGCAATTCATATTGCTGAAACAAATTACTAAACACTGGTTTTGAATCGAGTGACAAAGCATTCTGTGATATTGATGTTCCACAATTTAAGAGTTCAACAGCTACAGGTCAAACCGCCTTTCTCTTCACAGAAACGGTCATAAATATATGGTCCAACTTCATATATAGGACATATTCTGTGAGCCAAAAAACACCTCCCGAGAATAGGCACTTCCCAAAAGATGATCTTGAGACGGGTGACAAGATATATAAGAATATGGAGTAAGAAACCAACGGAATTTGCGGAAACTTTGGGAGTAGCACTAATTGCAATAATAAGAGGTGCAGGTGTGGCTTTCTGCGCTAGTGCACCCATTTCTTGCTCATAAATCAGCTAATGCTTAGTACAAGGAGTGGTCCAATCTAATTTGGCCTTTTGAGAAGACATGACTGCCTTTGAATCGCCAAGTGCCAATATAACCAACTAGAGAAAGTGGGACTACAGGGAGACCTCAAAGAGTTCATCTCAAAGCTGATTGACCGAGGGTAGCCAACATAGTAACTAAATCGCCAAAAATATCCTTTTGTTTGCCCATTTACACAATGACAAAAATTCTAGAAACCTTGTTTAACTTTTGATTGGTTTTGCAAGCTTGAAACAACAAAACGACAATGGACCCATGCTTAACATACCATACCACTTTATGATTGATTGTCAATTTCTTTTTCGAAAGAAAGCAAGTGGAAGGCATTTCCGTAACAGAACAATATAATGTTGTACAAAGTGCAAACTACACAATTCTTGAAAGTAGCCGAGAGTATTTTACCTGCATTCCACCCAAAAATGAAAAAGACCCACGCTGATGCTTTTTACTTGTTGAGGAACTGTTCAGCTTGCCGCTTTTCCCCATTTTGGGAGACAATTTAGATTGAATAGCCCCAGATATGATTGAACCAAAACTAGACGTACAGAAAAAGTTTGTCATTAATCACCTAACATAATCCTGCCTTCAAAAATAAAAGGGGTGCTTCGCTGGTGACATTTATCAGTTTCTACAGATTACAACATGCAAATATTTGAAGAAAAAAATTATCCCCATAAAATCTGCAAATGTTATAAGCAATGCAGAAATACAGCTATGACAAAGATTTGCTGGTGAAATTAGCTCAACTTTCATCACAATTGAAACCGTAATCACAGAGCACACACAGTTTTGGAACACACGAAACTATTAGTCCTGAAGTCAAGAATAACAGGCTCCAAATAAGTTTCTCACAGATTCTGTTTAAGCAATATAGTATACATTATTCTTTTCCTTTTGGTCCACAAAATCATAACGTAGGTACTATTGCCAGTGTTGGGTTCAGCATGGCAACTCAAGATTTTAGCAATGCACCTGGCAATGCTTGTTAGCATAGGCAAGACTAATAAGAAACTTGGAATAATTGAGTGGCAAATTAATATATTTTTCCAATGTCTTTGGTCTATTCTTTTTAAACACTTCAAAGGATGTAAGAAAAGTGCTCATCCCAGCTTAAGAAGGATCTGGGGGATATTAAGCTGTGTGGATGATAGTTAGTCATAGTCCTGCCATTTACAAAAAGATCAAGGATAAAAAAACATGCCAATAAGCGAAGAACAATTAAGAATAAAAGAAACTGAAAAAACTAAAAAGGAAGAAGAATCTGTAAGTAGCATACTTTTTCTCTAGGTTCCATAACTCTGGAAACGTATGTCGCATCTGTTTGGACAAGACAAGTAAAATGTTACAGAACAAGTGACAAAGGTGACAGATCAGAAAATGAAGGGATAGCCCATAGAGGAAGCGTAATAAAACCTTTTTGATTCCACACCACCAACACCACACACACACACACACACACACCCAAAAATAATAATAAGAATAATCATAAATAAACAAGAAATGCACCACAGAGAGTTGCTAGGGTTTTTTTTTTCAATTTCTCCTTAACCCAAGTATGGGCTACATGTCAAGTATGGGCCACTAATCGCCTCTAGAACTTTTTTTATTTCGTTTCCCTTGTTTCCCGATATAGTGAGGGGCCTAGAGTTTCTTTTATCCACGATAACCAAAAGCAATGGCTTGTACTCACAGAAAGCGACTCAGGATCCCCAGCACTTGTGCCCGCAACAAAAGGGTCAATCATATAGTCAACAACCTTACACAGAGAAAAGCAGATCTATTAGAATCTTCACCAGTACTATATCAACAAGCATTGACTATACGACATGCAGAGTCATATCACTACACAAACCAAAGAAGTTCCTGTATGCCCTCGAATTGTTCTGCCAGAGCAAGCAGTTGGGCCTTTGTTACTGTATGCATCATATGTTCCTACCTATCTTCTAGAGAAAGACAGAAAGATAAGTGAAAACAAGTAAAACCAGGTAACACATACCTCCTTCCCAAAATGACGCTGAAAGAAATCACCCACACTGGCGAAAAAGATTGCCATAAAATGTCAGAATTTAGAAATACAGCTACAAGGCAAGATTGCTTCCATGAATTCCAGGAGAAAGGAAAAGAGGAAAACACATACCAGAGGAACTACCTATAACTCAATTTTAAGCACAAAAGAAACACAAGCGGGAGAACAAATTTACAGGAAACGAAGATACACTGTAATACATGGAAAATGTAAGAGAACTCCCAACTTGGACAAGAATATAACTCCTACCATTTATAAAGTTAAGAAAGGAAAAACCCATTCAAAAGTTTAAATCGATTTCTGTTGATACAACAAAGAGACAGTAGAAGCAATTTTCTGAGAGTAAGAGGACAGAAAAAGACTAAGAGCTGCACAATATTCTTGGTTAAAGAGCTCTTGATAGCTAGATATGTGAAAACAGGATTACGCTCCCACATTTCTGGTGGGGAGTTGGGGGTAGAGTGGGAAGGGTGAGGCTAACTGTCCATCTTCAAAAAATTTGGTGCCTTGAAGATGTTTTGAAGAAGTCGGAAGGAAATAAGAGATGTTTTGAAACTGTTGAGGGCCTGATGTGCTGGTACAAAATCAAGAGTAGTTTTTGAGTCTTTCACCCAATGGGCATCAGGTAGTACCAATCAAATATTTAGATTCGTATGGTTTGGTGCCTAAATAACTTGGACTTAATTATGGAAGTGCATACGGCCTTCCCATGCCTTCTAAATGTTCATATAATTCAAATGGATAGGTTTACACGAAATTCTTGTTTCCAGTTCATCATTTATCCAATCCAAAACCAATATCAAGCATATTTGAGCATGCATTCCAAAACTGAGAACCAAAATATGAAAACAAATGACTGAATATACCACAAGAACTAACAAGCAACATCACTGACAAGCCTATTGAGCCACAAGGTGCTTTAAGTGATACAGTGGACATGGAGGGAAGTAGCACGTGAAAGGCAAAGAAGTTTCATCCCGTGAGTCGCGAAAATATTGGATCAATCACCTTTCATCAGAATCAGACACCTTTTCCATGTTACTTTTCTTCCATAGAAATGGTTCCAATATTATCAGCAACTGCAGATAGATAGACTCACTCAGTATGCGCATACCTGCCCAAATTAGAGTGTTTTCTGTACAGATGCTAGTGAATGAGCTATTCAACATGCAAAGAGCAATTTTACGGATCAAAAATATTCCTTCATAGAACTACAAACCTCAGCCAATAAAAGTTAAATGTCATATTTGGACTTGAACTTCTGCATTAGGAATTTGTCATAGTCACGCTACCCACACAACGCTTGCGAAAAATCGAAAAGGAAACTAAGAAGTGAGACTTCCATTGTCCCAGTCTCTGGAGTCTGGATACCATAATTCTTATATTGATTAACAGCTATGGATGACATTTTGTCCAAAGATTCCCTGTAATTAATACAAATTTCCGAAAGTCGAGGAAAAAGTTGCCAAGAATGATGACTTTATGAAAACATTCAAGAACACCTCATGAAATTTCTTCTTTACTTTTTTCATCATCTGCCTAATGGCCCAACCATTTCATGTTACATCTGCATCATGCTTCCACGGTTGTACTTCACATGTTATTAATTAATTGTTAAGGGACATGACAAATGCATTTAAATGAAAAAAAATCAAAGAAAAATGTATATCACATGCCCTGAGCATGTAAGAGAATAAGGTACCTTTGATTGTGCTGAGAGAAAATTGCTTCTGACCAGTGCAATGGGATTTGAGGGAATCTGATACATCATTTAAAGAAATGGTGAAAGGGAGAAACCTCAAACATCTAAATGCATATGGGAGAAAAAAAGGAAGTACACTCCATATGTGCCACTGTGTGTGAATAACACCCCATCAGCAGTATAGACAAAACAAACAGAACATACCAGTGCAGGTGCTCCATTTCTTACAATGTAGCGTTTGTTCTGGGCAATAGGCTGCAATATGGATGGTATGAAAAAAATTCAGAGACCACAAACTTTTTGACCTCAAAGTAAAATTCCTAATAACTAACTCCATAGTCGTCAGCAGTTATCTTTAGTATTTGCTAAAGTTTTCAAATACAGATGCTTATCTAATATTTAGCAATATAAGTAACTAGTCCAATTGATTTGCTTTATAAGTAACTAGCCCAGAGATATTTTTGTTTATAGTATATGTGCCTATCGCTCTTTGGGTTCAAACAAGTACTTTTATCAAAACAGTCACTGATATAAATTCTGAACTCACAGCCACGGACATTATCAAGTAATCCTGAATTCATTCTCATAGCTGAAGGGACATAATTTTGCTCTGATGTCATCGTAGACGTGTACTCATACCAAAACTTTGTATATGTAAAAGTACCATAACCAGTCAAGGAGAAACAAACAAAAGACCATTCAGTTGGCTTGCCAGGAGATATAGTCGTGAACGATGCTGCTTTTGATTACTCCAATCTGATCATTGGAACCTCATCCTAGAATGAATATGGAACTAACATAAACTGGTGGGAAAGATCAAGTTTACCTATCTATTTGGTCACTGCGAATGGTTTATATATTTATTTTTTTGGTGAAGTCACCGCGAATGTTAGGCCAAGTAAAGAGAGCTTACTCCTTAGTTGTAACTTATAAGCAATAGAAGGGTGAAGGGTGAAACCAAAAAGCATTTGCAATCTTGTCTAAAATGTAGCAGCTTAAACCAAGGCAGAAACTCTTACAAATTGTTGTTTGTCACGAAGCCCAAGATTATCAAGCAAAAATCTGACTTCCGTCTCGCTCTCCGTCTGCAGATGCTCAACACACACTAATGTACTTAACAAAATTAATGCCTATCCTAGGATTTGAGCAGAAATGTACAAAATTGAAAAAACAAATACAAATTACAATGAACTAATTACCATAGTGTTTGCTCCCTCATCCCATATTAAACCATCTTGTGAAATGCTTCTTAGCTTCCCTCCTGCTCTGCCTTCAGCTTCAAATACCGTGACATTCAGACCATGTAATTTTAACTTGTATGCTGCTGCAAGGCCACTTGAAAATAATGACGTAAAGCCAATATCAATTATTAGAAACACAAAACCCCTTCAAATAGCAAAATGACATATTCGTAATGAAAACAAAATATTTACGAACCAACAGAACTCATGCTAGATCAGGAGAAAATCACTGTAATACTACCAATTCAAGGAATTATTTGCTTAGGTACAAAATCTTCATAGGGGCGATGAAACCTATTGTTTCTGATAAAAAAATAATAATAACTCGTTTCGGTTTTCCCAGTAAGCAAGTTTTGCCTAGAATTCTCATAACGTGAAACCTAAAGACTCGCACACATAACTAGGGTTGATAAACAAACCAAACTGCTCGAATTCGAGCTCCTGTTCGCTCATTAAAAGCTCGTTATATAAGAAGCCAAGTTTGAAAATTTCTCAGAAGCTCGTTAAGTTTTCAAACCAAGCTTGAACATGCTACTGCTCGACTCGTTCGACTTATGATGCTTAAAATTCTCAATCTACTCGAGATCGATTCATGATCGGCTAGATAAAAGCTTAAAACTCTCGTTTAAGTTTTTAAACCAAGCTTGAAATTGTTGGACTCGTACGGTTCCTTTATCACCCCTACACATAATGGAACTAAAAATCTCCAAATTCATATAAGTAACTACAAACAAAAAATTGCAAATAGTTCATGCAAGTTATATTTATACACCACATTATTTCGTTATATTGGTCATGGCATCCACCTATCAATTTATTCTTTTGACAATGTAGGTGTCCCACCCTGTATGCGCGCACCTTGGAAGTCAAATTCCTAGAGCCCCTCCCGCAACCGTTTTCACATGCTTACATGTGATGGTAAGGTGGCCCCGTGAGTTAGAGTTGCTGGAAATTCTTCGTGGAAATAAAATTAAGCTTTAACCAACTCCATATGCAACAATAATTGATACAAACCCAGTATAATTCAAGTTTTTTTCTAACACGACAGAGTAATTGAAGGTTGTTAACACAATAACAACCAAAAAGCTGCAATCTAAAGCACAAATCAACGTACCTAACACCAGCACCAACAACGGCAACTCTTTTAGCAGAACCTGAAAATGCCACAAACCATAATTGTTCTCTTAATCACACTTTGCAATCAATCACACGTAGGATGAACCAGAATTCAATGTGTGTGTATGCGAGAGAGAGAGAGAGAGACTTTGCTTATCTTCGTTGTTAGCGGAAGCCATTTCTTATCTCAAGGTCTTCTGGTACTCTGCAACTAACTGTTGTGATAATCCGATTCTCCGAAGCAGTGACCAGAGAGAGAGAGAGATTGCACGACTGGACCAGTGCATTACACGACTGGGCCAGTGCGGCCCAGAGAGTTTTTGGGCTAACATGTGTTCTTCTTTGGGCCTTTGTTCTTTTTTGGGCTAACATGTGTTTTTCGAAGGGTGCATTTTTGTATCCGATATTCTTTCGTAAGGTGCTGCTCTTCGCGAATTCCGGTATACCCAGGTACGGTTGCCGATTGACATCTCTTCTAATTTTTCGATACGGGAAGAAAATTGTTTTGTGAAGGAATCAAGATCCGGTGCCACCCCATGGTCCCCACTCCACTTGGTGTATAAAACTTAAAATGTGTTATGGCTCCCGAGACTCTTCATTGGAGATAGACTACTTTAGTCTACATTTTGTTCTAATTTTTCTTTTTTTGTAAACTTTTTCAGCCGTCGATCATTTTTTTTTTTGTTTTTCTCTTATTGTTTTTTGTTAAAGGAACCTGATATTTAAAAATTATACGAATCACGTTGGGCAAAGTACATTGGAATTGTATTTATCATGGATATGCTAATCACCATTTAAGGGTAGATAAGCTCTATATAAATATGTAAGAATTACATTGAAATGTTTGAACAGTGTATAGATTATGTATAAGGGTGCTCTAGAATAATTGAAAAAGCACATTGAAATGATAAAATATTTTTGCATTATTCACATCTCAATTACCAGCATCCCAGGGAGAGCGATAATTAGGCCTCGTTCCACAAAGTTACTTATTTTTTAAGTATTTATTTTTTGCTTTACGAGACAGGTCATTCTCTCACAATACATCACCTTTAATTCAAAAAATAAGTATTTATTTTCTGTAGTAGAATGGGGCCTTAGCAAAACAAAAAAAAGGTACAAACTTATTTTGGAGAAAATGAACTTTTCTATATTTATTACTCTTTTACTGCATTCGGTAATAGAGAGAAAAAAAAATTAGTGCGTCGAGACTTCAAGTACCTAAAAAGAAAAAATAGACAGATAATTTTTTATTTTTATTTTTTAAAAAAAGCCCATTAGCAACAACACAACAAAAGTTAGTATAAAGAGCCTAAATGTTGGTTGAGTTGCAACCTACTGAGACAACTTTATTTGTTTGGAGCCTATTGATTACAAAAATACAGACCATTTTTAAAAATGAAGAGAACACGTAGTGCAGACACTGAAATGAAATAGAGGAGTTTTTGTCTGATAATGCAGCGTGTCTCTGGTTAGCAAGACTAATCTATATATAACTCCTCTTATGGTCGGTCCACATGCAGAGCCGGCTTAGAGAAGAAGCCGTTGCTTCCGGCCTCCAATTTTTTGACCCGAGGAGTAGGAAAGGAATCAGGATTTTGAAAATACGGGGGCTGACCTATGAACAAAATTTTGAAATTTGAAGGTTTAGAAATCTAATAGTTTGGTTTAGATTTTAAGGGAGGTTTTTTTGGGCAGTAAATAGGAAGAGATAGAAAAAGAAATGAGATCAATAATTGAAGAAAAAACTTATGGGAGGCCGTGCACAAATAGAGAAATTGGGTTTTGGGACAAAAAAGAACACATTTTTATGTCTAAATAACACACAATACAAAATACAATACCTAGTTGTTCTCACCAAACAAATAATAATAATAATTTTAGTATTTTAAAAAAAAAATCCGAAACAGCGCAGGGGCTATGGCCACCATATGCCCACACCTCTCTCTGTCTCTGACGAGGAGGGCCCCAAAAAATATACTATAATTTTAAATAATGAGTTCAAATTGCCTTTGAGGAGCAACATTTTCTTGGTCGTGTGACAGCTTAGGTTCTTTGGATGCTTTAGGAGTTGAGTTCGAATTTCCACTGCTTAAGTTTTCCTCAACAATTTGTAAAATTTAGTTCAAAAATACGTATACAAAGATAAATGATCCCATATTAGAATTTCCGCTTCGGGTCCTAAATATTTTTGAACCGGCACTATCCACATGCCTACACAATTACGCGAGAAATAAAATAGTCCCAAAACTAAAAGTTGGCGACGACGACGAGAGCCAAATCTGAATCCCAAATCTCGATCACCCGGCTGGCCAACCCCTTTGGTTGAGAATTAAAATAGACGAATTGAACTACCAGAGAATCTGAAATGGGAAAGAGGAGGAAGAAGATTAATATTTACATATGGTCCCAAGAAAGTAAATATAGATATCTAGGTTTAACTACTCAAGAAAATGATTACTCCTATAAACAAGTAATTAGTCACTTTCGTTTTTCCTTAACAAACTCGAAATCCAAATGAGTTAGCTGCTAATCGATTCTGTAGAAAGGAAAACTTTTTTTTACGGCGGAGCCACGAACATATTTTGAGGCTCTCAATTGTGCACATTCAAAAGTGTTTTGAACAGTTTGAATTTCAAAAAAACTATTTGCTAGAAGAGTATTTTTTTTTTTAAACAGAACCATTGATTCTCGAGACGAACGACTGAAATTGCACGAAACCGTAAATAAATTTCTCCTTTTGTAGATACCCTTGATTCCTTCCCATGTTTCCATCATTTGAGAAGCATATCAGTATATAATGCCAAAATCACTTTTGAAAAGGAAATAGTTTTTTCATTTGCTTCATTGTGAAGCCTGGTCCATGTGGCTAGAAAAGGTTGGCTAATATTTCAAAAAGTTTCCCGCGGTGGGTAATCATATAGGAGTGGCATTCAAATCAGGGAAAATCATATTTGCTTGAGCTTCAGAGATTTCAGTATCAAGCAACTTCATTCGGATGGGGTTAGTTGGAGGGAAATTAATTTCCTTAGGACAGTACTTCAACAAAAAGGACTATAATCAAATTGGGACCACCGCAGGTGGGGCAGTGGGATTGGTTCTCCAGAATTAGTTGAGGTATGCGTAAACTGATTCAGACATTTCAATTTTAAGAAGAAAAAAAAAAAGAGGGACTATAATCAAGCCACGCTAATTGCTTTTACCAATCAAATTGTCACGAGTTCGAATCATGACGTGTCTATTTTATTCTACCACAAGTCCCATGGAAAATATTGAAGTTTTTTTTTTTCGTTAAAAATAAACATGATTCTACTTTTAGTTTTTCATATACAAAATAACTGAAAACGTCCATTCATTCATCCCTTTTTTTAAGAGAGAGAGAGAGAAAAAATGTGGTTTCGGTGGTTGATATCCAGGATGTGAATTACTCCCACGCTAGCAAGCAGACTAACATGAAAACCTAGAGTACAGTCATTTCAATATCCTAATTAAGTCACTAGCTTGTGAATTGATTTGTAACTAACTGGCTAATGTCCATGAATAAAGTTGTCTTTGTTTGGGTTATTTTTTTTGCTATGCTGGTTGTCTTTTGTTTAGTTGCAGGAGAATAATGCAATACAAAAATGCTATGGGCAAACCATGTGGATGCTGAGGTGAACGTACATCAACCCATGTGGATGATGTGGTAGATTGATCGATAATGTTAGGGGTACAGACCCACGTACAAATTCTGTACAGATCTACTCCTACGTGTGCAAACTAATATTGCTACGCGCACAGATTTGTAAGTACAAACAACGTACAAATGGGGCTCCATATATATATGTAGACATGGTAATCAAAGATTTTGTAATGTCGATCTATACATATGGGCGGGTTCAATAGACACAAACACAATATTGGACACTTCATCTTGGTCATTGAAATCAATGGCTCACATATATATGTTTGCCTCTTTTTCTCACTTTGTAGTCCCTCTTTCCCCTCTATTTCTCACTCGTTCTCTCACTCTAGATCTCTACCCTCACGGCTCACATGTTCACTCTCCCTCACCGACACACCCTTGGTTTGATTTCCCTCCCCCTCCGGCTACTCTCCTCCCTGCAACACGTCACTGTTGAGAAAGTGTCACCAACCATTTTAAGGTGTCTTGTGGTTAACTCTTTAATTTACCCTTTCATTGTACAAAAGTAGGCCATCAAACTTGAAGAAAAGTTGCATTTCCAAACAAACTAATTTAATCTTTCAGTTGAGATGGTCACCTATGTCTCTTGACAAAGAACAATGAAATCTTCATTAAGTTATGTACAAAAAAATCATTACCACTGACCCTACATAAAATGGGTAATGGCGCTATGCAGTTTCAAACTCCGGTGAATAGTCCTTATGGAGTTCTAAGGGTTAGTCCAGTTAGTTGATGAGTTTGCTCTCCATACAATTAAAGTTTGCTCTCCATACAATTAATCAAGATTTGATCCTTGGGATAAGCCCGCACGATCGAAAGTAATTTCTTGTAAATACTTTAATCTCGGCGTGAATGACATGTCTTTGACCGCACCGGAAAAAAGATTAGTCAATGTGCACATAAGATAGCCCAGACACCCCTGATCATCGGGAACAGAAGAGTGTTCCTTATGGTTGGGTGGGGATTGTACCCGAAATGATGATAAATTGATAATGCTCTCATCACTTAACCAAAGCCTCATTTGCCTGGGCCCTCCAAATTGTTTTGGTACACATGCCTTTTTAAGGACCACTGAACCAACAAGAAAAGGGGGAGCTGATTGAAGATTGTACAAAGGTTGCAAAAGGGGTCTCCAATCTCCATTGTCTCAATGAGGAAGACATAAAGGGAAAAGTTCCTAAATGGGTCACCCCCACAAGAAATTCCAAACGTTAGCATTAAGGTTTATTTTTTTTTCTTTTTGTTCTTTCCAAAATTTAGCATTAGGGTTTTGTTGAACTGATGGTTAAGGATAGCCGCGACCAGGGGTGGCGAATGGGATGTTTAGTAGTATTTCGTTTGTCTCATTTTGATAGTTCTCTACGAAAAGACTTACTCCTATAATTTTTGAAAAAAAGTAAAGTACTTTTTTACATGATTTTTCGTGTTTCCTCACACCAAATTAATGATTTCAATTAGTTCTTTAATTTGGTACAAGAAAAATCCAAAACTTATGAACCGAAGTACTCTATTTTTTTTATCCAAAAACTGCACATTTTTTTCGTAGGGGGATTATCAATTTGGGATGGAGGGAGTAATTAAAAAGAAAAAGTGAGGGATGGAAATTATGGCCGTACAACTTTAACAAATTACTAACTTGTCATGAAAAAAGAAATCTAACATTTTAGTCCCTCCAAAGTGTAAATAATAGGGCAATTTCGCAACATTCTTTTGTGTTTAAAATGTTAAGAGAGCATAAATCAGGAGGGTTGGGCAGCAACGTCTAAAAATTTCGTTGAGAATCAAAGACTGGTCATCATCAAATCAGGTAAGCACCCTTGAATTTGAAGCTATAAACCGGGCCCTTCAGCTTGCCAGAAAATTATGTGGACCCTTGAGCAGATGAAAGCCAATTTCACTTTCATTGATAATTTGAAAAAAACACAAGGAATTGGCATTGCCACCCATTATAGGTTAGCCAATTCTTTGACAAAAGGAGTGGGCCATAATATTAAGGGTTGTCCCAGTAGTTCAGAGTCAATTCTTGTGGGATGAGTCCATATAAGATTTTGTCCCGATTGAAAATAGAACTAGAGATGGTAATGGGGCAGAGGGGCATGGTCCATCCCATTTCTTATCGACGCGGAGACGGAATGGGGGAAGTCGGGGAGTTCCGGGGTCGAAGAATAATCGGATTTCCATTCACCAAGTAATTTTCACTAACTTTGTTATCATTAGAGGATTTTGACAAGTAAGATATTGATTATTGATGAGAGTTTAACAAAAAGAAACAAAGACATAAACTAGTAATATGCATGTTATTGGGTATTTTGCTCTTATTATATCAAAATATTAAAATCTATATAGATATATACATACAAAAATAATAATACTACTATAATCAGAGTCGGATAGTGCTATACTAAGGCGCGGGGGAAGCAAATATATACCAACCCCTCCCCCATTCACTCATTGGATCGAGGAATATCGCTCAAATCAAGCCAGGGAGGTCGGAGAGGCGGGGATGGGGGCGGATAAATATATTCATAAAAAAATACTAATAACTATAATCAGAGTCGGATCAGGCTAGTATAACGGAATAGGAGAAGCAAATACCAGGCCCCCTTCACTCCTCGAATTAGGCAATACCCGCTCGGATCAAGCTGGGAAGGTTGGAGGTGGAGTCAGGTAACGGCAATTGCCATCCCTAAATTATAGTAGACCCCAAGTCATCTACAATGGTATAATCAAAAAATAATAAACAAAAATTGACACATTAGGTTTTGATTATTCACTTAAGAGGTTGATAATCTTCACAATGGTCACTTCTAGTCAATAATCAAAATAAGGGTCAATTACAATTTCACTCTCTCTCCCCCTCTGTTTCCTGCCATTCACTTCCCTCCATTTACGTTTTTTTTTTTTGGCAAAAATATATTGATTCCCTCTTTGAATTTTGGGGAAAAATAATTAACTTTCTTCTCTTCTATTATGAATTTTTTTGGAGGGAAAAATAAATAGAAACGGGAAAGAAAATGAAATACCTTAATCCGACGATCATGAGTTGAATTATAGATGATCAAGAGATATAAGCTTCACTTTTTGAAGAAAAAAAAAGAAATAGTTTGTGGGTGAAGTGAAAGAATATATACAATAGGCGAAAAAGAGAAGAAAAAAATACCAATTGAAATACGCATGCATACAAATTTTGGAATTAGTTAACTTATGTTGTGTGGAATCCATAAATTTTGATTATTGAAAAAAGTTGCTAGTTTTGGTTATTCAAAACCCAAAATTTGATTATTCTAAGAATGTTGCTAAATTTGATTATACCATTGTGACCCATCTTTTACATCAACATTATTAACTTTAAAAATAATTGATATTTAATTACACCACTGTGGATGACCTTAATGAAAGAATTGGTCTTCTAAAAGAATAAAACATAGTCGAGATTTGCTGCGGAGACTGAGTATTCCTATTTGTACCCATGACAAGAAAAGAAGTGTGGATATAAATCAACATCATACTATTCGGAGAAATTGATAAGGTGAAGAGTGCATGTTCCGAGTTTGAGTAAGCGACAAAGGGCCATGAAGAGCGTAAAATGAAAGGGTGTGGCACCAAAGTATGCTCCTCTCGTCCTTCGCATTATTATAAAAATCCTCAGCCATCTCTCTCTCTCTCTCTCTCTCTCTCTCTCTCTCTCTCTCTCTCTCTCTAATAAAGAAAAGGGCTCAATTAGCTTGCCAACAAAAACAGATTCTGTTTGGAGACAAGATTTCAACCTCCCATCATGTGTCTCTCGTCTTCTTCGGATCTCCCATCACTACAACAAAAAACACCATCGGTGACATGCAAAAATGTCACCAAACGTCCAAATTTTGTCACCTATTGTCTTTGGTGACACAAGAAGAGGTGTCACTATATCCATGACACTGAAAGTCAAGGGTGACAAAATTGTGAAATTGTCACGGAATGTTGTCAACAGTGACAAAAATTTGGTGTCACTGAAGACAAATTTTCCGTGACACAGTTGTCACCGAAAGTAATAATGACAACAATATGATGTCACGAAAGAGAGATTTTCTGCGACAAAAGTGATTATGTCACCGATAGTAACAATGACAGCACCATTTTGTCACAGAAAAGAGATTATTCTGTGACAAAGGTTGTCACTAAAAGTACCGACCATGGCAACCGATTGTGTGTCACTAATAACCTATTGTAGTGGTAAACATACGACAGTGATAATCTCTTTTGTCACCAAAAGTAGGACATTAGCAGCAATACAATTTATTCCATATATTGTTTTCGCCTGCTTACAAAGTTCTAATTTTTTTTGTATCTTATAATTCAACTTAGCAAAACTTAAATTGCGAAAAAGCAAAATATCATTCAAATCAAATATCCATTAAGTCAACATTCATTATCCAACTTCAAAACCTTTCATAACATTCATCCTTCAACAATAACCACTTCAAACTTAACATCACCACCGAAACTACAAAGCATACATATCCAAAAAGAACTCAGAACAAGTGTTCCATTTAAGTACCAAAAAGTCTTCAACTCCATCTTGGTTAGCTTCCAAAAATAACTACCAAAAAGTCTTCAACTTCATCTTGGGTAGCTCCAAAAAGCAACTCCATCTCCTTACTTACCTGTACAAAATTGCCAAAAAAAAAAAAGAAAGTAATTATATATGTAACAATGTTAAGCCTACGAAAGGTTCTGAAAAAGAAAGAGATTTTGCTCCAAGTTGTTATATGACGAATTATGGCATGACTCATGAGTGACTAAGCAAGCTACCCAACCCAGATTTTGATGCCATTCTAGATGATATCGATGATATGCAACCTATGTAGCAGCAAAACTTTGCCATAATCGAAGTGTCGGTGTCAGAAACGTGCAAGACATGGACATGCTCCAGACACACTTCAGACACGTGTCCGACACATGAACAACATTAATTCAACCTTTATCACACTTTTAAAGCCTAATTCCAAAAAGCACGATAATTAGATTGTACGTAAAAAAACAAATTCAATTAAACCACATAAATCACTTCGTGAAATTGTATGTACTCTGTCATTACCTGTGAACCTACATAACATGTTTCTTAAGCTAGTTACTTCTGAGATTGAACAAAATTATCTCAGTTTTCCTACCAAAGAAGTTGTATATGATCGATAATTTTCCAGGGAAGTGAAGGGCTCCTCCTAAAGGTTGAAACTTGAAAGGAATAATGTGGAATCTTGATACCATGTGCACATCCCACAAGTATAACTGAAATGCTCAATACAAAGGAATTCAAATCTCTCTTATGAAATAGTCATTTCAAATCCATTAAAATGAAGCTACTCAATGCCGAAATCCACATGGAAACCATCAAACATAAGTTTTGAGTAATTCTCATTGCATAATCAAAGTGAAATATGTTTATGTGAAATTAATGTCTATGAAAACAATACCTGAGGGTTTCAGTATAAGATGCTCTTATGAAGTTCCATTTGCACGTACGAATCAGAAGCTATAACCATCCGACTCAACAGTTCTTGCAGATTGGATATATCGCAGCTGGTAACTTCCACTCGGTTGCATAAAACCATCCGATTGGTTCTTGATCAGACTACTAGTCTATTATCAATACGAAAAATCAGAACGTAGAATAATCTGAATGTAAAGCCTATTAAGTAATCAAGATACAATCTAGAATTACCTTACGAAACGGGGAACCAAAATCTTTCAAAAGGAATACTCCGCTTTGGAGATAGAAAAATAGTACTAAAGAATTATAAACAACAGAGAGCACCCACCTTGCTCGTTTGACGTGCATTTTCAATGGTAACTCGTAGCTTCACCTCTAATATGAGAGTGCTTGCTGGAGTATCTTCTTCTCGTTCAATTTAGCGACTGCAGTTTGGTCGAAGTCCAAATAGATTTGCCTGTGGATACCAAAAATATCGCTGTGATCTATCGTTGTTAAACACGTTGCTTTCATTTTTGTATTGCCAAATATTGCTGACAAGCAGCGAGACGCATTCATTTAAACAAACTACAAACACAGCAGGAACTAAACCTGTCAAAGCACTGAAAGAGAACAGAAAAACAGACCAATAACGACCCCAAAACAATCAGGCAGCAATTTCTAAAACTAAACATAGCCACATTGTCCGTTTAGCTTTCCATAATAATTACTAAAATTGCACAACTAGATTAGCATTTCAAGTTGTAGTTTATAAGCTATTACAAAGTCATGCAAACTTGGAAGAATGAAAGAACCTATCAACGGTGGTGCACATGCAAAGCAGGCTGTTTGAACTAGCAATTGTATGTGACCTAAAACAGCATCTTCAGACACACCTGTCCAGAATATCCATTGTTATAGATTGTTACCAAGCCAAGAGTCGAAATGAAAAAAAAAAATTATCCAAGTGATATTTCAAGAAGTAAATCATGCAAGCACAATTGGAACAAGAAGAAATCGACTTGGAACAAGAAGAGTGCCCTCTATTGATGTGAAGAACCTACACGCTAGAAGGATAGTCAAAGGAAAAAATAAGTAGCCGTTTCTAACATACCTGAGTAAACTAAACAATACAAACATGTGCACATTTTCACCATGTCATGCCAGCATATGCACAGCAAACATGTTCCCTCAAGGATTCTTATGAGACTCCATCCATGTTTGGTTTAATTCGTTGCAAGCCTGTAAAACCACAACCAAGTCATCTGTATATTGCCAATCAGAAAAAAGTCATCTGCATATTATTAGTTAACTTTCAAACAAGCTAGCAGGACTAGTTCAGTAGTTCTCACGTTAAAAATTCACCTATATAAATAAATCAAAGCTATTAGATAATGGAAAAGACAAATCCTTCTTCTTACAACAATTGCTCTTACCTGATTTCAAACCATCATTACAACAGTCCCTCCACTTCCTTCTTTACAAGGGAAGAATAAGGGTCAAATGAACCATACACTAAACGCAAGAAAATAAATGAAGTGCAAAGGAAAAAAGAAGAATTTTCAGTGCCTTTTCATATAGGTATTTGGTCCATAAAAAGCTCATGCTCTAATATCTGTAAAAGAAACAAATGGATTCAAAACAAAAACCATAAATTGAAAGTCAGTGCATTGCTTATTAGTAATTGCAAATTGCATAAGACCAGATACAACAGACGAACTAGCAATGTGAAGCATCAACAGGGACTACTCTATTCAAAACAAGGTATGCCAATACCAAGACAAGTCAGCCATGGCAAAGACAGAGCATCAACCAAGGCAGGACAAGCCACAATAGCTGAAGCAACCAAACGAGTAGCATCATCTAAGAACTTATAGGCCCCGGACATGAATAGTTTTATCAAGGTGTAGCATCAACTAACCCATAATAGTTTTATCAAGGACATTATCCAAAAGGTGAGCTTGAACTCTAGAAAGAAAAAAGCTCATTCTCTCGATTTGTTGCTTTTCCAAAATAATATAAAAAAGACCAACAAAGATCGATCCACAACATAACAAAGGAAGGACAAAACATAGAAGTCAGATAATTACCTGAGGAAATATGTGACAACGATGATGCCGGAAAGAAGAGCTGGATCTTTGAGAGGTACAGTGAAAGACAAAACCTTGAAAAAAAAATATGAATGACCAAAACAAAACTAAACAGAAATTATAAGCCGATTAGACATAAATACCACAAATAAACGAAAACTAAACAAAAATTGCACACCAAAAAAAAAGAAGAGATTGGAGATTAATTTTGAAAAGCCCTAATCTTTAGACAAAGAAGAAGACTTTGAGCTAGCAAGTTACCTTAGCGGTACCCAAGAGCGAGAGGCAAGTTCGTGGACGGCCACACGAACAGTCACAGATCTGATCTTCGAAGACTCCCAAGACGAGACGAATGTTTTGAACGCCTCTCCGAGCTGTCGAGGTCGTCGCTGGAGAAACGGGAAGTCGATGTAGGCTGCATGTAGTTTTGGAACCCCTAAATGCAAATCCATTCTGGCATTTCAGTCTATCCTCTATATCTTCCTTGCCCTTCTCAACGTGGACTTGCTGTAAGCTTACCCTTTCGGTCAGAGTTCGAGAATCCTAAACTCGGGGCTTTTGCTGTAAGAAAGAACCAGAAGAAATGGAGAGAGCAGATCGAAAATAAAGATGACAAATCAAAAGAACTGGAAGGGAAACCAGGTTTATCTTTCATAGTCATCAAGAAAACCCCAAAGCAACACCACCGACAGCACGGCGCCTTACCCCGATTCTCGGAAACCCCACACGTCCGCCGGGAGGTTCAAACACAGATGCAAAAAATTTTGAGACAGAAACATACCAGTATAAAGAGACCACCTGTTTGTGGGCTGATGGAAGTCTTCGGCGTGAGCGTGGCTGCGGGAGTGGAGATCGAGAGGCAGAGTAAAAGTGGAGACCGGAGAGTGGCAGCGTGAAAAAGAGGAAAGTTAGGGCTGGGTTTTGGTGACAAGCAAAACGACGTCGTTTTGATTGTAAAAATTTTCATTTCACTTTTTGACAACGCGCCTAAATGAGTGGGAGCCCGGGACCGCGAAATTTCGGATCTTTCGGTGACACCTTAAAACTTGTCACTGAAAATTGTCTTCAGTGACAAATATTTTGTCACCAAATCACCTCATTATTTACTCTGGTCACCCAAAGGTTTTCGGTGACAAGCTGTAAATTATTTGTCACTGTTGAGTATATTCCGTGTCAACCCCAAGTTTTTGTCACCAAAAGGTGTCTAGGGGTGTCACCATTGGTGTTTTTTGTTGTAGTGCATCCTGTACAATTAAAAGATATTCATAAACTCATCACCAAACTATGTTTTTATTTACCCTAAACATTTCATGTTTCATAGATTGGAGATTGAAAATGATTCGTATCCACAATTCCAAGTGCAACGAGGGTTTTTTTCACATGTGACATTGTTGAACACATGGGTATTAGCTTTACAAGATTATGGCAAATAAGCGGAAAAACTTAGCTCAAGTTTAGGCTCTCAGGATAGTGCGGTTAATTCGGACTGGATGCAATTCTATTCACAACTTTTATGAATTCATCTTGGGTCTTACAAAATTATCAATGAATTGTTCTTTATGCAACTTGCTTAGAATATCATGCAAAAACAAGTTTAATCTGAATCTTGATAGTTTCACTTTTTATAAGGGAAATGATTTTGCCACACTATTTTTTGATAATGCCACACCCTGCAAGTGTATTTTTGCACCAAAAAATACACTTGCAGGGTGTGGCATTATCAAAAAAGGGTGTGGCAAAATCACTACTCTTTTATAATCCCAAAATTAAAGAACCCATCCTCTACAACAGTACCCTGTGAGAGTCAGTGACGCAGTACTAAATAATTAAGCTGGTCCCATTGTAGCTTTGGTGATCTTGCTCTTTGACCCCAGTATTTTTAGTACTTGGACATTTTAATTGGAGTTCTCATTAGTGGAAGGATCTCTTCGTCTTAAAGCAAAAGATTTAGGACCAGAGGGATCTTCCCATTTTTGTCATTGGGACCATAGTAATTCCTCTCCTGGTTGCAGTCTATGTACCGCCAGTATCAACTATCACGTGACCCTTGATTATTTTTTCCCAAATACCAATGGTGTCCAGGTCATTTTATGCGCATTTCAATTAATTATCTCTCCCATCCGACCAAAGTCAAGTCATTCACGTTTGGACTAGTGAATTCACGATAAATTACTTTCTTGATTGCTGTTAAAGATGGGAACTGATTTTGTCACTTTTATTTTTTCTAACGGTACTCCCCTTTTTTTGCAAAACAAACCACCTAATAGAGACAAAAATGAAAGTGTCGTTAGAGAAAAGAGGGATGTCAAAATCATTGTCCTTAAAAGATTCTCTTGTTTAAAGAATCTGATTTGATCCTACGGCTAAAAATAAGGTGATACTAGTACATGGGTACACCAAAAACACGAGTACAGATAACTTGAGTTTATTTACCCACCAACCAAACCTTTGGGGCTCACGTGACCCTTGATTTACCACTTTTTTTTTTATCATTCCTTGATTTACCACTTGGCAGAAACAAAACCAGAGATTCTTTGATCCTCTGTGTTTCTGTACCACGTGGAAGCGAAACGCATGACAAGCTTATTGGTGGCAGTGCATTATCCCAAAAATTGACTCGGTCGCTTTGTAGTCTCAGCGAACCACTATTCAGCATGCGCACTTGGTACTTGGTCGGGGAAAAAATTGGACCAAGGGTCTGTCTGGGTCAGTCACTTTTTTGTTTGTTTACTCATGTGTGTGTGTGTGTTTTTTTTTACAGAGTTTACTGTTGTGTTTAAAGTACCCCTACTTTGGCAAAGTCTTTTTTATTTTCTTTGTAATACAAGGTGTCCCGAGTCAGTTTGCCCGCACCTCGGGTTAATCCTTACGGTCACTCCTACAACCGTTTTACATGCTTACACATGCTGATGAGGTGATTCCAAGAGTTATTGATAATGAGAATCGAATCTAAAATCTTAAAATTGAGCAAATACCTAGGTCCCAGACCATGGGGTCTTGGCCTAATTGGTGGACAAGTCATCAAAATCATCTTATTTGCTTGTGTTTACACAAATAATTCAAGGTTATGAAAGGAAAATGATATTGACCTTCCAAAAATTGATACAGACACTCTAAAAAATAAAGGAAAGTGGTTTTGGAATTATATTGATTTTGAAGTGTCTGTATCAATTTTTAGAATGTCAATATCCTATTCCTTATGAAATGGACCTTAACTAAATATATCCACAAGACTGACAAGAGAGAATAAATTTTCATGACATATCATCAATGCTGAAACATTTATCTCTTTCTCATCATATGATATGGTAAAAAAGCTACTACGGTGTGTTTCAATTTCTTTGGATAACGCAACATGCGTGTGTGTATATATATTTTAAACTGAAATTATAATAAAACTAATTAGAAGAGTGCATGAGTCAAGGGTATGCAAACCTCTGGGCGTCCGCCTTTAATTGAAAAGAAATACAACTTGGCATATTATCTAAAACATGAAACCCTACATCCATTTGAAGTCCCAAATCTGTCAACCGGTACGCACATGCATTGTTCTCTCGAAAAGTATGTTTCACTTCCATCACCCCTAACTGCTGCAAGAAATACCTGCAATCATTCAGCCTTGTTCTCTTTACAATTCAAAAAGAATTTTTCAAAAAATTCCTCCTAGATTCCAACATTTCTCTCTTTATATCTCTCCACTTATTACCTCTACTATTTTTCAAAATTTTTTTCAAACAACAATCCAAACAAAGCACAGACAATAAAGCACTCAATTGGTGTGTTTCATCCCAATTTGTAGCAAGTAACTGGATCATGACCATAGAGTCTGATTCAACTTCCAAGTTTGATAGTTGAAGACTAGTTGCTAACTGTAATCCATCTCGCAACCCCCAAACATGCATGTATATACATGTACGTACATACATTTGGACATATACAGAATAAATGAAAAGTACAGGAAATTAAGAATTTGATGAGAGTAAGGACCGACTAGAACCATCGTTTCACATAACAAGGTGTTGTTCTACGCTTAGAAATGTGATTGAAATTGTTTATTTTAATCGACAGGCCAAGTTTGTCATTCATCTCAAACACTACAAGATCCCCCGGTCCCTCCAAAATGAGAGTAGTGGTCAAAAAGATGCACTGCAAATCTACTTCTTTCAGTTACTCATATTGTATGTTGACTACAGTATTAGAGTAATAGGAGGAGGAGGAGGAGTACAGTAGTAAACAACTGTGCAACATATCTCTGACACAACTTCACTGTGTGTTCTACTATAAAAAGTTTGATCCTCGCAAGTGGGCATCTCTCTCTCTCACGTTGTGCGCATAACTCCGCGAGTTCATGCTCGGAAATAGATGGCCATCGCACAAATTGTTCACGTAGGTGCAGCTACGGCTCCAGAAAAAGAAAATTAACCTTGTCATGACTCATAGAAGTACTTAGATGCTATATCAGTTTTAAATTTTATACGAATAGAAAACACGTAACTAAATTAACGAATTGGTATATATAATATTGTTTCTGAAACGAGACGATATATTTATTTTTCTTTTCTGACACAGGAGTAATAGTTTTTCTTTCATCTTGCAATTGCTTGTCTTAATTGAGAATTTGTCTTTTCTTTTAACGAAACTGGATTCAGATTGGGCAGTACTTTCCTCTGGTTGCATTGAAATAGTTTTTCTATTCATACATCTAAGGCTTCTAAGCTCTCCTTGAGCACAGATTGAAAGATAGAAGTAATAGATACAAAATAGACTAAAAGAATAATGAACAAATAAAATGGGACATCTTCTACTTTATTTTACAGATATAAAATAAACCGAAAAAATCAAAAGGTGAAATTTTGGGCTTAAATGCTGTTGCATGAACATTTTTTCATTTTTCAGCTTGGGCTCTCCAGCGGCAACGATAAATGCATCAAGATGCAGACCCTATGCAAATCTAGTGGCTATCCTCTACACCACCTCCACAAGTAGAGTGTTGCGTCAAACATCGGAGTTGAGCGGCCTTTCCTTTTCATTTTTGTTTTTGTTGTATTCATCATTTTTCGGCCTATGAACCGCATAATTTATAATATATGATATGGATCAATATAACTTGCGTTTCCTTTCCCGGTAAAAATCATCCTGTTGCCTGAACTTATCACAGCTGGACTGATTGTAGTCTCAGAACTCATCAGAAGCCTTGCTGATCATTTCTTACGGCAGAACAGTTCGAATTTCGTCCTACCTACTCATTCCCTCACCTCCAACAAAACCCAATCCCTTTACACTGCTTCTGCTTCAGTTATACCGGGCCCATATCCTCGAAATAATGTACTATTATTATTAGTAACAAAAACATAATCTTGAGCAAATTTCCCAATCCTTTTTTTCCCTCTGGCACCCCCTACACAATTACTCCATTGAGTTTTCTAACTTCAATTGGTTTAGAAAATTACTCTTATAATATCCTCTCTGGCTCTCTCTAACCCCTCGTGTTCTCCGTTTTTGCCATTGCGCCGCGCGCCACCACTTCCTCCACCCGGCACCTCTCATCACATCTGTCCACCACCAAATACCACCCCTCCTCTACCATCATTGGGCCTCTCCACAGCCGTGCCACGTTGCCAGTTGACTTTTGCTACCTATCCAATCCTTCATTTTTCCATAGCTCCTTGCACTTTACTTGTTTTTTCCCCCCACCGGCCCCCACCAAATCCTTCCCCATCCGTTCTCTACATCGAGTGAGCAAGCGAGAGGAAAAGCAGTGAAATATGAGAGAACCAGCAGAGAATGAGAGACAAATGTGTAAAGATCGAATCTAAGGCTCTGTTTGTTTCGATGTAAACATTTTGCAATGTAAAATATTTTTCATGTAAAATGTTTTTTCAGAAAACAAATTTTGAACTTTTATTTTTCGGTATTTGGTTGGTACTTGAAAATATTTTCAGAAATCAACAAAATAGTGTACAGAGAGAGATGAGGAGCTTAAACGGTAGAGAGCTATGAGATTATTGGAATTGAACGTAGGTCAGGACTGATGATCGAGGAAACTAAGCAATGAGAATTACAGTAGAAGGCCGTGGGTTCATTTTGAAAAATAACTTACGAAAGATTTAAGGGTAAGTCATTTTCATCAAATTGATGGAAAATGTTTTACATGTAAAATGTTTTCCTCATTATTTACACAACTAAACACCGGAAAATAGGTAAAACATTTTACCGGAAAACATTTTACGTCCAAACAAACGGAGCCTAAAGGTATCATGAAATCATAAATTATATAAAGCATTTCTTCAAAGGAATAACAGAGTCTCTGGGATCGCACATAACGAGATGGACAAAGTAAGAAAACAAATTGACAATCGGTGGAATCGTTTGTTTCGCTTAACATGCCATAATGACTAAGGATGCGTTTTCACTGTTTATTTCTTGTCTTCGGATTAATGATAACAGTTAAATTATTTCCGCTTAACAATATTTTAGTTTATGAATGTGAGGAAAATATCCTTCCTACCTAAAAAAACACCGTGTAAAATATGAACTTCAATCCATTTAATTTAGTAGGAACGCCCCTAAATGAAAATGACAAGTATGCGATGGTACTAGTTAGCACTTGTGTAAATTAGTAACGGGGTTGATGGTCAATGCATGTTTAGTGACTGGCCCATTGAGTTGACTAGATCACAAGTCTATTTCATTCGATTAATGCCCATTGACAAGATCATAGGTTAATCTTATTGAATAATAGCATGTCATTGAGTCATACTGATTCTAGAGCATATCCACAAAAAGGTTCGTTGATTGGTAGCCATTGCGGTAATGGTGGTTTACGGAGACTACTAAAAAATGCTACTGATCGATCCATATCTGAATGACGAGTGAATAATTGATCTATACAATTGATTTGATCGAATCAGTGAATTTGGATGGTTGAAGGGTGAAGTGAATCAAGGTGACCTCATCTATATATTGGAATAGTAAAAGTGAAAGGGTCTAGTTTTCAAAGGTGATGGTAATAGCATCAAATCCCCAAATCGAACTGATATGATTCTGCATGTCGAATCTTATATCTTTTTTTTAAGACGAATCAATAAATATACAAAAATCAAACGTAAAATAAACAAATACGAAAAAATTGATTAAAAACAAAATAAAAAAAGCCTTAAGAAACTTGATGGAATAAGACCTAAATATGACCGATAAACGAATAAGTTCAACAAAGAAGGTTAGTTACCCCAAATATGAGGGAGATTATTCAGTGCCCCAGAATCTTTTTTCTCATCACATTTTTTTTAAGGAGATTTAGATTCTTTTTTCACCATACATTACGGATCATGTAGAATTTACAAGGGTGTGATGGAAAATTGGTAATATACCATGTGGTAGTGCACTAGATATTGAATAATTTTTCCCACCACCATATGAACGAGGACCTGGGGATCGGGTTGCTATGCAATGCACATCCGTTGATCTTATCAATCAATTGTCCAGATTAAAAATCAATTTTGATAGGTAAAAATTATTTCTTACATGTCAAAATTAAAAATTACGAAGTACTCCGTTGAGATCGATAGTTTGTGCGTGCTCTGCAGCGCGTTGCAGTATAGGATTTCCCGATCCTGTGAATCATCTCTGACGTCACAGTCCAATTGAGTATTTTTAACCGTAGTTTAAAAAGTTACTACCAGATTCCAATAAATGGCCGCAGGGGCATTGAATAATTTCTCCTCACCCAGTCCTTCCCTTCCAGTTGTCCCTGGCGCTCACTTCTTTCAAGTTTCTCTCCCCCCAACTCTCGAGTCTCGTGTCTACTTATAGACTGTACCAGAAGGGTCAGAAACAACAATACAGTATTACTAAAGCAGAGAGAGAGAGAGAGAGAGACAAAGAGAGAGAGAGAGGTTACTACCAACATAAGAACATAAACGCAGAGAGAAGAGAGAGAGAGGGAGAGAGAGAGAGTGTGTGTGTGTGTGACCAACTTGCAGCTGCCACTTGCTGCGCCGGAAATGACGGTGTTCGGCCACTCAGGCGGAGGCGGCGGTTTCCTCGCCGGCAAACAAGTATTTCCCGTAGACTGCCAGGCGGAAGTCTCGCATCGCCTCCTCGAAGCTTCCCACACCGGCGATCTCAGATCGGCTCTCGAGTGCGCCGCCGATCCGTTCGTCGACGTCAACTTCGTCGGCGCCGTGTGGCTCAAGGTCCGCAAGGCCGAGGTCACGTGCCGCGAGGACCTGCCCAACGAGGTCCGGTTCGAGTACGAGGAGTTCAAGACTGACGTCACCGCCTTGTTCCTCGCCGTGCATACCGGGAACGTCGCGCTTGTTAGGAAACTACTGGTAATGCCCTCTTAGATTTATAGTTTCGGTTGATTGATTTTTTTCACCCTCCTCACCGATCAATGTTGATGTGGTTTTTGTTGTATTGTTTCGTATGGCATACTTTGAATGTTTTTTTTTCTTTTCTAGCTGATTGTGGAGTGGTTTATGTTTGACTAATGGCGAACTTCACAATCTGTTCGTTCACTAGTATGTTTATCTGCGTCTTTTTTTATCTTCAACTAGCTTGTGTATAGGGGTGATAAATGTCAAACAGTTCAAGTAATAGCTTAGTTTGAAAATTTAATGAGATTTGCTTGTTTATGAGAGGAGCCGATCTCAAATGAGCTTTAATGAAAGCAAATACGAGCCGATCTTAAGTAACTTGAATTTTTCATATACAAAATAAGCCAAATGAGCCGAGTGAGTAAAAGCTTATTCAAGCTTGATTTGAAATCTTAACGAGCTTCAAAAAATAATGTTCAAGATAAACCAATCTTGAACAAGCTTTTAACAAACAAATACGAGCTTAGGCTCAAGTAGCTTGGTTCGTTTAGGAGCCGTACCTGTTTTACTCTGTTTCAAGTAAATTCAAAATTTGATATCTGGTGCCGTAAATGAGCGTGTAGCTGGAATATTTTTTAGTTCAAAATAAACACCTGATTTGGATTTGGTTTTGATACCCTCTTGTCTGTTCAATCGCTGTTGATGATGTGGTTTTTTTTTTTGTCTCCCGTTTTCGCCACTGCTCTATTTAGTAAAGTACTGTAAATTCAAAATTTGAAACCAGGTGCCATTAATGAGTTTGTGTTTTACCGTTCTCGAATACCTTTGGAGGTCAAAATAAACGCCTGGTCCTAGTTTCATTTTTAAGACGTGCCGATTCTGTACGGTTTTTTTTTTTTTATCGGATACCGATTCAGTACGTGATTAAACTATATTTCGGCTAAATTATTTTTTGGACTATTTTTTTTTGGTCTTTGTAGTTTATTCAACAAATTTTTGTTTTTGTTAAGATTTCTTTTAATTATTTGTTCATACAAAGGAGAGGGATATAAAAAATATTAAATTATTATGACTAAAAACTTATAAAAGCTCACTGAAAGAAAAAAATAATAAAACCGACAGATTTTTTTTTGGATTTTTTAAGCTTTTCCAAATTTGTTTCGTATTTTTATATTACTATCGTCTAAAGAAATTTAACGAAAATTTAATAAAAGCAAAAACACGTTGAATAAAGACAAAAGAAAAATCCAATAACTTTTAGCCAAATGAAGCTTAAGGCTATTGATGGTTTTTTTTACCCCGAGCATTTCTGTTGCTTTAATTAGTTGGAAGAAGATTTTGAAGCTTGAAACTGAATTTTCTTTCTGTAATTACCTTTTAATTGCTGGACCGTTATTTTTGGACATATAGATATTTTGGTCCCTATCACACAGATTTAGCGAATCAGTACCTGGTTATATCTTAATTGTTGTTTTTTTCTCCAATTAGAACAAAGTGTACTGTCAAGTTGGGCAAGCTAGACTGTATACAGATCGTTTGTTTTCGTCCTTTTCCTTCTTTACGCTATTCTTGACTTTGCATTTTGGCTTTATATTCTCTCCTTTTTCTCCTTCTAAGCTGCTTGCTTAGTGAAAATTCCTGGATCAGAACATAATCGGAAATGATTGGTACACACCACATTTACATAGATCCAACCACATCTCTCCCACATATACTCGTAGGTCCCACCATGTGGGCCCCACCTATGGGACCCGTATGCGGAGCCCACATGTTTGTGAGAGAGATGTGGTGTGAATATTGGAGAACTTTTTGAAGCTTGCAACAAGGTCTCCACTCCCGTGTACAGCGTATAAGCTTTGGGTAATTCTTCTTACACACCTTCGAAACAGACCACTTAATAGAGTGAGTTTCACAACATATTTTCAAATTTTAAACCCTTTTTTTTTTGGTTGTTGATATGCTTGTTGTCCACGCAAAAATCAGGTTGATTGGACATTTGTAGCAAACTTAGAAATTTACATTTTCAAAAGAAAAGTGGATCGTTAAAGTTCTCCTTGTTAACCAATTGATTTGAGTCCGTCACTTATTGATATTCGATCAATCTGATTTTTTTACATGAATGATTTACATATATGGAGCTAAAAATGAATGGCTTAGATTGTCAAAATAAGTTGTGGGATCCAATGCTAGCTATTGCGTGGGGTGTTTGAGAGGTGCATTTGAACTAGTGTATACATAGCAAAGCTCTTGATTTTTTAATTCCTTCGATTTATTTTTTTAGCGCATCTTCTGCATAAAAATCCTTTTAAGGGGTTATGTGCCGGTGTTAAATTTTTTGCATGCTTGTGATATGTCTAAAATGCTGTAACATGCATTTTAAGTTATACAGTTAAAATGCTGTAACAAGCTTTGAGACATGCTTTGGGGTCATTTTAAGTTATACAGTTATTTCCTTTTTGAATTTGAGTCTAACCGAAGCATAAATTATTTGTTTGACTTGTCCATTCATGCCGAAAAAGAAAATTTAAACTTTTTTTTTATTATTATTTATGATTTTTTGAGAAGTGAAATGCATGACATGCAAAATGTTAGCCGTAATGATGAGAAAAGTAGGTACACCAAAGATAAGCTGGCATGGGACTTCCGGAAGGTTTGAGTGGATATAAGAATGGATGTAAGAATGAATGTGTCTCTAGCATTACCCTAAATCTAAATGGCAACAAGACTTAGATCTTATACATTTCATCTTATATGAAGAAAAATATAAAGTAACATTGTCTATAAGATAAGCTTTTTAATTTCCTGGCTTGGGTTACCAGCCCATTTTGGGTTGTCTCTAACCCTCTAACATAGTTTGGAGGGACTGAAGTATGGCCCACCTACATGATACATTCCCCCCCTTCTTCGTATTAATGTACTTCCAAGGGCTGCTTGGTAAAATATTTCATGCCCCATTATCTGTCATGTCTATCATGTTGACCATTTTGTCTGTGAGTGCCTGAGTGGCGGTGAGCACCTGGACTCAATGAACTGTCCAAAATGCTGCTGCTAGTTTGGTTTCTTTCTGTAAAATTTTGAGGCAAGTAAAAAACAAGATGAATGACTTGCTGAGTCATTTATGTAATTTGGCATGCTGAGGGTTGGCTGTTGTTGAAATGACAGGGTATTGGAGCTGATGTGAACCAGAAACTGTTCAGGGGCTTTGCGACAACAGCGGCAGTGAGGGAGGGCCACCGTGAGATTTTGGAGATCTTACTTAAAGCTGGTGCTTCTCAGCCAGCTTGTGAGGAGGCCTTGTTGGAGGCTAGCTATCATGGGTGTGCAAGGCTTGCAGAACTGCTCATGGGATCTGACCTTATTCGGCCCCGCATCGCGGTGCATGCCCTTGTCACTGCATGCTGCAGAGGGTTCACCGACATGGTAGATTCTCTCATGAAGGTAAAACGCCCTA
This sequence comes from Rhododendron kiyosumense, assembly GCA_019656275.1. Taxonomy (NCBI): domain Eukaryota; kingdom Viridiplantae; phylum Streptophyta; class Magnoliopsida; order Ericales; family Ericaceae; genus Rhododendron; species Rhododendron kiyosumense. The sequence goes on along the minus strand of BPLS01000195.1, from coordinate 24,519 downwards.
TTCACTGACACAAATGGAATGTCCAGCAGTAAGATTCTGGTTAAAAGATATAAACTGTGGATATGTTAGTCTGTAACAGAACAAACTGTAAAATTACTTTTACCATCGAACTATTTATTTAAAACTTTGTCCGCAATATTTTTACCGATGAACCAGGTTTACAGAAGTAACGAAACAAAGTAGGTTTACAGAACAAACTGTAAACCTACGTTTACCATCAATGTAGGTTGAGTTTTTTTTTTGGTAAGTATGTAGGTTGAGTTTAATACGATAGATGCGGCTTTTCTGCTCTCTTAACTTTTTTATGGACCTGCTTACCACGTTCTCTAGAAAGTTGCTCTGGTTAAAACCCAATGGTTTTCAGCAACTGTTTATCATTCTCAACATAAAACTTTGGCTTCTTGTCAAAATTGTCTGGAAAAACATTTTGCTGCTTGTCAGTTTGCTGAAGTTTAAGATTGGATGAATTATACACAAACTCCTGTGGTATGCAAAAATAGAATGTTAATATTGCGGCGAAGTGAACCAAGCTTGGGTGCATATTGGAATTGTTACTCCTAGGTGTTCGATGGGGATAATCTAGGGGCTTCGGATCACTTGATTAATTTCTCTTCGTGCTTTACATTTATGCTTATTTAGCACAACAAGTTAATGCAATAACCCTATGCCTATTGACAGTGTGGAGTAGATGCAAATGCAACTGACCGGGTGCTGCTCCAATCATATAGGCCTTCTCTACACACGAGTGTCGACTGTACTGCACTTGTGGCTGCTGTTGTTAGTAGGCAGATCTCTTGTGTCCGTCTGTTGGTAAAGGTAAGGTTCTAATCTTGATTGGGATAGTTTTTTTTTTTTGGTTGAATATGTTGATTTAGATAGTTGTTTGAAAAGAAATCTTAATCTGGGTAAAAAGTAGCAGGATTTAACATGTGGTGCAAGCCTATATGCATCCATCTCTCAGCCTCATGCCTTGGAGGTGAAACCGTTCTTTTATCTCCATCGAGAGGCTTTTGCAAATTTCTAATCTACTGGATTATGTATTAAACCTTCAAGACTACTGGTGAGGGGATTAGCAATAACACATCCTCCAAGGTTATATCATCCTATGTTTGAAGCATCCGAGATACCGAGGGGAGTGTATCTTGTGCTTTTGCGGGATTCGTTGTCCAATACATATGTGATATTGCTCATGATTCTCAGGAAAGGGATTTGGTATTTCATCTATGGGTAATGGGTGGTCCTCTCTAAAAGTTGTCAGGGTAACAACTGGAAATAGCTGGATTTGTCCTCGAATCTTGATAACATTTCCATTTCCATTTTCATAATTGTACGTGCTACATCACAAATTTAGAATCTCAACAGAAACCTACCGTATCTCCATGGTACACTGAATTGTACTACGGAATAAAACAGAAAATGACAATTTGCAATAGTCCTTTTTCTTTTTTCTCTTCACTCTGTTTGGAAAATGACTAACTTGCTTTCTCCAATTGTAAACAGGCTGGCGTTAGAACAGACATCAAAGTGCAACTAGGGGCATGGTCATGGGATTCTGCTTCAGGCGAAGAGTTCAGAGTGGGCGCTGGATTAGCAGAGCCCTACGCCATCACTTGGTGCGCAGTGGAATATTTCGAACAAAGTGGCGCTATCTTGCGCATGCTCCTCCAAGCAGTCTCCCCTGATACCCCACACCATGGAAGAACCCTCCTCCACCATGCCATTCTCTGTGGCAGTACAGGAGCCGTCAATGTGCTCTTAAGTTGCGGTTCACTTGTCGAAGCCCCTGTTAGAACCCAAAAAGCTGAATTTCGTCCAATACACATGGCTGCGCGTCTCGGATGTTCAGAAATACTTCAATCCCTAGTTGATAATGGCTGTGATATGAACTCAAAGACAGACATTGCTGAGACAGCTCTAATAGTCTGTGCAAAATATAATAGGGAAGGGTGTCTAAAAGTTTTGGCCTCAGCTGGTGCTGATTTCGGCTTGGTCAATATAGCCGGTCAGTCTGTATTGTCAGTGGCAGAATCAAACCGGTGGTCCCTTGGTTTTCAACAAGCTGTGCTGGATGTTATTAGGTCTGGAAAAGTTCCCAGATCCAGCAATACGTCTGTTTTTTCTCCTCTTATGTTTGTTGCTCGATCGGGTGATATTGAAGCCTTGAAAGTTCTAATTGGACGGCCTGAAATTGATCTCGACTATCAAGATGACAATGGTTTCTCCGCTGTCATGGTTACTGCAATGGAAGGTTACGTTGAAGCTTTCCGGTTACTTGTATATGCTGGCGCTGATGTGAAGCTGTGCAACAAATCTGGCGAGACTGCCCTTACCCTATCTGAAATAAATCAAAAGCGTGATCTATTTGAGAAGGTAATGCTAGAATTCGCTCTTGAAAATGGAAATCGCAATGGGGGAGGTTTTTATGCCCTACATTGTGCGGCTCGGCGTGGAGACGTGGATGCAGTGAGATTGTTGATGAACAGGGGATATGATGTAAATGTTTCTGATGGAGATGGATACACACCACTTATGTTGGCGGCCAGAGAAGGCCATGCACGCATGTGTGAGCTATTGATTTCCTTTGGAGCCTGTTGCGACTTGAAAAATGTGAAGGGTGAAACTGCACTATTACTCGCGAGGAAGGTTAGGGCGCAGAACGATGCAGTAAGGGTGATACTTGATGAGCTTGCTCGGAAACTGGTTTTAAGTGGTGCTATTGTCTCAAAGCATACCAAGGGAGGGAAAGGATCGCCGCATAGCAAGGTTGTTAAAATGGTGGAGGCCACGGGGGTTTTGAGGTGGGGGAATTCGAGCACAAGGAATGTCCTTTGTCAAGAGGTCGAGGTGGGACCCAGCTCGAGGTTTAAGAGGTTTAGACAGAGGAAGGGAGATGCCGGTGAGCCTGGGGTGTTTCGGGTGGTGACAACAAAGAACAAGGAAGTGCATTTTGTGTCTTCGGGTGGATTGGAGGCGGCGGAGCTATGGGTGAGGGGGATAAAGCTTGTGACAAAGGAGGCTGTATTTGGTAGAAAGCAACTGGAAACATGATGCAGGGTTTTACTTGCAAGTCTTATGAGTAGGAAGTCTGTATAGATGTTTGGGTATTGGAAGTACTTTGTCTCGAAGTACTGTACTATGTGTCCGCTGTAAAAATTTTGATTGATGTAGTTGTAAAAGCAAATACTACTATATTCTTCAAAGCAGAATCTTAGGACTTGATAATCAATCTATATGGTCTTTGACTCTTTGGGTTCAGTCATATTGCCCTAAATTTATTGGGACATGTCCCATCTACACTTCAAAAGTTATGGTTCGAAACGTTCTATTCTCTTCCCGTCATTGGGGTGATCTAGCTATTAGGTATAAGCGCAAAAGTGCAGTACAAAAACAGGCAATTTTCCTCTCACTTTATTTTGGAGGTGTGATTCTTCATTTTACGCCCATGACATCGCTCTTTAAGAAAACACTAATTTCGTTTGCTATCTTATCTTTGTTTTGATGAACCAGGACTATTCAGTGAATGCGAAGGGAAAAATCCCAAGTCTTGTTAGAATCAAGATCTTCTCGGGTGACCACTTCTCATGTGCTGCAATATGAAATTGAAGTCTTGTACGACATTTTGAGTTGTTCATTTTGTAGGTCTTAATGGACTTCAACATCGTGAACAAAAACACTATTGATCTTAATGGAAAATCAGCTCACCCTGTAATGTAAAAAGTTAATAACTCCAAACTTCACACGTTAAAAAGGGAACAAAACATATCAATTCGAGGAAAATTCCTGAACTGCAAATCAGCAAATTGGAGATTCATAACCACATCATTTCACACCACATAACCTTAGTTAACAGATGAATAGACATACAACACCTCTACCAAAGCGCAACATGAATTTTAGAGCTTTGTTACGGAGAAAACCCACAAAAGAAAATAAAAAGTAGCTCCCTGGAAAATGATACCTTGAAGACCCTAATCACTTGAAGATCCAGCATCATCATCTTCATGGTCTCTAACAACCTTCTCTATGAGCCTCTGCCGAACGCCATCAAGGACTGCTTTTCTGGATTGCTCGCTTCCACTTTGCCCGTCAACGAGAACAGGATTGGATTGGCAGAGGACCAAGGCAACACCTACCAATATGGAAATGTATAACGAGGGGAAAAGTAACAACCAATTTAAATCAGAATGCACACAAAGGAATACTGGGAGTATCGGTGGTTAAAATAGGTCCAACATCAATTTACATTTGGAGGGGAAATCAGAGAGTTAAAGAAGGAAGTGGAGCAGAATATTTGATTCGGATATATCTTACTTGTATCATTTTTCATACTCACCAGTATTAGTATGATTTTAAAGAATCCACTGGGAAAACCAATGAAGACCTTATTGGACTCATCAAATAATGGTTGTATTCTTGAGGAATTAGTCAAAGCAAAAACGTCGGTTCATTTGACTGTAGTTCCAAAACGAGACAAGCACACAAGATAGAGGCTGAAAATATAAATCATGCTGATATCGTAGAAGCATTGCATGTGGACATAACACATAAATACACAGCGAAAACAACTGGTCACTGGTGCCATTATGTGCATGCAGGAACCTTACATTTCCAGGTTTAACTTCCATCCTCAAAGAAGAAAAAGAAGATGCAAAAATAAACTGTAAATTTCATAATCCCATGCTCTATCATAGAGGAGAGAAACAGTGCAACTGTGATGGCTAACTATTACTCACACCTCTTCTCACAGAAACCATCGACAAGAAAACATATTAGAAAGCTGATATGTACATAAACTGATGCAAAGATCTGAAATAGGAGTTCTTGATGGTTTTAAAGCATGCACGTCATTGATGCATAACCTCTAGTTCTAGGAGAAGCAACTCAATACCACATTTCAAGGGGCCAAAAGTTATAAATAAATAAAAAAACGATAAAGCAAATTTGAGATATACCTTCTGGAGTACACCTGCGACCAAAACTATGCAATCCTACATAATTCCCCTTGACAGCACCATTATTGTAGACCAAAAGAGTGGGAAGATTTCGATCAGGATAGTTAGGTATGCAGTCAGTAGATATGATCTTCACAAATTTTGTTCCTGGATATTTCGTTGCCAGGTCTTCCAAACATTGCAGAAGAAGCCCACATTCTGGGTATCTATAGAAAATTAAAACAGAGATCAAAACATGCATGAATAATCACATAGGGGTACCCATGAAAGCTAAAGACAGAGATCAAGACACACATGCATGATCAAATGCATACACATCCAAAGACATCTGAAGTTGACAAAATGCTGCTAAGAACCTAACAAATAATGACAATAAGTTCCATAAGTAGCACAAGTGCACAACAATCAATTCCATAAGTAGCAGATCAACAGGAAGTATCAAATTTTGAAACATGGTTAGGACTGCAGCCGGTAGACATCATCTTAACAAGAAGTAGCACAATCAATAGTTTCTCGTTTGAAGTACGGATTGTGTTTCCAATTAGTAATAAAACAGTTGAAGTATCAGATTTTCAAAAATCAGTTATTACCCATCTTTGTATAAAATCACCACGACCCAAACATCTTCTGGAGCTTGAGAAACCTCACGTACAAAATCAGATCCAGAAATTGGAACCACTGATCCATACCGCCGAACCTTAGCTACTTCTCTCATCTCTGCCAACCTCTTCTTCCTAAACCAATCAAATTGCAAAAGAATTAGGGCTCCAAATCATGTAGAGTGGAACATCACACTAGTTTCACTACAGATTCTCATAAGTGTTCATCTTTCTTCAAGAATTTTCACTTATTCGAGATAAAATATCTACCAACAACTAGATTTTATCTCTTTCCTGGAATAATTACCAGGCAATTTATAAATCAACACAGAAATACTTGATTAGTGGAGCTACCAATCAGAGGTACTCTTGGATGGACATACCGCCAGCTTCACAAGAAATTATCATAGGTGTTCATTTGTCTTCACGGGTGTTCAATTTAAACCTCTATCTTTCCTGGAAATAAAATGCCAGGATATGTCTATCTAAAAATACCTAAACACGGATTCTTTTTAATTAAACCTCCAAATTTACATATTTCCTGGAAATAAGTAACCAAAAAACTTTCTTGTCGAACAAAACAAACATGAACTGAGCTAAAAATTACCGGTACTCTTCAAGGAAGCGATCGTCATCGAGATCGGGGTCGTCTTCAAGATCTTCAAGCTGATCCTCGGTCTTGTCATCGATCCACGATTTGTCTTTGGGTTTTGAGTCTTGGCCTTCGGATGGGGTAAAAGGAGGAGGCTTGAACGGAGGGGGTTTAGGAGGGAGGTTTCCCAGTTTTCTCTGGATGTCGTCCCATTGCGTCGATGCTCCTTCCACATCTTTGTACACATAATGGTAATCCATCTCTCACAACTAGCTAAATCACCAAGGAACAATACACATTTTTCATTTAGCTAGCCACCTTTCTTGTCCACACTCCAACAATTCAAGCCATTTCACCGATCATCTATTTAAAAAAAAAAATCCTTTTTTCTTGAGTTCTTCTAACCTATTCTTTAAACTCACAAAGAAATCAATAAATTTTCTGTGATAAGAAAAAAATTGCACTTAGAATCAGACTAGCTACTCAAACGTTACTACTTACTAGATGTCTCCATTTGGGAATTCCAAATTAACAACCAAAGCCTCGTGATAACAAGAATCAAGAACGACTCCCATTGATGAAGCAAATTCGTTAGATTAGGTATGCCGATCAAAAGCAAATATTTTTGTACAAAAGAGATAAGATTCAGACTCAAAATCGCAGCAACGGAGATTCGAGCCCTAATTTTGGTTATCAAAATCCCACTAGGAATTTGGAAGAGCAGAGAATTCATACCTGTTATTGGATGAAAGATGATGGGGGAGGGGACAGATCGCCGGACTCACTGCACTTGCTTCTCACTCCTCAATCTCTCTCTCTCTCTCTCGCTTTTCGGTTCAGATGACTAGAACTCACTAACAGGAGGTTATACTCCCTCAGTTCCATTTTTTTTGTTTTTTTGTTTTTTTTATATTGGTATAAGTTTTCAATTGCTTATGCATTCTAATATAAATTTTAAAAAAATATAATATGATTTTGTTTAATAGTGCTTAATTAGGTTTATAATACAAAATTTTTAAAATTTTAAAAAATATTATAAATTAAAAGATATAAATATTTAAAAAATAATATGAATAACGAAAATGAACTACCAAAATACGACGCCGGAAGTACTACTATTAACTTTGCATTTTGGACTTGGAAATGGGCCGTGTACATGGTTTGTGTGGGTTGGCCCATTGGATGGGCCGATCCTAGTGAGACCAACCCAAAATCTTCCCGAACATTGGATGGGCTTTTCCCTAAACCCAACAAACCAGATTCATGGTGTGTTTTATTAAATAAAATAAGTACTACTCCCTCCGTCCTTTTTTTAGAGTTCAGTATTTTATTTTGGGCTGTCCCTTAATAAGTGTCCATTTTGTAAAGTTAGTGGGTAAAAATTGGTGCATTGTCTATTTTATCCCTAAAAGTATATTCCAATTTGAAAAGTTAGTGAGTAAAAATATAATGATGATGGGTAAGTAAGGAAAATGGAGGAAAAAGTTGATGTGAAAGATATAATGATGATGTTTTTTTAATAAGTTAGAGTTACGAAGCAGGACACTTAAAAAGGGACGGAGGGAGTACTTATTTTTTGAATTAAATGTTATGTATTTTGAAAGGATGACCTGTCAGTCCTGTCTCATAAAATGAAAAATAAATATTTAAAAGCTAGTAACATTAGTAGAACGGGGCCTGAGTAAAGTCATAAGGGTTAGCTAGCTTGTTTTATTCACTTTCTTTTTAGCTCGCCCTTCTTAAGGGCATCCACATCTCCCTATCTACTCTCCTCTTTAAACTAAATTAGAGAGCCAAAATAAAAAAAACCATCCAAAATCCCCTTTATCAGCCTCTCTTCCTTCCTCTCTACTTTGAAAAAAATTTACTTTTGCTACAGTACCTCGCTTGGATAGGCGAGGTACTGTTCGCTTGGTTCTGATTTTTATATTATTGTTTCTCTCTCTCTCTCTCTCTCTCTCTCTCTCTCTCTCTCTCTCTCTCTCTCTCTCTTTTAATTGTTGTACCAGAGGACATCCGGGTCAGAGGAAGGCAGGCTAGGAAAAAAAAAAATTTTATCAAAGGAGGAAGAGTAAATGGAGTATTTAATTGAGATGGGTTTAATTATTTATTGAGAAGAGAGTGAGAGTAAAGAGTCTGATGCAGTAGTTATTTTAAAAGTAGATAGCTAAAGTAATAAAGTGACTTTTTGAGGTGTAAATTGGTCCAAAATGTAGAGAGTCTGATGCGGATGCTCTAAGAGAGCGTAAAACAAAACCCTCGCCTTCACTGGTTTTAGGGGTGGATTCGAAATAGAAGGGGGAAAAAAAAAAAATCATCGTTTCATTTTCTATCAAGTTCGAATAAGTACAAACTTATTATGACAAAAAAAAAGAAAAAAAAAAAAAAGAAGCTGATTGACCAACGAATGGGGACGAATGCTACTTTATTTCCAAACCAAACAAAGCCTTTCTGCCCTTTGGGCGTTTTTTGGATCATCAAAAAAAAAAAGGAAATGATATTGGCACTCCAAAAATTGATGCAGGCACTCCAAAAAACAAAGGAAAGTGGCTTTGGAGATACATTGATGTTGGAGTGTCTGCATCAATTTTTGGAGTGCCAATATCATTTTCCAAAAAAAAAACAAAGCTTTTCTTTTTATTATTGGTTTTTCTTTTTTTCTTTTTCTTTCATGCAAGCAAGGGCCAATAACGCTACAAATACGTTTACTGGCCACTTCCCGACTACTCATCTCTAGCATGTGTGTGGCCTAATGGGACAATGCTACGTACACACGATATTGGGCCGGAAAGAGTCAATAGCATTGCCCCATAACGGCTTCATTTTTGGGCCGGAAAGAGTCACGGGCCTGGAGAACAGGCCTTTAATCACTCAGCCCATTTCTCACCGAGTCTATGACTCAGACCAATCGAGTTAACTCCGGAGTTTCCCCTCTCCTACGCATATATAACATTCATCTGACGTCTCACTCCGTTCCTTTCCAAAGCTGTGAAATCGACTGGTTCGATACAAAACCGATCGATTTCTAACCCTAGAAATCAGACGAAAACAGGAAAACGATGAATCTGAACATGAACATGAACTACGCGGAGTCTCTGGTGCTTCAAACCAAGAGGCTATCGGGCACCACTCCTGAAGACCTCCATTGCCTTCACAGCCTCCTCAAGCAATCCGAGGAGACTCTCCGGACCGACTCTGCTCGTTTCGCTTCTTCTCTTGCCGACCTCGACCCGTTCAAGCACTCTCTCGGTTACCTCTACATCCTGTAAGCATCCGTTTTCTCTTCGACTGTGCGTATACAGTCCGTACGTATGCATAATGTGTAAGCAATTCGTATTCGTTTGTGTCTGCAAGCGCGCGGGTTTGGTTGTGGGAGGTAGATTGCGTGGGGTGTTATGTTAGGTTAGGGTTAGGGTTTGAGTGCATATCCATTTGTGTACTGCCTACTTGGTGTTGTTTTGTGTTCATGTTGATGAATTGGAAAGTAAATTTGTTATTCGTACGCGTCTTTGTGCTTCTATATTTGCCTTTTTAGCTGTTGGAGTTCTGAAATTTTTGCTAAGGTGTTGGGCGTCGTTTTAGTGTTGTTCCATGTTGATGTATATGTACTGGAGAATATATTTGTGATTCATTGCGTGGGGAGTTTTGTTAGGGTTAGGATTTGAGTGCATATGCATTTGTGTACTGCCTACTTGGTGTTGTTCTGTGTTCTTGTTGAAGTATTGGAAAGTATATTTGTAATTAGTATGCGTATTTGTGCTTGTCACTGTCTGCATGCTTGTTTAGTTGTTGGAGTTCTGATATTTTTCTGACGGTGTGGGGTGTCGTTTTAGCGTTGTTGTTTGTTTATGTATATGTACTGGAGAATTTGATTGTGAATTGTATGCATACTCATGCATTTGTGTATATGCCTGATTGGTTGTTGGAGTTCTGAAATCCACGGGATTGATATCTCCAAAGGTGGGCGTGGATTTAAGGCTAGGCTTTGGTTGCATAAAAATTTCGGGTATTGAATATTTCTGATCTATGGGAGTGTTTATGGATGCAGTGTTATTTGATAACTATGCACGAGATTGCATATTGGAGTACGGAGTATGCATGTGTATTGTTTTCTTTGTCTTTATTCTTGTACTATTTGCTAGGCAGTGCGTGTACGTGTGTGTTAACTTACGAAATTAGTGAACTGTCGAGGTGGGTTGCAGACTTGCAGTCCAGGATAGGTACTTATAAAGGGGGTGATGAAGTGGTTTCTGTTGTATTAGCGGATAGATTAAATAAGCATCTGTGTACAGTTCATATTTTAGTAGAAATTGGAAGTAAGAGAAATGAGTTGAGTCCTTGATTTGTAACTTACATAAACTGCGAGGGAGATCAGTTATCCATATGTTAGTGCCTTTTTTCAAAGGAAAATGAAGAGGCACAAGTTGATAAGGTTTTCAGTGTGTCGGACTTACCATGACATGCGGTCGGTGTTGGTTGTTATAGTTAAAAATAAACTTTACAAGACTTGATATCAAGTCTTCATTGGGTAATATACAAAAAATTTCTTCATAATTGCAGTGACTCAATCACCAAGGAGCAGAAGTTTCCATACTGTTGAAACTCATTTTGAAAAGTGAGAGAAAAGAAGAAATATTGTAGTTGAAATCCATGACATTGGAAATTTCTGGTGCAGATTGATAGAGTTCATTCTGATTCCTGCATTTGTTTAAAACCACAGTCTACGAACACAATGCCCGCTTTATAGAGTCAGTCGAATGGCATACGTAGTAAGACAAACAACCTACTATGGGTTCCAAACTAAGGTTGATATTCTATGGCTCATGACTGCAGGGAGGCATGCACAGCTGGAACAATCTCAAAAGAGCTAGCTAATGAATTGGTTCTGTCCATTGCCAGATTTATCAGTGAATGTGATGCAGAACAGATCCGTTTGGCGCCTGAAAAATGTATTGATCTCTGTATTTGACAAGTGTGATATTACCTATGTACCTTTATATCACTTTTTGTTGATATGTTGAATTTGCAGTCATAACGCTTTGTAAGAGGTTCAAGGACCAAGTCATGCAGCTTGAAGCTCCTATACGGGGGGTAGCTCCTCTTCTAACAGCTATTAGAAAACTTCAATCCTCATCTGAACAGTTGACTACTTTGCATCCGGATTTTCTTCTCCTTTGTGTACTGGCAAAATGCTATAAAACTGGTTTATGCGTTTTGGAGGATGATATATTTGAGGTGGATCAGCCAAAGGATTTTTTCCTTTATTGTTATTATGGGTGAGTTGCTTTTGCTTTAAGTGTTTTCTTCTTTTATTTTGATGCTTGCTTTTGACTAGGAGCGGATTGTTAGTTTCTTGGAGCTTTTTTTTTTATTGGTACTTTCTTCCTCTCTCTGAAGGCTTGTTGTCAAGCTAGTAAACACGACTCGTTTATTGTGTCGCCATTGAGAAGAAGTGAAGCGAGCAACCTACATGATGGTGTGAATATAGAATTTACCAGCAAAGAGAGCTTTTGAGCTATATTTAGAAAATACTTGGGTTGTGTAATCTGAGTTTTATTTGTTTAGATGTTGGTGTTGATAAGCTGGTAGATTCCATATGTTGAATTTACTCTGGGCCTCGAGGAGTGGTATCCAGGGTAATGTTACTCGTGTAGCTTTCAGCTTTGCTCGTACTGCTTCCTTGGACAAAAGATTAAAGCTTTGGTTTTCTAAGAGCCTGAACTCACTTAGTTCCACTAGAAAAGAGCATTAGAAAGAGAGCTCTTTAGAGTTCACACATCAAATGACATTCAGGTGTTCAAGCACCTTAATTCTCATAATTGAACACGTTCCACTGTAGGCTATTGAGTCTTTACATCTGGACTCCTTACTAGCTTGATATAATGTAGATTTATTTGCTTAATAATTGATTTATGATTTCATTAACTATTTTCCCGGGTGCCTTATGATATGTTTATAGGTGCTTTGGGATCAACAAGAACATCTCACAGATAACTATTTACTTTTGGCATCTTGACAGGGGAATGATATGCATCGGACAGAAGCGCTACCGCAAAGCATTGGAGCTTCTGCGCAATGTTGGTGAACTTTCTTTAGTTCAGCCATGTTTTTTTTTTTATAATTGTTAAGTTTGCCATTGATTACTTGTTAATTGTTGCACTATCTTTGTTGCTTGCTGCCATCAGGTTGTAACTGCTCCAATGTCTTCTATAAATGCCATAGCCGTTGAGGCGTACAAGAAATACATACTTGTCTCACTCATTCACCTTGGGCAGGTTGGCTTTAATTTTCTCCTTAATGCTTTGTATTTGATAATTATGGGTCTTGTAGGGTACAAGGAACTGAAGGGGAAGGTTTACAAAGAAGTGGCTCAATAGTTAGCCTTGATTGTTGTGTTCGTCGTTACTGGTGAATTTCGTCCAGTAGAATTGTGCTTTTTCCCAAGAAGAAAAGATTGTTAGTGTGCTGGATCTGTTTGGTAAAAGGACGTTGCTAACTATTTTGACCTTTTGATGTATCACTTTTTAAGTGTTTAAATTTTCACATCACTTCATTCCACGTAGTCGTTGTCAGTTGTCACTGTTTCAAAAACTCCTTTTTCTCCCTTCTGAAAAGAATTCATTGGTGTCACCCTGTGTGCTTACACTCCCTATTTTTACTTGGCAAATGTCTATCTGAACCACCCCTCTTTTAGAAATGTTGTTTAGAACCTTATGTTCTAGCTTCTTCTTCCTTTTTTTTTTTCCTTCTTTTTTTTGACATTTTCTTTGACCTGTTTCTTTTCTGATGGTAGTTCTCAACCAGTTTCCCTAAATACACGTCCTCAGTGGCTCAAAGGAATTTGAAGAACTTCTCTCAGGTAATACTTGTAATCTGTAATTTTCATTTGTTCGATGACTTTCCAAACTGCTAAAACTTGCTCCTTTAAGGACAAGTGATAGAACCAGCAGCTTCTTTACTGGAATGGGCCCAATTTGTATTTTCCTTGAAGTTGCAAGCTAAAAGAAGTGATGCATGGAGAGAAATTTGTTATTCCGGCCCATCCAAGTTTAGGGTTGGTCAGAATTTCAGGAACCGAGTCACTTGACAATTTAACATCTTCAGCATATGCTCGATGGTGGACAGTGATTCGGATTGCATCCCCAAAAAATGCATGCCAGTCTAATGAAAGGAAGTAATAGAACTGCAGAACAAATAGGAAAGCATATATTCGCTGGCCCAACTTTGATGCTTTGAACTGGCTTCTAAGTTAATGACTTGTCTCTTCAGTTATGATATGGGGCCATCTATGTTTTTAGAAACTGTATATTTAGGTTGGTTGCCCTATACAGTCATCTCAATTCTTGTGTCCTATTCATCTATTGTGCAGTCTAGACTTTATATTTCTTCTCTGATGTCTCTTTATTCCCTGACAGTTCATTATGCAACACAAATAAATAAATCCTCCTCCCATTAAATTTGGCTTCCCTTAAGAATGTTGTGTACTTGTTTTTCTTGCATTTTAGTTGTTTGCAAATGGCATGTTTATTTTCTTTTTAAACTCTGTGATCTTCTAGTTAAACCACTATGTGTCTTGTTCTCTTTTGGGCAGCCTTATATTGACCTAGTGACTTGTTATGGCAACGGAAAAATTTCAGAACTTGAGGCATATGTCGAGGAGAACAGGGATAAGTTTGAAAATGTGAGTTCTCTATGGTTCACTTCAGTTTACTCTTAAAAAGAATTTTAGGAAAGAATCCTCGGGCAAGGGTGTGCGGTTGATGCTATTTCATTCAGTGGGTATAGTGAAGCTTTTTGCAAATCATTTGTTCATCTGAATTGTTTTCCTTTTATATCCTTTCTTTTCCAAGGACCGCAATCTTGGATTGGTAAAGCAGGTCGTATCATCCATGTACAAGCAGAACATCCAGAGATTGACTCAGACATACTTGACTCTCTCCCTCCAAGACATAGCCAACACAGTGCAGCTGAATAGCCCTAAGGAGGCAGAAATGCATGTACTTCAAATGGTAATTCTTGACTGTCTTGCTTTTTAATACTGCTCTTTCAGTTTGTGCCTTGGCTATTCTAATAATTTTTAGTCTGTATTTTAGATCCAAGACGGTGAGATATATGCAACAATAAATCAGAAGGATGGAATGGTTAGATTCCTAGAGGATCCTGAGCAATACAAAACCTGCGAGATGATTGAGCGAATTGACTCATCCATCCAGAGGTATGCTATTGAGAGAACGTGGAAATTCAGTTTTTTACAAAGAGAAAAAAGCTCATGCTATCCGTAACAAGCTCGATAACCTAATATGGCGGCCAATTGGAATATGAACTATGAAAGATGACCAAGTATATTTCACTTTTGATACTTCTAATCCTGAAATAAACAGATTATCAAAGAATCGAACTTTCTGAGAATAGTTGTTGAGTTTTAGCTAATGTCTAGGATGGTTTTTTCCTTTCGGATGCACTTGCCGATAACTTATGATAACGGTTAGACATGGCAAAATACTGGTTGTGACCTGCCAACCTATACTAGAACAAAGCCAATGAACATCGAAAGGCCTTTCTCTGTGACTTATTGTTTGTACTGCAACAGAAAGCAGTGGAACTTAAGTTGCCCTTTATTTTTGTTTCAGGATAATGACTCTATCAAAGAAGCTGACTGCTATTGATGAACACATCTCCTGTGACCCTCAGTACTTGGCAAAGGTGAGCCTGCCTTAAACATTTTATGAAGAGATCTTTGTTAACTAATAGTACGCACTTGTAACTAAATGATGGGTATGCTATTTAGCTTGTTTTGCCATACATGTAGGCTGGGAGAGAGCGCCAAAGATTGGACTTTGACGACTTGGATTCCGTACCTCAAAAGTTCAATATATGAAACACACAGGACCTAACTTGATACCTGCAAGAGATGGTAACTGATTATGGGAGTGTTTTGGTCGACCTACTTTCATTTATCAAAGGCGAAATGTTTGGGCGTTTTGATCCCAAGAGGGAACATGAGCGATATATGCTGTCAAAATTTCGTTTAGTTGTGAAGTAGTTATGAACATTATCCATGCAAGTATTCTATCCTTTTTTCCCCTTGCAAGTTCTAGTTTCTAATTCTGTTTCCTGCAAGCGGGGTCTCTTCTCCCTCCCCCTTCCCCTTTTGTTGGTTTACAAGCCCAGAAAGGTTGTGATTGATATAGAAGTTGGTTGCTTCAAAGAAATATGCAATGGTTGGATATACCGATTTCATTTATGGAGATTGTTCTGATTTCGCAAGCCAGGGATGGAGATCACTGTTTGCGCCTTGTGTGCTCGTTAGCACGTTCTTCTTTGGTAATGTAATCCTGGCACATTCAATTCATGTACATATAAAAAAGCAACAGAACCCTGGAAGTGATTTTCACAATTCACATTTTTCCATCCGTTTTTTTTTTTATTGTTTTTGTGGACGGATTTGGAGAATTCAATGATTTAAAGAGACATAATGGTTGCATTTCGAAAGTTGTCACTTTCCAAGTGTATCTTAGTTGTGATTTAGAAATTAGAATTTTTAAAATGTAAAAGAGAAGGGTTTAAGGAAATTGATTTTGGCATTTCAGTTTTAGTCACACTTTGTCTTAATATGTGAGATTATAAAATAGAAAGTGGAGTGTCATTGGTTAAAAGTGGAAGGTTAAATAGGAGCTGTCAGGATTTATCTGTTAACTGTAAGAGCATCCGCAATGTAATAATCAAAAATGAATAATCAAAACTTGCCACGTCAGCTTTTGATTATTCATTTAGAGGGTTGTTAAAGTTAGCAATGTGAAGTCCCACATTGTTACTTTTGATTATTCAAATGCCCAAATTTGATTATTGGTTAGGATGTTGCTAATTTTGATTATTACAATGTGAACACTTTTTTAAGCACACATTGCTAACTTTAGCAATTTTTTGATTTTGATTATTACATTGCGGATGTTCTAAGGAAATGATTTTCCAACTCCATTTTTTGTTAGTGCCACTCTTTTTTAAGTATATTTTTACATCTTGCAGGAGGTGGCATTAACAAAAAAGGGAGTGGCAAAATCAGCAGCTAATGTTAAAATTGAATGATGAATTAAAATTATCGGATGAGTATAGTGTTCTTTTTTACTCCATAAGAGGATATTTGTTTTGGTCGGCAAAGAAAATATTATTACTATTATGATGAAAAATGAAATGAGAACAATGAAAATGAAAGTGACACGGTTTCAAACATAGAATAGAATGTCATCGGAATGTGTCTTAGTCGGACGTGAACTCTTAACTCCTATTTTTAAATTTTTACCATTAGTTAGAACTCTCGTTTCTTGCCATTTTTTAAAAAGCTTATGGGTTGCTAATTTCTTAACTCCCAAGTTCCAAGTTTTCGAATATTTTACTTAAAACTTTAGTACAGTGCAATTGTAATTTCCCCTAAAAATGGGGTGTTGTTTTCTACTTACAACTTTATTGTGGTATTTTCGATTAAGGCTTTGTTTGAAATCTAAGGAGAAGAAAAGAACGGAAAATAAAATAAAATGAGAGGAAAACTAGAGGAAAAATTTACTATTTATAAAACTTAAAATTATTACTGTATTTTCTTCTCTCTTTCTTTTCCATCTAAATAATAGGAGGGAAATTTTTTAAATTTTCTTTTCATTTTCTTAAGTTTCTTAATTCTTTATTTTGGAAAATCGATCTCTCAAGCGGCCAAGACAAACACCCCCCACCTTCCACCTTCAGAAGTCCAAACTACTCGCATTCGCATTCGCCTTCCCTTATCCTCTCTCTCTCTCTCTCTCTCTCTCTCTCTCTCTCTCTTGTTTACATCACCCAGAAAACGAAATTACCAGAGAAAATATCTCCCACATCCAACCCACCCTCATTCGAATTCAAGAGCCTCAAACAGAACAAAAATAATCCAACAAAACCCTAACCTAAAAATCTCCCCCTCGCCATGGACGTTTCTTCTTACCTTCACCAAACCAAACCCATTCCCTCTCCAATCCTCCGCCCTC
Source organism: Rhododendron kiyosumense (assembly GCA_019656275.1). NCBI lineage: Eukaryota > Viridiplantae > Streptophyta > Magnoliopsida > Ericales > Ericaceae > Rhododendron > Rhododendron kiyosumense. The sequence continues at coordinate 7,364 of BPLS01000195.1, read as the reverse complement.
CCCTTCACCCTCCTCCTCTTTCCGTCCTCGCCAGGGTTTCATTTTCACTCCGCCCTAGAAGAAGAACAACTTCCTACTCGTTTCGGTCCAGTAGAAAAACAAACACTTGCTCGGCTTCTTCTGGTTCTGATACATTAGTCTCTTCGAATCGAAAAGTGGATTCTTCCAAGTCAGTTGCGAGCAACAAGGAAGAAGAAGATGAGTTTGACTTGAAATCTTGGATGCATAAGAATGGACTACCTCCTTGTAAGGTTATGCTAAAGGAAAAGCCTTCCTACGATAAGAATCATCGCCCTATACATTACGTTGCCGCCAGTGAGGATCTTCAGGTATATATACTTTTGATAAGCCTGTAATGTTTTCATTCTCTCCTTTTACCCTTCAAGCTGTTTAGGGATATCATATTTTCTTCTTGTTAGTAATTAAGAGCAATGCTACCAACGCAACATTAAAACACAACTGTGTCCGCAGCCGTTCGATGCACATGGGTCCTTATGCATCGACAACTCCGGACATTGTTGCGTCTGGAGTTGTGTTTTAAAGTTGACATTGTAGACTTTTTGAGTAACTAATTCTAAAAGAAATAGATAGAAGAGTAAACTCGGTGGTTTCTGCCCATTACTTCAGGACCCAGACAATCTTTTTGGGACAATAAGAAGTGCTGAAAGGGACTGACAAATGGGGACAGAGGGAGTATATTTTTGCTAAATGGGGATGGAGGGACTATGTAGTACATTATTCCCCTAGCATTTAGTTGTTCAAGCTTGGAAGCTTAGCTTGTTTAGGAGACGAGATGATCTATTAGGTCCCCACTGAAAGCTCTGGGAACGCCTTGATGTTCTTCCATTTTGCCATGTCTTCTTCCACGAACAAGTTTTAACCGAGCTGAAGCTTGAATTTTTTAGACATCATAACCCGAATGAGCTGAGTAGTAGCTTGTTCAAGCTTGGTTTGAAAGCTCAATGAGCTCAAAAAAATAATGTTCAAGCTTGGTTTGTTTATATGACAGAACCGGTCTTGAAAACGAATGAACATGAGGTCGAACTCGAATAGCTTGATAGCCTTGATTAGTTTCCAGCCCTACTTTTGCTATTATTTTTGCTCTTGCTTTGTCTGTTAAAAGGATTTATTACTTATAATTGTTGCCAATTGGTGTTTGTCTCTTGTTTTTTGCATTATTTGTAGGCTGGAGATGTTGCATTTTCTGTCCCTAATTCGTTGGTCGTAACACTGGAGAGGGTTTTGGGGAACGAGAATATTGGTAAGGTGCAGTGCAAACTTTGCAGTCTCTTATTTATCATTTGTCGTAGAGTAGATTATGTAGTCACACTTTGGCCCAAATTTAGGCAGTGTTTAGTTTGCTGGAATGGAACAAATTGGTCTTTCCCTTGGAATTCTCATTTTGACATTTGGTTCACTAAAAGTACTACGGGTTTTGCAAATGGAATCATCATTCACCAACATAGGTGAACGGCTGTTGCCGCGGAATCCATTTCTTCTCAAATTTGTTCCAGTGAACCAAACACTACCATGGTTTAAATGCAGGGGCGGTGTCATTTTATTGGTAATGCAGTTAAATGAATGCCAGAAGTAGTTATCCACTCAAATTGGATCCCTATAGTTGGGCTGTAGGCACTAGGCAGTCAAGAAGCTCTAACCCCAACCCAAACTTTACACCAGGGGGTTCTAGCCATTTTCTTCTATTGACCCTAATTGGAATTGCTATCACCTCAGAATATGTAAACAAAGACAAAACATTCAGTATATGATTGCTGTATTATGTTATCTTCTAATCTGATTTTAGTATCTGCCTTCATCTATCATGTGGGCATGCAAGTTACCTTCTAATTCCTGGGGGCCAAATGCCACTTATGATATGAGTATATTCTTTGTTCTCTTTTGGCTGTCATTCAAGCTAGTTGGAATTGATGAAATGCAGGCTTTTTACTTGTATTATTGTCTGGGTCTTCATGCAGCGGAACTCTTAACAACAAACAAATTGTCAGAATTAGCCTGCTTGGCTCTCTATCTAATGTATGAAAAGAAGCAAGGGAAGACGTCTTTCTGGTATCCATACATCAGAGAGCTTGATCGTCAAAGAGGAAGGGGTCAGCTAGCAGTGGAATCACCTCTTCTATGGACCGAAACAGAACTTGCTTACCTGACAGGCAGCCCCACTAAGGTTTTTAATGCAGTTCCCTCTCTTGGCTATTGTAAATAGCATGCATGGTACTCATGCCTACATCACAGATCTCAAATTAACGAAACGCTTGTTTGTTTATAAGCACTAACCCCGCATTGTTCTGGTAATCATTTAGCATGAAGTTATGGAGAGAGCTGAAGGGATCAAGAGGGAGTATAATGAGCTGGACACTGTTTGGTTTATGGCCGGGTCTCTGTTTCAGGTCACTTGTCTTCTGTATTATAGCCACCTCTTTTGTATAAGATGAGCTTTTGTAAACTCTAATTGGCTACGACTCCTCCATATGACATTGAATGATTGTGCTTTAGGCCTTGGGATTATTGCATCCTGTCACTGAAATTGTTTTTTCTGTTTCTTTATTGCAGCAATACCCATATGACATACCGACAGAGGCCTTTCCTTTCGAGATTTTCAAGCAAGCTTTTGTTGCGGTTCAATCCTGTGTTGTCCATTTGCAGGTAAATCCTTTTGATATTCATTAGCCTTTGTGAACTGTGTTTCTTTTTTTAATCTCGTGTCAGAAGGCTTATATTATCCCAATTCCCAGGTTTCACTGACTTAGAACTTGTGCAAATTCCGTGTACTAAGTGTCATGTCTTTTGGTGTCGTCTTCCGCTTGCTCTTAGCACACTAGTTTTGATATGATAAAACTGTCTTTGGTAGCATATACATATGCATTACACGTATACAAGCACCCCCTACACTTTAGGTCATTGTAAATCCTGATGATATGCATCACACAACTAGCATTTATCTTTACATTTGTCTATGAAATCTGTGAAGGTATGGCCAGTTCTTAGGAGTAAGATTTCTGGTCTTACATGGGCTTGGTGGCAGTTTGTCCTAGCATGCACTCTGTTTAAAGTCACATTTGTGTATGTTCATTATCATCACTGGTGCTTCATTGCAGCTGCTGCTGCGGGTGGCCTATTAAATGAAAGAAGTAATTACCATTAATAACAACAAACATAGTTGTGTAGGTAGATCTTGTTGTGCATTTGTATGAGATGTTTTATGTTTACTTCCTTTTTCATTGCTCTCTTTTATTTAGATGCTTTCCTAAAATTTGTGAACAACCTTGTAATTCAGAAAGTCAGTTTGGCTCGTAGATTTGCATTAGTTCCACTTGGTCCCCCATTGTTAGCCTATAGAAGCAATTGCAAGGCAATGTTAACTGCTGTCGATGGTGCTGTTCAATTGGTTGTGGATCGCCCGTACAAGGCCGGGGAACCTATTGTTGTCTGGTACTACATTTACTTTCCTTGATGTTGTCCAACTTTATGTAATGTTTCAGTTGCCCTTGTTATTCCTATGCAATGAGGATCTCACCTTGTCCATTCCTGCTTATTCGTATGATTTAGATGTATAGATTGTTGTTGATAAACTGCTAAATATTGTAGGTGTGGGCCACAACCGAATTCGAAATTGCTTCTGAACTATGGTTTTGTTGATGACGATAATGCATTCGACCGTCTAGTGGTGGTGGTGAGATTTTATTACTTATCGTTTAGCAGCAATTTTGTTTGGTTCTAGCTGTATCTCTCTGGTTTGATATGTTTTGCTGCAGTTTATTGTATTTACATTTCACAACTTTGTTCAGGGAGCGTTGAATACTGAGGATCCCCAGTATCAGGACAAGAGAATGGTGGCTCAAAGGAATGGAAAGCTATCTGTACAAACTTTCCACGTATGACGTTATCTACTTGTGAACCATACTTCAACTATACAGTTATACCACTGCCCTATTTTTTCCAAAATATTCCTATCTCAGGTCTCTGTTGGAAAGGAGAAAGAAGCTGTCTCAGATATGCTTCCTTATCTACGGTTGGGATATGTTTCAGATCCTTCAGAGATGCAATCAGTCATTTCTTCTCAAGGTCCAATTTGTCCGGTAAAGCTTTTTCTGGTTCAATCACTTTTAGGATGCATTGAATAGAAGTTTAGATAAGGACTAGGGTTCTAATTTTTAGGGGGCATGGTGTTAGGGCATTTGTGGCATTGAATTTTTTTAATTGTTCTCGGTTGTTCTTCTGCTTTCTTTTTTGCCTTGCCGTATTTTGGAGTGGGTGTGGTTTTCTTAGCTTGTGCTTGATTCAGTGCTAAGGCCCTCACCATTGAATACCATAAAGAAGCCAAAAAAAAAAAAAACACCTCTGATTGAACTACTATTAGGGATGAAATCGGTTCGGTTCGGTCGGTTTTCCCCGACTTTTTGCACCAAACCGACCAAGTTGGTTTTGGGATACCTCTCACCAACACCAACACAGTCTGATTCTTAGGAATAACCAATCGGTGTTTGGTTGGTTCAATCGTTTTAAAGAGGAAAAAAATATATTGTAGCAGATGGGGGAGAAAATGAGACCATTCATAACAGCTTTGAGCAAGGAATGAGTAACACAAAAAACAGCCATAAATGACACAAACCAAATAAAAAATGAAATCGAAAGAAGAAAAAACAGAAAGATTCAGGGTAATGTTTAAAACCGCCAATTTTTGAACAAGGATGATTTCAAACCTCTTGAAAGTTGAAACATAGAATTGGTTGAGATCTTGCTTCTAGAATGAGATGAGCAGCCAGCAGGTGAGATTCGCATGGATTTGTGGACGCAAGAAAGTGGGTCTCGATCTGCCAACGGAGAGAGAGAAACGTTGTGAAATTCAGAAGGAGAAGACGACAGAGAACAGGTTAGATTAGGGGTTACTTTTCATCTTGCTTGTCAGGTGAATGGTATGAACGGCAGGGATTAGTTTTTGGCCAAGTGGATGAACATATAAGATCTGACCTATGGCATGTGGGTACATCAATAATCGGTTCAGTTCGGTGCAAACGGTTTGTTTTTCCTCTAAAACCGAAACTAAACCGATATGTAATTTTTTGAAAATTTCAAAACCGAACCGTGGTGACAGTACAATCGACCAAAATAAACAAAAATGGTTCGGTTCGATCGGTTTTTCGGTTAAAACTTTCATCCCTAACTAGTATGATAGTACATTGAGGTTTTCTCATCGCTGGGCAACATTTCATTTATTAGGTGAGCCCTTGTATGGAACGAGCAGTTTTGGGTCAACTTGCTGATTATTTTGAAACAAGGCTAGCAGGTTACCCTACGACTTTGAGTGAAGACGACTCTATGGTAATTTTGGGCCTAAATTCAATTTTCTGACTGTTGGATCTTATTTATACTTGAGGTTTAAATGATATACTTGTGGCTACTAATAGTTGGCAGATTTCAATTTGGATCCAAAGAAACGAGTTGCTACTCAGCTTGTCAGGTTGGAAAAGAAAATGCTAAATGCGTGTTTGAAGGCAACTGTTGACTTGATAAACCAGTTACCTGATAACACCGTGTCTCCATGCCCAGCTCCTTATGCCCCCATATTAAGATGAAAAGGTCTCTCTCTCTCTCTCTCTCTCTCTCTCTCTCTCTCTCTCTCTGTGGTTTCCAAGCGCAGTTGTTGCATCCATAGTTGATCATCCCATTGATTCTAAACTTGATGGAGTATGCAGAAATTGGCAATCTCGTTGGTGAACCTTCAAGCAATCTTCTTTGCAGTAGTTGGATATGTCCAGTTCAAGTGGAGGAACATATAGGAGGTCAGTCAATTGAATCCTTTTGCGACAAATTAAGCATGTTTGAATAATCCTCGTTTAAATAAGACCATTAGTTGTCACTAGATGCAAAACTTTGCATGCCTCCTAAACAAGATGTGAAAGAACGAGAACAGCATCCGCTAGCTAAATAGTCCTTTTGCTCCTGCCCTAGTCCCATCGAAATTTAGTCATCCCTTAGCATAGGTGCAATTAGAAAGATGGACATTGGGAATGAAAAGGATAAGTGCCATCTTCTAAATTTGTCATGAAAGTGCAGATGATGTGGTTTTCCTGCTTGTGTAAAAACAGTCCTGCAAAACGTGAAAGAATACTGGTCCAGCTTACCAGTTGATTTGATTGACTTATTTCAAGCTGCTTGCAATAGAGAATCAGAGTCCAGTGATTGTTAAGATGTCCAACGGGTCACAAGAATTATTGCTGAATGAGATGTATGATGTATCTATATTATTATTGGTTGAATTGCTTGGGAGATTGATGTTGTTGGACACCTATGGTGTAACCTTGCTTTTCTACTGGCTCCAGATTTCATGTGATCGACAATAATTTTTATCTATAGTTTGTTTTCTTGCATTAGATCATTATCCAATATGATTACACCACATATGACATGGTAGCCCCAAACCGTGGATCTATTACTCGGAAGGACCTTTCGTATTGGTTGATGGTTGGACGTGCATGTGCTTGGGAGTACCTGGTAGCGTATTTGTGTCATTCTGTATGCACTCGTGCATATAGGCTTTTTGGAAAACCTGAAGTAACGTAAGTGGAAAGTTTGGATCTTATGTCTGTTGCATTTAGCCCAAGTGCAAACACAGAACTTGCCCATTTGTACTGGCCAAGCTACTTCTTTCACAGTGAAATGTATTTGCGTGCCTAAATGTATATAGCCTGGTAAAGTATAACTTCGAACGCTTGTTTTAACTTATTAGATGTATTGCAGGTCAATCTAGCAAGACAGACTATTTAGGTGGCCAAAGAAATGGAGCTTTTATAAGCTACCGGTATGGTAGCCATATACAAGATTGATATATCTTTGGCTGAAGTTTGGAGTTCGAGATTGAGAGAACATGTTATTTCACTATTGGTATCTCCGCATATACTCCCAGTCATCAGAGAACTCAGTGCATTTCCCATCTTCCTGTTCATTTTGTATTCTTCCAGGGTTACTGTCAAGGCCCGATGTGATGTAATAGCTTTGAAGGGTTGTAGATAGTTTTCTTCCCATCTTTTTACTTACGTGAACTTGCTGCTCTTTGTAAATGCTTACATGTATCGCCATTTTGAATTCATTCTGTTTTGAACGTGTATTGGGTTGATTTTCCAACGATTATTACATATCTTTATTCATAATTGGAAGCAGTAATTCCACGAAATGAAGATACATATCTTCATAGTCTTATTGCAAGATACAAATACAAGGTTCTAATTACATTTACCGTATCTAATCACACAAAGTCTGGTCCAAACATTATCCAGGAATTGAAAATATGCATGTCTCCAGGACTTGATGAAGAATATAGGACCACAAACACCCCAAAAACCTGCAGC